>CM039439.1:8893948-9493948 GCA_022379115.2 Bauhinia variegata | reverse complement strand
CAAGTATAGCGGCGATTCAGAGCTCCAGCTTGAGCGAATCAATGTGTATTACAATGAGGCCAGTGGAGGCAGGTATGTTCCACGCGCTGTCCTCATGGATCTGGAGCCCGGCACCATGGATTCCGTTAGATCTGGTCCGTTCGGTCAGATCTTTCGCCCTGATAACTTCGTTTTTGGGCAGTCCGGTGCAGGGAACAACTGGGCAAAGGGCCATTACACTGAGGGAGCTGAGCTCATCGATTCGGTGTTGGATGTCGTGAGGAAGGAGGCCGAGAATTGTGATTGCTTGCAGGGTAATGAAAATTTAATTTCCCTCGTTAATTTTATGTTTGGGATCTGGTTTTTGATGATTTCCTGAATATATTTGATGGCCTCGTTGTCGTGATTTGATTTTTGTAGTTGAGAGAATTGTAAATTACAATCAATTTAAAATTTTTTAGCTTTGATGCTTGTGTGTTTACATCTACTTGTGTTCTTTTGGATTTCTTTCTGGCGAGGAATTGGAGAGAAAGCCTTGACCTTTAATTATATCTATGGCTATTTTTGGGTCTTGTTGAAGTTCCTACACGAAATAGTGCAGATAGTTATTTGAATTATCAATTCTGAGATGCTTTCTGTATTTGACTATGAGTCAACATATTTGAAATTTTTGTTGACTGGCTTTTATACTTAATACATTGTGAACAGGATTTCAGGTCTGCCACTCTTTGGGTGGAGGCACTGGCTCTGGCATGGGAACACTTCTAATTTCAAAGATCAGGGAGGAGTATCCAGATCGTATGATGTTAACATTTTCTGTCTTTCCTTCTCCTAAGGTATCTGATACTGTTGTAGAACCATACAATGCCACACTTTCAGTGCATCAACTTGTTGAAAACGCCGATGAGTGCATGGTCTTGGACAATGAGGCTCTATACGACATTTGCTTCCGCACACTGAAACTCGCCACCCCAAGTTGTAAGTTGATGATTCCTCAGTTCTTATTATTATTCTTATTAATATCATCATCATTTTTGGTTATCATGCTGCTGTTGTAGTTTACTCCAGGTAAATTATACAGTAACAACAAATGAAATGAAGTGGTTTACTTAAAAAAATCACCATCCATTGAAGCTTGAATGTCACTGTTTTATTGGTAGGAGATCTTAAATGGTTTTAGGTCATGTGTATCATCATTCGAAGTTGGTGGTTATGGTTGTTTATGTCTGTAATTATTTGGTTATTAGTTTCTTTCTATATAGAAAAACTATTTTTTTTTATAGTCATAACAGTTGGAAGATCATGAGAGTCTTTTCTTAATTGATTCAATCACAGTTGGTGACCTTAACCACCTCATTTCTGCTACCATGAGTGGAGTTACTTGTTGTCTTCGATTCCCGGGGCAGCTGAACTCTGATCTCCGAAAACTTGCTGTCAATCTTATTCCATTTCCTCGTCTCCACTTCTTTATGGTTGGGTTTGCACCTTTAACATCAAGAGGATCCCAGCAATACAGAGCCTTGACTGTGCCTGAATTGACTCAGCAGATGTGGGATGCTAAGAACATGATGTGTGCAGCAGACCCACGACATGGTCGTTACTTGACAGCATCGGCCATGTTCCGCGGTAAGATGAGCACTAAAGAGGTCGACGATCAGATGATTAATGTACAGAACAAGAACTCTTCTTACTTCGTGGAGTGGATCCCTAACAATGTCAAGTCTAGCGTCTGTGACATCCCTCCCAGGGGTCTTAAAATGGCATCCACCTTCATTGGAAACTCAACTTCAATTCAGGAGATGTTCAGGAGAGTTAGCGAGCAGTTCACAGCTATGTTCAGGCGCAAGGCTTTCTTGCACTGGTACACTGGAGAGGGAATGGATGAAATGGAGTTCACCGAGGCCGAGAGTAACATGAACGATCTAGTGGCCGAGTACCAGCAATATCAAGATGCTACTGCCGACGAGGAAGAGTACGAGGAGGAAGAAGAGGAAGTTGCTGCCTGAGGTAATACGAGGTGAGGTGTCTTGATGATTTTCTGAAAAAATTTGAACATGTGGGGTTGGCTTTGAGCGAGTGGTGAAGTTTAAATTGTGGGGCAGTCAAATTAGATTTTGACTTATTAATGTGTATTATGTTGTATAAGCTTCTGGGTTTTGTTGACAATGTTTCTGTTCTTAAGATAAAATCATGATGTTTGTACTAGTTAGATTGTTATATACATCAATGTCCCCAATTATTTTTCTTTCTTTTCTCCTCTCTTGTTGATATGTAGATTGATTATACGTGTGTATATGATTGAACAGAACAATGCTTTGGGATTTTTCTTTCTTTCTTCTTCCATGATTTAGCTAATTTTGAGACAGGTTATAGTTTTTTTTTTCTTTTCTCTTTTCATCCTTTTGGGTCTTTGACCATTCAGATGAGGATACCAGCTCTTATTTTGTGGTGAGAAATCACAGTTTATATATTTTCTTGCCCTAATTTGTTTGAGTAATTAAATTGCATTTTCATAACTTTCTGCTAATATATTATTTTTTGATAAATTTCATTTGAATGAATTGCTCCCACTTTAATCTTTTTTCTAAAATTAAGTTACTGGAAATGATTGAGTGGGTAGTTTTCAGGTTCAAACCTCTTTGGTATGTAACCAAAAATTCTTTCTCAAAAATTTAATTCAATCAATTCACAAGTTTGTATAATCATGATTTGTTTTTTTTTTTTTTTTGCTGGTTTATGGTTTATTTTTTAGGTGGGAGGGTTAAACGGAAAATAGTAATTTATATACAAAAAAATTCTTTCTGAAAAATAATTGACAAGTAGTAAATTATTAAAATATTTTTATAGCTTAAAATTAATTCAAATGGCTATATAAAAAAGAAAAATTATTGAAATGAAAAGTTTTATAATTTTTATTTTCTACCATCCATTCATCTTTTGAGCGTAATAATTTTATGTCTAATATAACTAGGAATAGCAACGGGAGGCATCTGTCCCCATTCTTGTTATCCCACAAAAAAAAAATTATGAATAAAAATACATTACATTTAAATATTTATATTATTAAATACATAATTATAAGTTTGAATGGATTATTTTAAAAATATAAATATATTCTATCATTTTATATAAAAATTTATTTATTAATTAAATTATCCTTACTTATTATATATATATTTTTATTTTTTATATATAAATATTTTAATAATTATCCGATCGAGCAATCAGAGGAATTCCCTAAATATAACGACTAAAATAAATTTTAATTGGAATTAAAACAAGTTTAAAAATGTCTATTATGTTTGAATTTTATAATGACTTACGACAAGATGATTAAATTACTTGAGTGCTTGTGCGAAAAGTTGTGATCAAAACTAGCTACTATTTCTTTTTTTTTTTTTGGTAAACTAGATAATTGCTAGGTTTAATTATACTTTTTTTATAATTTTATTTAAAATTTAAAAAATTTATATAATTTAAAATATGAAAAATTAGTATTTACAATTTATTAATATTTATTATTTAATTTTATCAGTTAACTTTACATTATCAATTATAATTTCACACAAAATTTAAAATAAATAAAAGATAAATATTTATTAAATAATTTATATAATTAAAATTTTATTAAAAATTTATCTCTAAACGATGTAAATATTTATAAAATAATTCAAATCAATTCTCCCAAACTGTGATGTTCTAAAACTCTTCATTGACAAATAATAATAATAATAATAATAAAATAATATATATTCAATATTTATAATAATATTTTGATAGTTTCTAAACTAGCAAAAGGCTTTGAAATAGGCTATAAGATATAGTTTGAGAATATAAATTTTTTTGATTAATAAATATTTATAGATTATAAGAATTAACTCTCAATATTTTAAATTTTAAAAATTACAAGAATTAATTTATAAATATTTATAAATTATATGAATTAAAATTTTTTTTTCACCGATAAGCATTGAAAAGTATAATTATACCTGATTACTATTTGCAGGAGTGGTTGGAGGAAAAGTTTTCTTGACTAGTTTAGATAGTCACTATTCCAATAAAGAGAATTTGTCGTGATTTCTGTTATGAGTCAGATTACCTTAGCCTACGCTTAAAGAAAGCACCGATGCCGCTAGCAGATATGATAATCATTCCGAGTATGGCTCTGCAAGCTTTCTTGAGTAACAAGTTGCTCCGACTACAACCTTATATAAAGCAGGGCAACTACTTCTCTGGAAACCACTTTAGAACCCTAAACTCAAAATCACCAGTATCCAGAACCATGTTACTATTGAGCACTCAAAATTTGACAGCATGTCTGCCATGAATGATCAGAAGAAGGCAATGAGCTCTTTGAAGCTCAAGCTCACTTGTATAGACACATATACAGTTTCCAAACAGGTATCTGTCTCAAGTGGGCAATTCAGTCCGGGATCCCAGACATCATCCACAACCATGGCCAACCCATTACTCTTCCTGAATTGGTGTCTGCCCTTCAAGTTCCACCACCAAAAGTTACCTGTGTCCACAGAATAGTGCGCCTATTGGCGCATAACGGGTTCTTCGCCATAACCAAAAGCAATGACCAGAAAGAAGAAGAGGAAGGAGAAGGAGAAGCTTATGTTCTGACTCCGGCATCGGAGCTACTTGTCAAAGGCAATGACTTCAGATGGCTGTGGAGCCCGCTGGTGTTGCTAATATTCCAACACTTTGGGAATTGGATCGAAGGGGAGGAGGCTACACTAGGGGTAGCTGCATTTGGGGCTAGCTACTCTGATTTCCTCAATGATAATCTTGCAAGTACGAGTCTTTTCAATGAGGCAATGGGGAGTGATTCTCGAATGATCAAATCTGTCTTTGATGGGTTGGATTCCATAGTTGATGTTGGGGTGGAAATGGAACCACAACCAAGATTTTGTTTGAGGCATTCCCAGATTTGAAATGCATAGTGCTTGATCTCCAAACGTTGTAGCAAGCTTATCAGATTGCAAGAATTTGAGTTATGTTGGTGGGACATGTTCAAGTTTATCCTTCAAGCTGATGCTGTTTTGTTGAAGGTAGGCATTTTTTTTGGGTGTTTCCATGGCAATTTTCTGGTAGAATTTGAAAAAGATTAGTAGATTACTGATGTTAGTAGGAAAATTTTTTAATAAGAAGAAACCCATTTGTGTAAAATATTTCTAGCCAAACCTATATAGGAAAATATTTTGTCTAATAGATCAACTCCAAGTAAAACCTTATGTTTTTGAATGATTAATTCAATCAGCAGATAGCAAAAAATCACATCATAAGAGTTTGAAGAGAATGGCTAATTATCTTTCATCTTTCTTTTTTCATCTACAATAGATTTTACATAATTGATCTGACAATGACTGCATAAAAATACTCAAAAAATATCATTTATATTATAATTAACTAAAAGGAAGATAAGCATGCAATGACAGAAACAAAGCTTTTGTCTGACATACTCATGATGACAACGTTAAATGGAAAAGAGAGGAATGAAGGAAAATGGGCACAACTCTTCTTGAAAGCTGGCTTCAAAAATTACAAGATTTTTCCCGTTTTTGACTTTAGGTCTTTGATTGAACTTTCTCTTTAATTAGGTGTTGTTTAATCTTTAAAGTAGTTTTTGCATGTTATGAATTGAATGTCAAGTAGTTCTTTTAAAAATAATTAAGATCTAAGTTTTTCAATGAATTGTTTCAAATTATAGATAGTGTATTATTTTGTCATCTAAATATCATATTATTGTGATAATTTGACCCATAATCTAACATAATACAGTGCCTGTTATCTATTATAATCTGACCCATAATCTATAAAATGATCTACTTATCTTTTATTAATTACTAGTGATATTTTAATCTCAGACAATTAATCATTATAGTAAATTATATTATTAACTCAAGTATTAAAATAGCTACGTGATTTGTCTTAAAAACATTTTTCGTGTACTAAACTAAACATATTTTCAAGTTTGATTTATTCAATTCATTGCTTGTGAGAAAATATTACAATAAATCTAATAAGAAATCTTCAATAAGAATATCTTAGCCATGCTAAATGCTTAGCATGACCATTATGCTCAATAATATAGAAATTTTGACATATAGTTTATATCGTGTCCTCACATGTATGATAGGGAAATTTTAGTCTCCTAATGACTATTTTTGGTTTAATATATGTATTCTTTGTATGCTGAGGTATATGTTAAGTAGAAGTTAAAAATAATTTTTTAATTTTTATTTTAAAAATATTTTATTACAAATTTATTTGAATTGATTTTTTAAAAAAATAAAAAAAGTAAAAGTAAGAATTAAAGTTAAAGTTAAAAAGAAAAATATGACCTTATGTATTTCTAAAAGAGTAAGATTTTAATTTCTTAAAAGGCTTTTCTTTCAAAAAAAAAAAAAAAAAGTTGATGCAAAATAATAAATTTATATATATATATTTTCATTAAAAAAGAAACAGGTTAAAAGAAATTAATCCAAAAGCATATTTTTATCAAAACTACTTTTTTTAACTTCTAAATCTAATACAAATAGGTTAAAATACTAATTTTGTTAAGAAATCAATAAATTATAAATCTCAACAGCTCCAATTGTTTGCTCACCTTAGTCAAAAATTTTAGGGTTCAAACCATGAACTAAATACTAGTTAAAACAACACCGTTTGAACCTTAGAAAAATTAAAAATCCCTGGATAATTTATATTTTATGTTACAAAATAATGCAGCACATTAAAAAAAAAGAAACAGTGTTCATACCCTGCTAGGAAAAGTTGGTGTCATGGCTTTTTTTGGTTTAATCTGATTAAGATTCTAATTTTAATCTCCGCCGCCCTGTGCCCATTGAGACAACCTCCACGTACCATCTTCATCGTACCATAACCCCGTGAAGCGGCTTCTCCCTCTGAGAAGCCCTAACCTCTGTCCATTGTGAATTAGGTTTGAACTTTTTGAATTTAAAAATTTACAAACAGTGCTTATTCGGTGTACGCGGTGTCATTGTCAGTGTCCGGAATTGAAACAAACCGCATAGGAAGGGGAAGAACAAGCCATGGAGACCCAATCGGGTGGTAATGATAGCGACGATAATACCATAGCTCGCATTAAGTTGATGCGGCAACAGCTTGAAACTCGTATAGAATCGCAGCACAAGGCCCAGCTTGAGTTTCTTTCTTCTATACAAGCATCTTCTATAATCCCCAATATCGTCTCTTCCCTCGACCTCTCTCTCAAGGTTGTGTCTTGTTTCAATCAGCGCTCTTTTACTCCTACTCCTCCTCTTCCTGAACCCAAAATTAGTCCCAAAAAATCAACTTCTATACAACAGTCCACTCACCCTTTCGCTCCCTCAAACCCCACCAACCAAAACCCAAAAGTTTCTCAGTCTCCGGACTCAAACTCAAACTCCCTTCGCCAATTTGAAACCCCTTCGCGTCTGGTTCGTTCAATGGTGGCGGTTTGTCTTCTGGGTCGGGTACCCTTTTCGCCGATTGATTCTTCTACTGTGTTGAGGAAGTTGGAGAATGATGATACGCTTCCCCCATCGGAGAAGGCTGCGCTTCTGGAAGTCGGAGGGGATTCGGGGTCGATTCTCGCAGTAGAGATGGCTTTGAGGTCAATCAAAGAGGATAATGGTGCTGTTGAGCTAGAGGAATTTGTGCTCAGCGGCACTTCCAGGATTATGGTTGTGAGTATAGACCGGACTCGGCTTCTTCGGGAATTGCCGGAAAGTGCTCAATATCAGCAGCCCGAATGGAGTTCTGGGGATGCTGGTGTGAATGAAAAACAAAGTCAGCAAATTGCTGCTACCAGTGGTGCTGATAATGTGAATGACAATGGTGGAGTGTATGGGATGGGAGGCCCCGTTCCAAGGCCTATAAATGATATGTGGATGGTACCTGGAGACCCTCATATGTCACCTTTACCGCCTATGTTCCCAGGGGGTGGACCTTCTGCTGCAATGATGGGACCAAGAGGAACACCTAGAGTAATGGGCATGATGGGGATGCCTCCTAGAGGGATGGCTATCCCTTCCTTGCATAGACCTCCTTTGGGGCCAAATGTTCCACCTGGCGGGAATAATGCAATGCCGCAAAAGCCAACATCTGAAGAGGATGTGTTGAAGGATGTTGAGGCTTTGTTGAGTAAGAAATCATATATGGAATTGCAGAAATCTAAAACGGGTGAGGAGCTTCTGGACCTAATTCACCGGCCAACAGCAAGGGAAACTGCAGTAGCTGCTAAGGTTTGTGATGTTTATCTGCCTACTCAGATAATATCTTATGCTTTGTAGTTTGTACTGCGTTTCCATCTCTCCTTGAGCATTTGATTCAGCAAATTGAGATTTGTACCTTGGTTGGAGTTGCTTACTGGAAGTGCACCATACCTCAAGCCATGTTCCATTAGTAGACAACATCACATCATCTGGAAAACCATGAAAACAAATTCAGCTATTTTAAAATAAATACATGATGAAATGAAAAGAAGAAAGAAATCAATGGAGATTAGGAGAAGGTAGAACTAAGTCTGATGGATGATATCCAATTTTTTATGCATCTATCTCTGAATTCACACCAGAATCTTTTTAACATTTTCCTAATTTTTGCATGTAGACAAGTTTGTGCACCCATTAGGCCATATCTAGGGAAGAGCACCCAAAGTGATTCAGAATTTCTTAGACAGTTTTTTTTGCCCCCTTGGTGAGGTTAAAGGAAAATCCTGAGCAAGGCTTCATTATGATATGTCTTAGATGTGTGCGCTAGTCATTCCTTATTTTTAACACCCAAGTGATGTAAATGGACTCTGTGATGGATTAATAAAAAGAATCACAGTTTATAACTTAAAACCTCCATTTATAGCTATGATTTGTTCTATATTAAAAGGGCATCTGTCCTGTTCATCCACCTAATGCTTGTTATAAGCTTTTATTGCACTCCAACATTTTGAATGGTTGATTGTGACAGCTAATCATGCTTGTTAATGGTGTCTTTATATAGTTCAAAACAAAAGGACCAACTCAGCTGAAGGTTTACTGTTCATCCCTTACAAAAGAGGACTGCCGACGTCAATCTGGTTCCATCATAGCATGTGATAAGGTTGGTGACAAAAACAGGATGCTACTGTTATTTATCTACCAGTTTATTTCTCGAATTACATTAGTTTAGTTTTTTCTGAACTTATTACTGTTCCATGTATTTTGTACATAAGCCATCTAGTGAAATGATTGAATGCATGAACTCAAACTTTGCTGCTAATAAAATCCCCTCTGGAAGCATTTCAATCTCGTTTAGTATAATACTATTTGCAGTGGAATAAATAATGAGGAAAAAATAATAGAGATGAATCAAAGAGAAGAATACTAGAAGATCGTACCGAATCTCATCCTTTCACATGATTTAGCCAAGTAATTCCACATGAATCTGATTAAAATCTTATGTGATTTTCCATCATCATCTTCATTTAAAGTGTAAAATATTTTAGTATATTCTCTCTAAATTCTAAAATTTGACTCTAATCTCTTTCCTGATGATACAATGAATCCAATAATCCAATTTCTCCTTAAAGTAGCTAACCTGAGCTGGTATAGATGATTCTTCTGATTGGCATGACCTTGAGAAACTATTCTACGAAGTAAAATTCAAAGGAGTACACCTAGGCACTGATGATTTATAATTCGTGTATCACCTGGAGTTTTCCACTGGCTGATAGCTTCTCACTGCTGAGCTAACCCCATCCATTCTTTGATCATTTTGTTTTATTAAAACATTTTTGGAGCAAAACATATATATACATGTATTTCTTTCCCTTCACTTTACCTTTTCTTGGCTGATATTGGTGATCTTTATCTTGAAAGGTTCATTTTAAGCGAATCATTGCCCCTCACACCGACATCAATTTAGGAGACTGTTCTTTCCTTGATACTTGCCGACACATGAAGGTATGCCTTTTACCTCTGATAGAATCTTTTAAATTTGTTTTCATTTGAGTTACGTGTATTATTAGTTGGCATTAAGTTATTCTTTCATCCTTTGATAGACGTGCAAGTATGTTCATTATGAGTATGACCCTACACCTGATGTGCTGCCATTGATGATGGGTGCTGGTGCTCTGCCTCCTCCGAAGCCAATAAAGCCACGGCGTGCTGAATATTGTTCTGAAGTGGAACTTGGCGAGACACAATGGATCAACTGCGATATACGTAACTTTAGAATGGACATACTAGGACAATTTGGAGTGATAATGGCTGATCCACCATGGGACATTCACATGGAATTACCCTATGGTACAATGGCTGATGATGAAATGCGTAATCTAAACGTTCCTGCTCTGCAGACCGATGGCTTAATTTTTCTTTGGGTGACTGGACGGGCGATGGAGCTTGGACGGGAATGGTATGTGCTTTCCTGCGGTCACTTGTTAATTGTAAATTTTGTCATAAGTTCTTTATCGCGTTAATTCACACATAACACTTGAAAAGCTTTAGGCTGCTATCCTTCATTTGCTCACAAATTTGTCATAATCCATCTGCAGCTTAGAACTATGGGGATATAAACGTGTTGAGGAGATCATTTGGGTGAAAACGAATCAACTTCAAAGAATAATCAGAACTGGGCGTACAGGCCACTGGCTTAACCACAGTAAGGAACATTGCCTTGTTGGAATAAAGGGAAATCCAGAAGTAAACAGGAACATTGACACTGATGTTATCGTTGCTGAGGTCAGGGAAACAAGCCGCAAGCCAGATGAGGTTTGTAGAAGATGTTCACTCTTGAGTTAACAGTTGCTTGATACCTTTACTGGCTTACTCTCTTAAAATGGTGGCCTCTCTTAATCAAGGATGCTCACATGCTAGCTTGATAAATAACATGTTAGCAACTTGTGGCCTATCTTAATCATTTCTGTTATTCTATTATTCTGATAGTTCTTTAAATGGTTTTTAATTATTCTCATGCTTGTTTATTAATTGTCAAAAAGTAATTTTGCAGATGTATCCTATGCTGGAAAGGATAAGTCCGCGAACAAGAAAGCTCGAATTGTTTGCACGTATGCACAATACCCATGCAGGGTTGGTATTCTTCACTAGTCTGCTTCTTGTTTTTTCTTCCCATATAATTCTTAAAATACTTAGCCGTACATAAATGCCTCTTTCATGGAATTATGAATTCTTCGACTAAAACATGATTCTAATGCAAAAAGTCTCAACCTACGAAGCACGAACATCGGATATGACACTGACACGGATATGGGATACCGGCTATGTCAAAAATATAATATCCCGGACACCGTTATTTATATTATAATATTTTAGTATAACACTATGAAAAAGATATAAACACTTATATATTAAAATTAGATATAAATGGTTTCTTTTGTTTTTTAAGTTTTATGGATATGAAGGATTGCATCTCCAAACCTACAATTTTTTTATGTAATTATTTGCTAAAAATTTGAAAAAAAGAAAAAAAAGAAAAAAATGAGATAGATGTGTCCTATCCAAGTTTTTGGTCCATTGCCTAAGTTGACAAAAAATATTTTTTTAATTGGACAATGTTTAAGAGATTTTTGGCATGTATTGTACAAGTGTCGTGTTAGTGCCGGTGTGACATTCTACGTCTCAGCAAATGGCATTTCAAAAGTATTTTCAAAATTCATTTTGTGTTTCTTGGGGCAAAAAATCCTTCCATGTTGGTAGATATGATGTTCTTAGCCTGTGAAAAGTTCAATTACTGATTGTGTTCCCCCTTTTCTCCTCAGATGGATGTCACTTGGTAATCAATTGAATGGAGTAAGGTTGGTCGATGAAGGGCTGCGAGCAAGGTTTAAGGCTGCTTACCCAGATGTGGAGGTGCAGCCTCCATCACCTCCCAGAGCTTCTGCCATGGAAGTAGACTCTAATGCTTCTGCTCAAAGAAGGAGTCCATTTGCAGCTGCAGAATCAAAATCCACTGCACAATTTTCGGAGCCGGTGGTGCCTGAATCTGCATATGCTTCAGATGAGAAAACAATGGCTGTTGATGTTGATATTTTCTAACTACACACTGATTCAATCCCTAGATAAAGTTCATAGAGAAACAGTATTTTGGGTTTTAACCATTGTACCAATCATAATTTGTTCTTTTACTTTCCTTAGAGGGGCAAAGTGGTTTTTTTCCTTTTTACTTTCTAAGGGTTTACCTGTAAAGTTTATGATGAACCATGTAGAAAGTTACATTAAGGAATTGCAATGGTAGTTCAGGTTTACTTGTATGTGAATTCGGTATGCCTTGCTTGCATTTATATCTTGGCAAATATTAAAATAGTTGGTGTTAGATTTCAGGATCAAGGAATCAAACAAATACTGGAATTTATTGAAACTGAAAAGGAATTGATTCAAGATATTCTAAATAATCCAGATTGCATCTAACTTGTATTATTAAACAAGCATTATTGAATTTTTCCATTTTAATCGAACCATCTAATAGTTAATAATATGTTACATCAATAACTATATTGACTTATGACTTATGCATGAAACGGCTAATTATGCCCTGCATTGAAAGAATAATTTTGATCCCTGAGAAAGAAGGCAAAATGCCTTGACAATTTCGAAGGTCCTTGATACTTGGAGACCATTCACCATCCCATGTTAATGAACAAGTTTTACACCACCCATGCCTGCACTAATCACTGACTGACTTCCACTTGATTCTTGGTCATGATTTGTGGGTGCAATGGAAGGTAAGGTTGAGGAACGTAGCCCTCTTTTCTCAGCTCAAGAAGAAGAATCTTGAGAATGAAATAGATCTCAAAAGATTGGGGGTGATTTCCATCAGCAGCAGAAAACACATGGGTAATGCTGTTGACATCAATCCAGCTATATCCAGGTATCTTCTGAACTCCTCTTTCCTTCATTAAACTTCGTATCTTGAGCACATTTCCCCACTCACCAGCATCTGCGTGTATATTTGCAAGCAACACATAGTATCCCGAATTTTCTGGGTCTAATTCGAGAAGATGTTCTGATGCTAATCTAGCAAACTCAACATTGCCATGGACTCGACAAGCTCCAAGAAGAGTCCCCCAAACCCCTGCATCTGGAGTAAATGGCATGCTCTTAATCGTATCATATGCCTCTTGCAAACGACCAGCACGACCATAGATATCTACCATACATGCATAGTGTTCCATCCTAGCAGAGATTCCAAATTCCTTAGTCATGCAATGAAAGTAGTGTATGCCTTCATTAACTAGGCCTGCATGGCCGCAGGCAGATAGTATAACAAGAAAAGTAACATGGTCAGGGCGTATTCTGGATTCTAACATCTGATGGAATAGATCAAGGCATTTCCTAGGGTAACCGTGGCTTCCGTATGCAGTAATGATGCTATTCCATGAGACTTCATTCTTCTGATCCATCAGATCAAACACATGCTGTGCTAAAGCTAGTTTTCCACACTTGGAATACATGTCTATAAGTGCACTCTCAACAAAAAGGTCAGAACTAAATGCACTTCGAATCATGAAGCCGTGTATCTCTTTCCCATAATAGAGTGCTGGCAAATTTGCACAAGCAGAAAGAGCAGCTGACAGGCTCACAGAATCATACATGGTTCCACTCATTCCCATATCGCGAAAAAGATTAATTGCCATGTCTGGTTTCCCGTTCTGTGAGCAGCTTGCAATCATCGAGTTCCAACAAACAGAATCTCTTTCAGACATTCTTCTGAAAAATTGATAACTGAGGTCCAGTCTTCCACATTTTGCGTACATATCTGTCATAGCAGATCCAACATGATGCATATTACTAATTCCTTTCTTGAGAATGAAACTGTGCAATTCCTTTCCTAATTTCAGAGCAGCCAAAGCAGCACAAGCTGGCAAAATACTAGCCATGGTCAGGCAATTTGGTGTCATTTTCTCTTGAATCAACCACCTGAAATTGTCTATAGCATCAATATTCAACCCATTAAGTGCATAGCCTGAAATCATTGCCGTGCAAACTGCAACATCAACGGTTCTGTTCTGGTTGAAAACATTCTGTGCAGTCTTCACATCCCCACCCTTGAAGTAGGTATCAATAAAAGCACTCTTCAAGTAGACATCAAAAGGCACAGCATGTCGAATTATATAACCATGAATTTGCTTAATCTGTGTGACACTTCCTGATTCAATGACTGAAGGAAGAAAACTTGCAAAAGTGACTGAATCTGGTTTGACACCAGCAGATATCATTGTATTAAACAAGGTGGAAGCCTCCTCTATAAATCCATTTTGTACGTATCCTGTGATCAATCCATTCCATGTCACTGTATCAATCTGTGGCATCATACTAAACAACTTACGTGCATCCAAAAGGTTCCCACATTTTGAATACATTGCAAGTAGTGTGTTTGCCACCTGGGAATCAAACTCCAAGCCACTACCAATAACAAGACCATGGAGCTGCATTCCAACATTAAGTATCCCTCTTGCAGCACATAGAGACAAAATACAACTAAATGTTACTGAATTAGGCCTACAGTCACATAACCTCATTTCCTGAAAAATCCCTATGGCATTGCTAGCATCTCCATTTTTTGCATAACCATGGAGCATGACGTTCCACAAGATGATGTCTTTCCTAGGCATTTTGTCAAACAGGCATCTTGCATCACTAATACAACCATTTTCTGCATACAATTTTATTAAAGAACTACCAACAAACAAATCCATCTGAAGGCCCAACATTTGAATTGTATGATGAACCATCTTACACAACGGTAAATTATGTAAACCACCACAAGCTTTAATTACATAAGGAAATGTATATTTGTCAGGAAGAATTTTACTACCCAACATCTTAAAGTAAAACAATAAGGAAAAATTGAACCAACCCATCATTGTAAACCCTCTTATCATCCAATTCCAAGGGAGAGTAAAGCACAGTTCAAGCCTGTAAAACATGTTTTTAGCATCCATGATGCTTCCAGAAAGAACATACATCCCCAAAATCTTAGTGCCTATAGTATTATTACTTACTCCATTGACAATGACCTGCCCGTGAACTTGTCTACCCTGTTGACGCAGAGAAGCATCAGAGCAAGCCTGCAAGAGAGATGCAAATTCGTTTTCTAGAGTTTCTTCAGTGTTTGGCAACGACCCAAATACTTTTGGTTCAACTTTACAACTTGTATGTATAAATTTGGTTCTCAAAACTGCAAGCTTTGAGAAGCTTTTGCATACAGAGGATAAATTTCTCTTAGACATTTTTGGGGGCGGCACGCACACTTGAAAGCTAATCAAATTTCATGAATCAAACATCCTTCAATTCATCCTTTAAGCATAAACCCATAAACCAAATGTAAAAAAATCCGATACTTTTTTCCTCTTCCCCATCTCCCATTGACACAAAAAGCTATTGTCCCCTTCTCTTCTCTTTCACCCACTCACTGTGCCTACACCAAGCACCACCGCCACCTTCCATGGCAACCAAAACCAGAGCTTCAAACAGCTACCCAATTCAGCCCAAGCTCCATCGAAGATACACTGAGACACAAAGGTCATGTTCAAATACCCAGCTTCTCTTGTTCTCTGGTTGAACCGCGAAATCACCCTCCAGAGGTCATGGCCTCCTCCAAAGCTTTGGCTCGTTTGGGCATATGCTTGTAATTAATCAATTTTATTGCGAGGTAAATTGAAATGAAATTAATTTTAGGGTTATATTTAAACCCCAATAATTTGAGAAAATAATCAATTTGGTCCTTTTAGTTCTCAAATTCTAGATTTTGGTACATATAATCAAACATGATGTAGTACCTTCAAAATTTTTTTTTATTAGAAAACACTTTTAATTATGTATCTTTTTAATGTTATTTTTTTATCATATTCAAATGTCATTTTTTAAAATGTTTTGATCATTTAAGGATTTTTAGTTTAAAAAAAAAGAAAAAAAAATTATACACTGAGGTTGTATATTGAATTAAATAAATATCATTAGACAGGTAAAATAATTTGATGACATCTCCATCCATAATGAATTTTTGAGTTGATTATTTTTAAATTTTTTTGAGATTAAAATTTTTTGTTGTATGCAATTACTTTTTTGTATTTATTTTGTGTGAGTTTTTAATTTAATTTCATTATTCATATTTCTCGCCTAAAACTATTATATGAACTTTATTAATTTTTATTTTATTTTATATTTATATTTGATATTTGATGCTTCAAATATGATAGGAGTTTGGGAAAAAACAAAAAGGAAGCCGGCAGGTTCTTATGTAATTACGTGTATCTCGAAGGGAGAAAATTGTAAAAGAGCTCAAGTTACCGTTGAAATCCTATGTGCCCGTTGCTATATGTATAATGGTAACGGCTTGCATATCGTTTCTCAATATTTTCACAAGCTTCAAAAATCTGATAGAAAGTGAAAGATATCGACTGAGCAAAGCGAGAAAGATCAACAAGGAAGCAAGAAATAATCTTCTCTACTGAGATTTGTAAGTCTTTCACTGTTTCGATGATGAAAATTTGGGGTTGAGAAATTTGCTTTACAAATTTAGCGTTGTTTATTTCTGCAATTTCAAATGGAAAAAGGAAAATTAATGTTGTTCGGGCAACTATAATGAAGCAAACAATGAATTTTCTGGACATGGAATCTGGAATTCGTTTTCTTTTGGTGATTTTGACGGAAGAATTGAATCTTGAATGGGATTTGTGGGAAAAGCGGTGGGTTTATTGAAAGAGTGAATCTTGTTTTGTTTACTTGTGATTGATCGGAGGAACACCTCAGGCCTATGATATTGGGAAACTGAAAAAATTTCAGATTCGCACGAGCGAAAAGGAGAGAAAATAGACTTGTTTGGTTACAGAAACTAATTTTTGTATATGTGTATTTCTTGTGAGTGTCTTCTTACTATTTGATCTTCTACGTATCAACTTGCCCATACTTCTTGATTTCAATTGCATGATTTCTAGTCTTTTAATACCAAATTGAACTTCATTTCATGATGTTGATTCATGGAGTAAAGCAAATTGATAGATGAGCAGCATCAGCTGGATCACATTTGCTTGATTTCTAATCTTTTAACAAATGTGAGGAGCAGCACTTCTCTATTGTCTGTAGTTTTTACTGTCCTGCATGAAAATCCTTGTTCATTTGCAAACATTTTGAGGCAGAACTAGTGATGACAATATAGAAGAAAGTGTGCAAATGCTCCACTCACACCCAGAAGGGATTTCTTTCTACTGCTGGATTCTTAGCATCTGACTTGCATAATTTATTTTTAACAAAGTTCGGTAGTTTATTGTTGTGTCGGAGGTTCAGGTATATTTTGACAAATGCTCCATTGCGTGTTCCTTATCATTCGTATAATCTACCATATGCAGGTGATTGATTTGAAAATTTGCCACAGGAGAAGAAATGGCAGCACAAACTGGTCGCTTGATTCAAGATCAGAAGTTCAATATCCACGTGAATGGTAAGTATGAAAAAAAAAGCCCATAAAAAATAAGAGAGATAGAAAATATTCCCACACCTGTTAATTTTATTGTTAAATCTTTTCGGGGCTATAATATCTTTTCATGTTGTTGTAGGAGCAACTGCTTTGGGGAAGGCAGGTTTTACAGAACAGAAGAAAGTAGGAAGGGCTGGTGGAAGGAAACCACTTGGAGATTTGTCCAATTCAATGAAACCCTCTATTGAACAAGCTGGGAGAAAAAAACCCTCTATAGATGGTTCTGGTTCATTGATCTCAGAGAAAGAATCTCTCAGTCAATCATCAAAACTGCTGAAGTCTAAGAACTTCACTATTATTGATGAAGAAGGTGTCGGTTCTGCCATGGTAAAAAAATTTGGAAGAACCAAAGGAACTGTCTCCAAAGTCTCCCAGAAATCACAAACCGGCAACAGGAAAGCACTCACTGACATTTCAAATTCAAGGAAGACGCCTGTTCAGGAAATTAAAAGCAAAAATAGCATTAAGCCAAGTGCTTTGGCAAGGGAGTCCCTTCATCCTAGTGCTATTGCTGAAGAAAGATTTTTGCACAATCATGAAGAATGTATTAAACCACAGTGCAAGGATATGGATATGGCTGAATTTCTGAAGATTGTTGGACATGACAGTGGTAATTGAAACTTGTTCTTTTGATTGCTCATTATAAATTTACAAGTCTTTTCCTGTCATTTGAGTTGCTAAATTTTTTATGTATATGTTGTTTAGATACAGTTACTCACTTGGGATCTTCTCTTGAGCTGGTGCCTGCATTTGTTGAATTGAAGGTACATTTTGCCTTGTCTCCCTTTTATTTGGGTCTGCTTTACTTGGATTTGATCTTCTCATTAAGTGGTCTATCCTCATTTTCAGTCTGAGAATCACCTGAAGCACTTGGAATTGGATGAGATACCAGAGCCATTAACTGATGTCCAGTCTTCATGGAAACAGCAGTTATACACTCACTATGGTGGCTCTCCAACTCTTTGCAAGACTCCAAAATCAATTTGGAAGGACTATGATATCAAGTTCAAGTTGATGGAGACACCAGAGCATTGAATTTCCTAGCCTTTTATGTGTTTTGTGCCATTGATGTGATGGCAATTATTGCTTGTTGTGTTTGAAATATGGCCTTCAATATTCTTTTTCTAGTTTTAGTAATTCAGCAGGGCCAGATGCCCAAACAGAAGAAGCCTTTTATTGTTCTTTCAATGGCTACATCATTGAAGAACATCTTATCTCTTATTATTTTTTGTTCATGTTTATCTAAGAATTAAAACTTCTCAGTTGCATCGGTTCTTAACATGTTCTTCCTTCTTTTTCTTTATTTTTTTATTTTTTGATTAATAAAAATTTATAAGATATGCTATAACAAATAGTTTGAGATAGTAAATAAACTTTTTTCATAATTCATAAAATTTATATGCACACTTGATCAATATTGAATATTAAGTATTGTTTAATTAAGAAGACAAATTAAACTTCTCCTAGATAAAAAAGATCTATTAGATTGGAAGGCTTTTGTACCTTCAGCAAGAAACAAAGACAAGTTCAAACTGAACGGTTGGAGCTCAGAGAATTCACAATCTATCCATTGATATTCAGCATCAAGGGAGAGATGGATCACGTGACCTCTAAAAGAATCCTATGCAACATTATTCCAAGTACAACAGTCACTTTTTGAATCATATACCTCTAGAAGTGCTTTCTTCTCTTCTTGAAAACCACCATTGCAGTTATTGATCTGAACCACAAAGATTGCACAAAACAAAGGCAACCACCACCTGATGCAAAGCCACTCCATGTGAGAGAATTTTGATGACTTCTAGGATTTTTTGGTTTTGAGCAGTTTTCTACCTTGTGGAAATTAGTGATTTGTTAATATGAGTCAAGTAAATGCATCAAGGCTTCCAATCAACAAAGACCGCAAAGACACACACCATAAGGATAATACCTTTCAAGAAAACGACCCTAAACCTCCTTCTCACAGGTTTTGGTCTACGAAACTTCTTCGATGAATGACTAAATTAACTCAAGATATATGTTTTATATGATATTATGTTTTAAGTATTTTAAATAAAAAGTTGAAATATACCTAACAAAAATTTAATTAAAAAAAAAAACATCCTTTGGACTAGCTGTATTTTCTCAATTCCCTAGGTAATTTGGACATTACTAGAATTACCAGCCCACATAGATATTCTTTGATATTAAGTAAAGAAATTAAAATTAATTACTAAATAGATTAAAAGATGCTTCACGAGAAGGATCTGGCTGAAGGAGTTGCCACATTTGACTAACTCTGAAAGTTTGTTATTCTTTAAATTTAACAATTTTTATTATTCTTTCTTTTGGTTCTCAACTTTTTAAAGTTTGTTAATTAATCACTTGCTGTATAAACTTACGCAAGGTAATCAAAAGCACTTAATTTATTGATTGGGTTTTTTTTTGTTTATTTACTACTTCCATTTAACACAGAACTCGTATATATTAAGGATGATCTTAGAACTTATATGTTTTGGAACAACATCTTCTAACGAATACAATTTTTTTTTTATTTATATTTCAATGCTTTGATTATTCAAGAAAATAACATTTAATACTTTCATCAAGTACTTGATTTTATATTTGAAAAAAAATAACCAATAGAAAACTTCTGAAAAACACATAAGGATTTGTTATTGAAATTAAAAACAATAATAATGTAAAAGACATGGTCATTATCCAGATACATAATATCTAAAGTGCTCCAACAAAGTTACAATACCACAAATACATACTTCTTGATTGGTTTATAAACAAATCTTGAGGATTAATTACATTTGTCATCTGCAGCTTGAGGTTCAAAGCAGCCGGCCTGTACATATATATGCTAGCTGTTTTTCATTACTAAAACTGCATCCCTGTATTTTTTAATTAATTTTCACCAAGTCAAACTACATGACCACTTCAAAGGCAAAATTTGTGCCTTCTACTTATACTTGATTCTCTATATAAAGAAGCAAAGCAAACCTTAGTTTCCCAACAGCATCACACAAACAAACTCCTAGAGTTCTATTACATTATCATATATATCTTCTTCTGTCTTGCATTGATTAAAAGACTCTTTACACTTACAAACAATTAGCATGGCCAGTACTCCTTCTCTATTCTTTGGCCTCATGGCTCTTTCATTCTCACTTGCATTGGCAATTGATCACAATGCCCTTCAAGATTTCTGTGTTGCTGACCCCCAAAGTCAAGGTAACTATATCAAACCCTTTGTTCTATTGGGGAAAAACTTTGAAAAAAAAAAATATTTTTTTAGTTCCTAAAGATACAGGTACAGTCATTTTAGTCCTTAAAAGAATTTTAGTTAATCTCACTTTAGTCCTTGAAGGATAACTCTCTATTAGAAACTAGATAGATTGTTTGTCTTTGTGGAATCAAAAACGAGCTTTACTGATAAATTTTAGTTCTAGTATTTTAGCTTTTAATTAACTACATGTTTGTACTGTGACAGTGCGAGTGAATGGTTTGGGTTGCAAAGACCCCAAACTTGTTGAAGCCAATGACTTCTTCTTCAGTGGGCTTCATCTGGTAGGAAACACATCTAATGCAGTTGGGTCAAGAGTGACCCCAGTTGCAGTTTCCCAGCTCCCAGGACTCAACACATTGGGAATATCTCTTGGTCGTGTTGATTTTGCACCATGGGGCATTAATCCTCCACACACACACCCTCGTGCCACAGAGATCATCACTGTCATTAATGGGACCCTAGAAGTTGGATTTGTGACCTCGAATCCGGAGAATCGTCACATAACTAAAGTGTTACAGAAGGGTGATGTGTTTGTGTTCCCAGTGGGTCTTGTGCACTACCAGAGAAATGTTGGTTATGGCAATGCTGCTGCCATTGTTGCTCTCAGCAGCCAAAACCCAGGAGTTATTACAATTGCCAATTCAGTATTTGGGGCTATGCCAGATATTGCTGGTGATGTTCTTGTGAAGGCTTTCCAATTGGACAAGAACATAGTCACTAATTTGCAGGCCAAGTTCTAGTGAAAGGAAAGGAAGTTGAGTTGTGAGTTTCTTCTATATGGGTGCTTTTCCGTTCGGTTGATTTTTAATTTGTAACTTTGAATTTCAATTCATTTCGTTCTAAAGCTAATTTCATTGTATAATTGTTTGTTGAATTATGTAATATACAGGAGTTGAATTTCTTTTGTTGGAAGACAAACGAATTCATTAAACTTGATTGTTGTATTTTGAGATTTATAGTATTTTTCCTAATGTGTGGAGATTCAATAACTTTCTAAGATTCAAAGTATTTTTCCTAATGTATGGAGATTCAATAACTTGTATTTGTAGTTTTAAGAAGATTAAGTTTATCATATCACTTGAATTAGGAGACATCTTGAACAACTTAAAAATCCATGTATAATAATGCATTTGCAATCAAAGTCAAAGAAATTCTAATTGTGAGTATTCTCCCTTCTTTACCTATCTCCCTTATTCCCTTCAAAGTGGTATCAGAGCCACACTCCAATAACCTCAGCACCTGTTGTTCAGCCACCACATAACCATAAAATTAAGAGTGGTGCAATATATATACTTCTTAATTTACACCCACTTTTTTTTATCTCTTTTTTTTTTTTTTTTTTTTCATCTTCTTTATTTTTTTGTTTATAATTTTATTACTGCAACATAACTAAAAAACAATGAAATGTACACTAAGATGTACATTAATAAGTGTACGTATAACTTTCAACAGATGTCTGCTCTTTAGCGGAATCAGAAACAACCAAATTGCAAGTTTGACCAGTGTCAACGACATCATCTTTACAGCCTTGGAACGCCCTATAAGCTGCTGGGAGCACTTAGTGTGGTTGCAGAAGAATTCTGTCATAAAACATCCAATCAGTTCGGCATCCTTTAGGTGTGGTTGACCTGTGCGAAATACCATCTCACCTGAAGAAAATTTTGGAACGTGCCTTGGAAGTTTATGGGAAGTAACCTTAAAGATGTTTAAGTCTATTGTTTCAATTTGTAAACTCACAACAGAAGATCACGATAATTTGGTATCGTCATATGGAGGCAATTCTTGACTCTAAAGATATGTGAGAAATGGTAGATGTTTGATAGTGTGATGGTGTGATAGTGTGTTAGTGTGTCCAAGGTCTCTCCTTTGGTGTTTATCTTATTTATAGGTCCTATTAGGGCTAAACAGGTTAGGGTCCATGCTCCTGGACTGGGCTTGGATGCTCAAATGGGCACCACTTTGGTCCATGGGCCCGTTCCCTTGGGTTCATGCCATCTGGGCTAGGGTCTGCAGTTGGGCCCAGCCCAGCTAGTTAAAGGCTACTAGGGTCCATATCAGTAGAAAAAGCATATGATTAACTAACAAATGAAAAAAATGTGGGTCAAATTCAAAGGAATAATTTGTATGCAAAGAAATTGCAAATTTGATCAATATGTTCTTAGGATTATTCTTGCAGCACTAAATGATAAAATGTTTGAGAAAGTCTCGAGCAACAATGGTAAAGAAAGCTAGTGAGATTTTTCAAAGTATCTACAAGGGTGTTGACAAGGTGACAAAGGGTGTGTTGGAATCTTTTCACACGAAGGAATTTGAATCTATTCATGATTATTTTACATGAGTTTTGACAATTACCAATCAAATGAGGAGACATAGAGAGAATTTAGAAGGTGCTTGTGAAATAGAGAAAATTATATATTGACACACTTGATCCAAAATTTGATGTTATTGTTGTATCCATTGAACAATCACAAGATTTAGAAGCCATGGCCATTGATGAATTACAAAAATCTTTACAAGCTCATGAAGAAAGATCAAATAAGAAGTTGCCACTATAATTTAAGCATTTCAAGTAGGACCATATCTATTGTCTCATACTGTATCCTATACACTGTCCCATAATAGTAAATTATTTAAATTATATGGGGTAGTGAGATAATTGCATTATGGAGAGTGGAACAATGAATGAGATAGGAAAGTGGGATAATAGATTTTAATTCATTTCAAGCAACGGTCTCCTTGCAAGATGAAGCAAAAGTCCACTAACTCGAGGAAGAGCTCGAAGTCAAGGATATGGAAAGAGCAAGAAATCAAGGTGGTTGTGGTCTTAGAATAGGAAGAGTTGCATATCACACCAATAATGAAGAATAAAGCCAACAAAACCTTCTTATCTCATGGGAGCAATGACTATAGGAGAGGAGAGGAAGAAGGCATACATGATAAAAATCTAATATTTAATGTCATAATTGTCATAAACATGGCCGTTATTCCAATGAATGTTGGAGCTCTTAAATCAACTAAAGAGAGGCTTATCTTATGGAGAAGAAAGAAAAGAAAAAAGTACTCTTGCTATTTGCCAACAAGGGTGACGAGAATGAATTCTTGTGGTATATGTTGATTCCGTTACTAGTAGCTATATGATTGACAACAAGGCTGTCCGTGGATCTTGGTGAGTAGCAAAAAGGATAAATTGTTTTTGACAAAGATTTAAAGGTTTCAATTGAAGGCAAAGTCAATTTTCTTGTCTTCACAAAAAATGGTGGTCATAGACTTTTCTTGCAAATCTACCATGTTCCTTTTTTAAAAACAAATATCTCATGAGACAATTGCCAGAGAATGGATATGATATCCACTTAAAAGATGATTCTTGCACTTTGAGAGACAAAAGCACATAATTTAATAGCAAGGATGTCTATGTCAAAGAATAGGATGTTCTTACTTAATGTCATAAATGATCATTCAAAATGCTTGAAGACTTGTATCAACTTGACTTTGGTACTTGTGATTTGGTCATTTAAATTTTGGGAGATTAAATTTATTGTCAAAGGATAACATGGTAGAAGGTTAATTAATTGTCTTTCATTGCTTAACTCAATCAATTATGACATGGTTGTTTATTGGGGAAGCAAGTGAGAAAGCCTTCTTCAAAGAGGACTACTTCAAGAGCTACGTGCCAAGCCACTACAACTTTTTCATGCCAATGTTTGTGGCACAATGAAGCTATCATCGATCTCATGGTAAATCTCATGGTAAATCAACTACTCCTTATTTTTTAATGATGATTTTTTCACAAAACTTGGTGTATATTTTGAATGGGAACAATGAAGCTTTTGGAGTTTTTCAAGAGTTCAAATCCAAAGTTGAAAATGAAAGTGAATTTACCATCAAAATAATTGATATAGAAGGAGAATTCACTTATGTGGAGTTCAACAAACCTTGTGAGGTTAATGGCTTTTGGCCTTTTGTCACTATTTCATACTCTCCACAATAAATAGAATTGTTGAACATAAATTAGATCTATTCTCAACATAATAAGAAGCATGCTAAAGAGCAAGAATATGTTTAAGGAGTTTTGGGTTGAAGCTATTACTTGCTTTGTGTACTTTTCCAACTTATCCCCTACTATAGATGCATTCATGAGATGACTCTTCAAGAAAGCTTGGAGAGGTAAGGATATGTCTAAGGAGTTTTAGGGCTTGTTTGGTTTAGCTATTTTTTTGTTTCATTTTCACTGAAAATGAAAATCAGGCCTGAAATATATGTTTGGTTTGTAAATTGGAAATGTTTTTAGTTAAAATATTTTTTAAAATGAACTGAAAACTGAAAATAAAAAAAAAATTATTTTCAATGTTTTTGAAAATGACCAATGACAATTTTATTAATTTTGAACTTTATTATTTTTTGACAAAAAAAGATTAATAGTTAAAAATTTATTAGATGATTATTAGACACTAAATAAATATAAAAACAAGTGAAAATAAATATTAAAAATAAAAACAAACAAACATATTTTTGAAAAATAAAAATTAAAAATTAAAAAATGAAATAGAAAATGAAAATAAGAAATAGAAATGAAACCAAAACACTCTAATATCTCTCATTTGCAAGTTTTTAAAAAGTATTGCATATGTGTGTCCATGTTCCTAACGAGATCAAAGCAAGGTCAGATGATAAAAATGAAAAATATGGCTTCATATTTAAGGGCTATATACTATTCAATCTTACCAATGGAAGGATTTTAGGTTGGAAGACACCACATAACTCAAATTCTGATAGGTAGGATTTTAGGTTGGAAGACATCACATAACTCATAAATTCTGATTGGTAGGATTTTAGGTTGGAAGGCATCACATAACTCATAAATTCTGAGGACACATTTAAGGTTTAATTTGACTAAGATCATATTCACTCTATTCTATAATATGTGTTGCTTAAGGATTTTATAAAAATATTAAGAAATTATTTATACATTTAAAATTTGACAAAATTGTCTTTATTTAATTTCTTCGTTAACTAAATTATTAACTTTTTTATCTTATTAAATGAAAGTATAAAAAAAAAAAGACTTGACAAAATTTTGAATTTTAAAACAAAATATATTTTGAAATTGAGGGAGCATGAAAAAACCAATGTGACATATCAGAGTTGTGTATGCATTAAATTAAGTATTTATTTCTAGTTCTATCGAAAGCCGTGTTTGGTCTCCAACTTTTAGCCGGAACAGCGTTCTTCTTAAATATACTCCACCTACCACCTACTCTCATTTATTTCCAAGAAATTCAAACTCCTTTATATGCAAATTAAATAGCTAACAACTCTGATCTCAGCCATCAATCTATGAATAGTACTACATTATATTGAAATGGTTGACCACCATGCATATAAATCCCACCGTCCATTTCTTATTTCGTTTGGGCAATTTGGATCAATGTTAACCTTATTGAGAAGTACTTCACAGGATTGAAACATCCTTTACTTTTTATTTTAGTGTATGTATATATATCTATATATATATATATATTTTGAGAGAAGTTATGCGAAGAAATTGTTGGAAGATTATGCTGATATACGAAATAATCCGCCAAAGACTATAATAATACAATTTAAAGAAATTAACATGGCATATATTTGTTTTTGTGCAAATGATTTGGTATTTGAGAAGAGCGTGTAACTTGGTGGTTTACAAGGAACTTGGGGCTTTTTCACTCTAAGTTTGAACTCATCTTTGTCCTAACACTTCCTATTTTGTCTATTTATCTTTTAAAATAACTAAATATGGTAATGATTAGAAATTGTAAGTCCAAGCTAATTGTGTTGTATATCAATACAATTAATCACAAAACTTTCTTCTTATAAAAAAGGTCTTGCATTCAATGTGTTTCCTCTATAATGAAAGTTTCAAAGTATTTATTATACATTTTTTTTTTTTTAATATGAGCTTCTTGTACAAAATTAAAAATAGCACAAGAAGATAGATAGCTAGGTTACAGGGTTTAATCTCCGATCATGTAAGTGAAAAAGGCTTATTAAAAGAAAATATTTTTATTTTATTGATCTCTTTATCTCAAAAAAATAATAATTAATCTCTGCCTTTCTATTAAAAATTCCCTTGTGTCTGTCAAAAGAAAAAATAGTGTAATAATTACTTGCCTAAGATTTGGTAATAAGTTTGGTTTTGTTTCATCCAAAACAGAAGTTAGGCTACTTTGTATAAAAATATCCAAAATTAATAAATAATAATTAAATAAATTAATTAAATGGCTTGGAGAAATTTCTTTTGTAGTCTCATTCATCTTAATATAGTAAGTGGACCAATTATGTAAGCATTAATTACCCACGAGAAGCATTCAATGACCACCAGTCCCACTTTCCCAACAGCTGTGTCAATCCTCTATACTTGATAAAGTCACACAATCCATTTCACATTCCCATCAAACTTACCCAAATCCAAGTGAAAACCTCTGTTGAAAAACCCAACAACATGAAAATCCATCAAATGGGATCTCAACCTCTTTTCTTCTTCTTCTTCATCTTCTTGCTAACCCTAGCAGCTGGGACTGTCTATGGAGACGATTTAAGAGATAAGTGCACCAAAGATGTTCAGAAGGTGATTCCATGTCTGAGCTTCGCAAAGGGTGATGCAGCAGTTCCCACCAAAGAGTGTTGCAGTGCTGCCACAGCAATAAAGGAAAGTGAACCAGATTGCTTGTGCTACATTATTCAGCAGACACATAAAGGTAGCCCTGAGAGCAAAAGCTTGGGGATTCAAGAGGCTAGGCTTCTTCAGCTCCCTTCTGTTTGTAACATCAAAAATGCCAGCATCACTAACTGTCCTAGTAAGTCCCCTCTTCCTTGAACCCTAATTTTTTTTTTTTTTTAGATAGGATAAGAACGCAAAATTTTCAATACTAACTCAACATATGAGAAAAAGGCCGGATTTGATCTTAAGGTATAAGAGTGTGCTACTACGCTAGACCACTTCCTTTTATTTTCTATTTTTTAAGTCATTGAGTCTGTTAGTTTTTCTGAAGTTGATTTTGTCAAGTGGGTTTGTGCTCCAAATTTCCAATATATATGACAAGTGGTTTTGATTTGACTAAGAAAGGTTGATCTAAAATTGGCAGTGGTAGATCTATATATGCAAATTAAACCAAAATAGATCTGTTGTCAGTGCTTCTCAGTCAACAGAACATGCTGGATTAGAAATGGAGTAGGGCAAAATTTCCCCTTGACTCCTTACTGATCTATATAGGCTAGCTTTTACCTTTTGGTTATATCTGTTGAATCTGAATCTTGTCACATAAATATACTTATGCACAAACTGTACATAGATTTGGATTTATTGATTTTGTAGCGAGAAAATTAACTTTAAATGAACATAGACCATTAATTTAAAAATTTAATAGTCTAAATTTTTACTATATTTTTCTTAAAAAAATATATCTTAAACATGTAATAAAATCTAAACTATTAGATTTAATTAATAGCCTAGATTGACTTAAGTTAGTGACTTTTTTTTTGGTCACAAAGTCAAGAAATCCAAACATATTAAAAAGGATTTATTGGGATAATATTGTTATCACACTTATTACATTTGCTATATCAATGCATTCTTATATTTTATATAATTTAATAATATTTATCATATTATTTCTTAATTTCTTAACTAATAGAAACACAACGAGACAATAAATAATATAAACAATGGGATAACAAATGTGGCCCATGTTGGTTGAGTGTCATCCTAATTTAGGGATAACATCTCCAATTCTATTCTGTCGTTTGCACTCTCCTTTAATTGATCACAAATTTATTTCTAATAATTTAAATAACACTTTTAGTATTATTTTATAATTTTTGGAATGGCAACTAATGAAATATGAAATAGGGTACGGTGTAAGACAAATGATGTCCCCTTAATTTGATTGCATGCATAACTAAATTTATTCTTTTGTTTATAAGAATATCATTAAACCATGCAAATTCACTTGTGCAACTTGGACAGAGCTTCTGCATCTAACTCCTGGCTCCCCCGACGCTGCTATCTTCACTAGTGCCAATTCATCGTCGCCGGCAACTCCGTCTTCACCGGCGAGCTCTGGAACTTCTGGTTCAACAACGGGCCTTGATGAAAAATCCTATGGAAGCAGCCCTAGATCCCACCCCATTTACATCCTAGCAGTGGCTTTTGTCACAGTTTTTCTGGCAATTCCAACTGAGTTTATTTTCAACATCTAAACATGAGGCATGGTTATTGCACACTAAGTGAATTTTCACATTTTCTCTCACGAGTAGGTTAGCTAAATCTAGGTCTGCTTCAAATTTTAGATTGTACCAAATTAATTTACTAGTGCGAGTTATTGTGAGTCTGACGAGTGTGTGAATAATGCTGCTCTGTACACCATGAATGTGACTTGTGATGATGGTTGGTCGTTTTGGTTTGCTGGGAAATTTATTTTTGTGCATTAATTTGCATCTACCAGCTGTTGTTTACTTCAATTTTCAGACTTTGGCTATCTCATTAATTGTCTCACTTAATTTCTTTCTGTTTTCGTACTTGTTTGGTTTCCACCTTTAGGAAATAATCAATTGGGTGGAAAAGGAGATAGGTCAATGCAATGGCTCATAAGGGAATGCTCTAGCCATATATTTTAATTTTTACGAGGCTTAATCTTCTTCCTTTATTTTTTATTCTGATTTATTTTTTTCGGTGATATTTTTAGGAGGGAATGAAATATTTAGCTATCTTGTTATTCCTTGATGTAATTGGATGATGAAATCAATACGAAAGGACGGTGTAAAGCTAACTAAAATGAAATTCAGTGGCATAAAATGACCTCTCAGTATTATATTTTGTTTACTTGTTTTTAATAATTTAATAAATTTTGAACCAATTGCAATGAATGAAAACAAGATATAGCATTCGCAAATGACACAAAAGATGTCCACTTATATAATGCGATGTCCATTCATGGCAAGCACAGGTATGACATTTAAGGAGACACTAATGCATTTGGAAACTCTAAACTTCTAAAGGTTTTTATAAAAGATAATTCTTGGAATATAAAGTAATTTATTATGATCTAATTTGAAATTTAATTTGGTAAAAATAATGTCTTTTAATTTTTTTTTTATTGTTTTAAAATGGATATTTCAAAATATTTCTTTTAAGTTTCAATCTTATTTCATAAAAAAGAAAAAAAAAACCTTTGGGTCATTTAACTTTTTGTTAATCTACTAACTAAATGCAACGTTCATATCTTTTTCTATATTAATTGAAATGGTGATGTGGTATTCATTAATTATTAAAAAAATTAATAAAACAAAACATAAAAATAGTAAACGTTTTGGGTATTGAAATGTTTAATCAGAATCACCACTTCAACTTTAAGAATTAATTAAAAAGTTATATTAAATTAATTGAAAATGTCATCTTTTAAAAGATAAAACTTAATTAACAAAAATTAATGATTCAATTGAAAAAATTTAAAAGATTTGAAGATAAAAAATTAGGTGGAAGAGTTCAAAAATTTTATTTAAAGAATTAGGGTTTGCCAATAATTAAAGGAAATAAAATATGGACTTATAGATTTTGCTTATTACAGAATGAATCAAAATTAAAATCAATATATGATGTAGACATGTATTTTAAATCTTGAGATCTGTTCACTTAAAATTTAAACTTGAATTGATCTTGAGATTCATTTGCCAAAACTCTAAGCTAAACTAATCTAGCATGCTTGATTTTTTTTTTGGTCTCATGTCGAGGAGGAGAAGCGACCACAATCCCACCAAATTTTAACTTCCAAGTGCACCAAGATCAAACTAAATCGCAACATATACCCTAAATCTAACTTGCATTGTACAAAAAAAAAAATAAAAATTACAAGGGGTGTGTGGCATATCAGTTCTAAGTAAGTTCTTTTTCACATTATTTTTATTAAATTTTATTACATGATATTAAAGTCTTTTTGATCTAACAATTAAGAGATCAAATCCACTCACTACTACTTTGTTAATTACTTTTGTTTAGGGGTTATTTTCTTCTGGTCACAATTAGCCCCCTTGGTGTGCCCTTCTTGGTATATATAAACCGTCATAATGGGCCTTATGCATTTGGAGTGGCTCTGGGTTGGCCTGGTTTATTGTGATTTGGGCTTTGGCATGGTTATTTGGTTAATATCCATATGGGCCCAGTAATTTCGATGGCCCAGGTAAATAAACTAAGTCCATCTTGCTCGGACTAATTCCACATCAACTTTCTTTGTTCCTTTTCATTTATCCAATTTGAAGAAATTGTTTTGTTCCTTTTATATGTTCTTTTACGAGCTTAAAATGACATTAAATGCTAATTTTCCAATTATACCTTGGAGAGACGAGATAATTGTAGAGAGATATAAAAAAGCACAAAGGGTAAATTAGAAAATTGAAAATTTATTTTACTACAGGTAAAGATATTAATATGACATATTTTGAAACTAATTATAATAATTGAGATGAGGCATTTTCTTGAGCATGGGAGAATATTGCAATATTAGTAATTAACACAATTTTTTGGTGGCTTAAAACAATGGTTTTACTCGCCTTACCCTTGAGGCACCCTGTAAACATGTCTTTAGAAAATCAAAGTACATTTAAGTAAATAAAAATAAAAAATTAAAATATGAACATGTTTACTAAAACAAGCACAGCCCCTATATTTTCTTTTGAGATTTTTACAAAGTTACCAAAATCAAAAGTTGAGTTTGTTCTAAACTCAAAATAAAAGAATTAGGATAACAAGAATCGTTTTCATGTGTACTTTTCCGTGTGCTCGCGTTAACATAACTCACCACAACATATTAGTCTGTCTACATCAAGTAAATACTATGTTATATGTTGTGACATTGAAATGAAGTTTCCTGCTATTCAGCAAACACGGTTTGGTCAACCACAACGACAACTCTTTCTATGTTCTTGTTAACTAGAATCTCTCACACCCACACTTAACGTCATTCTAGAAAGCCTCTAATTTTTTACTGCCAGCTCATAACAGTTCTTTCGGGGAAGGAAGAAGTAAGAAACTAAGAAAGGATGATGTAATTGCCTTCATGTTAATCATTTTCCTTTTGCCAGTTACACTCTGTTTGGTTGGAGGGATTTAGATGGGAGGGATTCTTAATATTTTAATAATTCATTTTTCCTCCCTTAGCCTCCATCTCTTCACCCCAAAATAGGAGGGTTTTGGAGGGAAAAGAAATAATTATAGTTTTTAGACAAAAATACTCCCATTTTATCTTTCTTTTTTTTTTTTTTATAATAATAAATTTACACATTCTCTCTCCTCTCCTCCCTTTTACTTATAAACTAAACAAGGAGGGACTACTCTCTTCCATTAAAGTCTCTCTCTTCCTTTGAACCAAATAATCCCTAAAAATCTCTTATATTTAGGTCAAAAGATTAAAATCATCTATCTTATTTCTTATAATTGGGTTGGGAAAAAAATAAACAAAAAAATTTATAATATTATTATTTCACTTCCTCTCATATGTTTTAGCTAATTTACTGTAGTGAAATAATAAATGAGACATTATATGTGAGAATAATTTTTTTTCCCCAAGTTAGGATAGCAGGAATTGTTTTTATGTGTACTTTTCTGTGTAGTGCTCGTTTTAACATTGACTTTCCACCACGACATATTAGTCTGTCTACATAAAGTAAATTCTACGTTATATGTTGTGACATGCAAATGAAGTTTCCTGCTATTCAGAAAACACGGTTTGGTCAAACCACAAGGTGGAATATGTTCTCTCTGGGAAGGAAGAAGTAAGAAACTAACAAAGGATGATGCCATTGCCTTCATGTTAATCATTTTCCCATTGCCAGTTATGCTCTAAAGAATCCGCAGAGTTAGATTTTTTATATATCCCATTAACCTAAACAGAGTGCGCAGACTATAACATTAACAAATACCATTTCTTCTATTGATGCGCCTGTGTTCCATTCCAAAGTTCAAACCAACAACTCCGTGTTTTCTGTGTCATCATCTTCGATCAGCTTGTTTCTATATAGATATCGCTGTTGCTGTTGCTTTTTCGAGTGGATATTAATAATAATTACCCCTATTTTTTATCATGAAATTTTCACTGAATCCACTTCTAGCCACTAGGACAGTGATTCAAATGTGGAAATTACATTCTGTCCAGAAAGAGCAAGTTTCAATAAATGTTAGTGCAACAAGGAGAACGTCAAGTGAGCCACAATTTTGCTTTATAGTGGAAGGAAAATTAGAAGCCTCGGATTCTGAGCGAGTCGCTATTGCATGGGGTGGCCTTTCGCGTGATGCACACAACAGTAAGTTTTCTCTATTTGAAACAATATCTTAGACGAATTTTGTCAACTTTTGAATATTTTAGTAAAAGGAAAAACTCTTAATTAAATTTATGAGTGATGTGTAATTGATAAACCAAGTTGTTGAGTTTTTGAGCAGGTTAGGTCCTGTCTGATTTGGTCTTTAGTGGGATTGAACTTTTGAGTTGTTACTTCGCCAAAAATGACTAAGGCAATTTGGATTTGATTCACTTGCTATGTTGCATCAACTAGATTGTGTCGGATTGGATTGGTCAGGTTGTGTTGGGTGGGGTCTGGTTTGGACAACTTAGGACAAACACATATGAACATTAGTAGAGAGAGTAGCCATGAATCCCAACACTTTGAGTGAGGCTGAATTTTGCTATCCAATCCACCACCCGGTTCCTTTTCTCTCCGTATGCAAAACCTCCATCTCCCAATGTTGATTCAACCACGTATATATTTCCTTCCACACTTGCACAAAGCATATTGCTATTGCTTCTAGATTTTTGAGACGATTAATCACAATGAAGGAATCACTTTCAATAACTTGTTCCCTGTACCCATGCACTATCAATTGGAATAATTGTACCACAAACAGCCAACCCTGATCTTTTTTTTTTCAATGTCCCTTTGTTTTAACCTTCACCCAACCTAACATTCCTCAATAGTGCTTTCTCACAAGGGCCACACCAAAAATCATCCATGGGCATAGTGGCTACAAAGCAAAGAATTGGATGAGTATAAGTTTTGATCAAAAAGTCCCGAGTTCCTCCATCTCCACAAAAACTACACTGCCACCCTAAACCTGCTTCCAAGGCCAACTCTGAGCCCAGATTTTGTTACAAGTTATTGCTAATACTGTCAGAAGGTAAACTTGATTTTGTCCCAATATAATAGTTCATAGTCTATTAGTTGTTTAGGCCCATTAACACTTGGTTCAAAATCTAGAATTAAATATCATATTGTACATGTTAGTTTAGGATATGTAGTAGTTGTTGATTAGAATGATAGGCATGAAGTAAAAGTAGTAGATGGTAGTTGGGTGTTGTACTAAATAATAAATATGGAACTATAACAATCTCTTAAGTCCACTTGCCAAGAAGTGAGGATTCAATAGAAAACATCATTTCCTCTCCACTTGCCTCCCACTTTTCTTTCAGTATTTCCTCCACCAATATTCTGAACCCTTGAGAGCTATCATTGCTCCAAAATAGTAACTTAACCACCATAGCCATAAAGGAAGATGGAAAATAGCATGTTTCTTTTCCAATTCGATCCCTTGCGTTCCATATATGGAAGTTGGAAGGCTCTACTAGGCTCTCATGATGTATGGAGATGATAGACACAAGCTACGAAGAACCTCAAAATGAGGCCTTTTTAAGTCCTGCCCAAAGGGAGGCTTTGCATAAAGCAAGGAGGGGGCCGGATCAACAAGCTGTCACTCTTATTCATCAATGCTTGGATGATGCCATGTTCAAGGAGGTTGCAAATGCATCCAATTCTAAAGAAGTGTAGGAGATTCTTCGAAATGCTTTCAAGGGCATTGACAAAGTAAAGGTTTGTCTACAAACTCTTCAAGGTGAGTTTGAATCAATTCATGTGAAAGAGTCTGAAGCTATTTCCGATTAATTCACTCCAATCAATTCATGGAGAAGGAACAATGACTGATTCATGAGTAATAGAGGTAATCCTTCGATCTTTAACTCCAAGCTTTGAGCACATTGTTGTTGCTATTGAAGAAAAAAAATATACAGACTCCATGATCGATCAACTCACGGGGTCATTACAAGCTCATGAAGAAAGGCAAAGAAGAAGAATGTGGAGGTGCAAGCTCTTTACTGGCCCGTCAGCCAGAGCTCAAAATTGACACCCCTATCCTCACTCCAACCATGGGGTCACTGCCATTGAGTTCATATTTATTTTGAAAGCTAAGGATTTAATCTTTTGACCGTTAGGTTAGAGAGGTTGATACTAATTTAAAAATCAATTCAACTTAAAAGTTAAGTTGTCAAGTAAATCCCATTAATTTTCTTATATTATATTTAACACAAAGGCTGAAATTTTGCAGGAATCATCAAGCGCTCCCTTTATGTGGCTGCAGTCACTGGGGATAGCGAGGCAGCTGAAAGAATAGTTTCAGAAAATCCAGGCATAGTAAGGATGGGTCTAACTGCAGGGGACGATACAGCTCTGCATATTGCAACCAGTACTAATAATGCCGCGTTTGTGCTTAATATAATGTCATGTATGACTCTGGAAGACTTGCAAATAAGAAACAAAGAAGGAAATACAGCTTTATGCATAGCTTCAGTGGCGGGGAACCTGGGAATTGCTAGGGCAATGATAGAGAGCAATTCAACACTGCCAATGATCACTGGACGAGATGGAATGACACCATTTCAATTAGCAGCTCTAAGAGGTCGTAAGGAAATGATGCAATATCTTTATCAGGTCACAGACTTGCATCAGTTAACTCTCTCAGATCGCACTGAATTGTTCTTTGCAATCATAAACAACAGTATGTACGGTATGTATATAGACATTATTTAGTGATCATTTTTATTTTTCTTATTTGCATTGCAGTATATTAGATCTCAAATAATGCTAAAACTAAGAAAATAATATAAGGGGAATGGGGATTTGATCAGAATGCTAACCATTTTTGGGATATCTATGTATCAATAATGTCTGTGTAAAAGTTCTAGTACTGTAGACTGTTTTGTGTACTGATATTTTTTATTCATTTATAGGCTGAGTATGAAGTGTATTGCCTCTACCAAATACAATCCAGCATTTGGCATTGACATATATTGTGATAGAGAGAATCATGCATAGAGAAGGATGAGTTATTAGCAACCTGTTTGGATGGGTAACGGAAAGGAAATTAATTAGAAGGAGAGAAAGCGAGGTTTGCTTAACTTCACGGTAGGCAGTTACTAAGAGAGAGATAGAAAAGTGAAGGTTTATGGTTAGGTGAAGGTCCTATACAGAATGCTTTTATATTTGACATCCTCTCAACATTAAAGTCTAAAGGCTCAAAGCATAGACAAAACATAGGTCCCTCTATACCTTGTTTAGATTTGAAAAGTAGAGATGTTAACAACTGATTTAACATAAAATCTTAAAATTGTCGTTTAAGTTTTATACCCAACACTATTTCATTTTATTTTCCCTTTAACTTCTTCAACAAAATTTAGTTATAGTTGACGAAGTTTTGCTATAACAACTCAATAACAGAGCTATAGCTTAGATACACAAGTGTGAGTTAGAATTGAATAGAAAATCAATCTCATATTAAAATAAAAGTAAAACTTATGAGAGATATATAAGTAAAAATAACCTATTAACACAATGCTTTAAAATTTTTGTTGAAATATAATGTGAGACTCATTTATATATTTTCTCATAAATTGGCACTTCCTTTGTTTCTCCTCAGTCTTTTACAATGAATAAATGCCTTTTATTTTGTCAAAGACATGGCAAGTAAGATGCTAAAGGATTGGCGAGCATTAGCTACTGCTCGAGACAAGCGAGGAATCACTGCGTTGCATGTGTTAGCCCGAAAGCAGATCTACAATGTCAATGGAATAAGTTGGAGAATGATTTGTAAGTTTTCCTGATTTCTTGTGTCATATATATATATATATATATATATTTCAATTTGTGAACTACGGTGCTTGCTGTACTACTTCTCACTTTATGGGGAGGTAAAGTTTACGTCCCTAGATCCACATCTTGATTTTCGTGTCATTACTAAAATTTCAAAAAACTTAGTTGATGGAATCTTAGGCAACCATGAAGATGCAAATTGGACAAGAGGATTTAGTCTATTTTTAGGCCATAGTTTAACTAGTGTTTGGGTTTATTGCAATTTTGTAACTACGCCCATACACTTTTTTCAAGGCTAGGTTGAGTTTTTGGATAGGGTTTGGATCGAGTTTGACTCATCTAGTTCTTAAGTAGTTTTTAAAATACTCCTTTCTTGTGAGAAGCATTAGTTTTACCTATAGAAATGAGAATTTGAGAGTTTTTTTTTTTTTTTTCTTTTCTTTTCTTCTTCATGGAGGAACCATGGCTCCCTTAAGGATTAGAACCCTAGAGTTTATGCTTGGCTTATCAACTCCCTTCTCATTTATTTGAGGTGCGGCATCAATTCCCTTCTTCACCTTAATACTTAGGGTTCTTATTTGCATAAACAATGGGTCCAAGTGCTTGATTTCACCATTGTATAATCTGAATTGGTTTAGTATAGGGTTATAATTCATTGTTGATTGTTGGGTCTTCATTCCTTAATGGAGGTTGACATCATTAGTACCCAAGTGTGCTCTAGAAAATCTAAGTACTTGATAAGAATTTTCTAAGTTATTTTATTTACACATTTTACCTGAAGCCAATGTTTCGAAATACATTCAGACATTGATTCTTTCGAGATCTTTACAATAGCACTAAAACTAAGATATGGAGACTTCCCAATAATTCCCTCTTCTCAATAAAATCGTATATTCACTTTCTTTGCAAATTCCATTTTTTAACCACCTTATCTCTATGAATCCTGAATCAGTTTAAGATGAATTAAATTAAATCTTTCCACCAGGTTTAAGAGAGGAAAGGAATGAACTTGTATCTGCTACACATTTGTTTTCAGCCCTTTGGAATGAGGTTCAGCAATTGCCAGATAGCCGAATGCTAGACCTCATAATGGAACCAACAGGAGTTCTCTTCGAGGCAGCAAAATCAGGAAACATTAGTTTCTTAGTTTTGATTCTTCAGTCAAATCCTGATTTGTTGTTAAAGGTATACCAGAATGGACAAAATCTACTCCATGTCGCTGTTTCATACAGGCAAGAAAAAATAATAAGCTTAATACATAACATTGGACCAGTGAAGGATCTCATAGTGAACTCTGTGGATGATAATTGGGACAACATCCTGCATTATGCTGGCAGAATGGCACCTGTAGAAAGATTAGGCACCTCAAGACCTAACCTTCAAATGCAAAGAGAGTTATTATGGTTTAAGGTAAGTTGACAAACATGCCATACCACATTTCTTTGATGTATTTTAAAGTTCGTTGAATTGGCTTTTTTACTATCAAAAGCACTTCTGGCATTAAAAAAAAAAAATACTTTTGTATGATTTTTGGATATTTGAATTGATTTTTGAAAAAAAAAAATCTTTAAAAATCAAAATACATGTTATTTTTATAAGCAAATAGGGAAGTTTCTAAAAATAAGTAGGAGCAGAAGTTGGTTAGTGACCTACCCCTTTAATGACAAAATTGTTCCTACTTATTTCAGAAGCAAAAACACTTTTTAAGTATTATATCTAAATACAAAATAATTTCTCTTTAGTTTGCTTATGCTTTTGTCATATACTTCTACACCTGAAAAGTACTGTTGTAAAAGCTAATCCCTAATCTTTCTGGCATCTATTTCTTTATGAATTTCTTGGATGAAATGAAACCCTATTTTGGTTTTGCAATTGCAGGAACTGCAAAAGATAGTACCAACTACATGCTTAAATATGAAAAACAGTGAAGGTTTGACGCCTAGGGAATTATTCATCAAGGAACACAGGGAATTATCTAAACAAGGTGAAGCTGCAGCAAAGGAGACAGCAAATTACTGTATGATTGTGGCTACACTTGTGGCAACGGTGGTCTTTGCTGCTGGTCTCACTGTTCCTGGAAAAGACAATGATAAGTCAGAAACTGCAGTCTTTGGGAGAGATGTTTGGTTTGTTATATTTGTTGTGTCGAATGCTGTTTCATTGTTTGCATCCTCCACTTCTATAATCCTTTTCTTATCCATTCTCACTTCAAGCTTCAGAGAGAGGGAGTTTCTGAAGTCACTGCAAACAAGACTAATCTTTGGACTCACATCACTTTTCATCTCCATCACCAGTATGGTTATTGCATTTGCCTCTGCATCCTTTTTGATCTTTGATTTTAAATCTAAGTGGGTTCCTGATCTCATTGCTTCACTTGCTTGTATACCAGTAATCTTGTTCCTTGTGCTTCACTTCAGTCTCTGGGCAGACTTGTTTGGCTCCTATTACTGGTCCAAGAATCTCTTCCACCCTAGTAAATATAAAATTTACTGACGATGATTTTTGTATCAGCAGCATACTAATGACACTCCAAATCATATGGCTAGTGCTTTTAACTGAGTGAATTTTCTATTGTATTATTTCAAGGGATTGGTGCAATTCAACTTCTCTGGTGTTATCATATGGTTTGATGATTATATTAGCTAATTGTAAGTACAAGACATCCATTTGAAAAACAAGATGAGAAGTAAATGAAAATAAGTTTAGAAACAAACACATGCACTTATACATTATGACATGATGATATATATTTAGCATATGCATTATATATACATTTACTTTCAAATATTCCCTATTCAAGGAATTCATTTCATTTTCATTGGAGCAGAGCCAACTTTATGTCAAAGGGGATTTTCCCAAAAATAAAATCAAGAAGATCATTAATTAGTGAAAGAACTAGCAAAGAATTCATTGTCTCGTCAAAAAGGTACATGCTAATACTACCAAGAGCATAGCTCTGGTAATAAAAGACGGTTCTTGTTTAATTAAAAATCTTAGATTTGAATACAGAATGCCATTGGATTAAAATTTGTTATGAAGAATTTTATTACATTTGTATCTTTCTCAACTCAAATTCAAATTAATTAATGTCTAATGTAGTGTATGATTTTTTTTTTCTATATACTAATAAAAAACTCAAAAATAATTTGAGGCTTTGACACGCTTGCAGATGTAAGCCTTTCTCAAGATTCATGTCTCAAAATGATGTATAATAAAAAAGTGTTTATTCAAAAGATTAACTGATACAAATATATTTTTTAGTCTACATTGATTAGGAAATCTAGATATTGTTTACACAATAATTAGAAATGGTAAATCTCTTTCACAAGGCAACCCCAAAGTTTGAATTCAAAATTTTTTACCTTAAATATCTTGTGACTTAGTCTAACTCCACAACTAACATATTTTATCGTATAACTTTCTGCTACCATTATGAAATAAAATGGATACAAAGTAACTAACACAATAAGGTAATGGTAGATTTACAACATTCTTGTGTTGAGAATTCTAATGGAGATAAACTAAACAACAAATCTTATTTCAATTAAATCTTTAAAATTCAGAAAACAAATATTTGAGAAATTAAGGTTTCAAAACCACTTCACAATTCACAACAAACAACACATCCTATGCAAAACCAAACAGAACAGCTCCACAGACATGCCTCCTACTTCCATGCCTAGAACTTAGACTGCAGATAATCAACAACTTTCTTATCCAATTGGAAAGCCTTGGCAAGAACATTATCATCAATGTCTGGCTTAGATCCAAACACTGCATTAGCAATGGTAATAACTCCTGGGTTTTGGCTACTGAGAGCAGCAATAGCAACAGCATTGCCATATCCCACATTTCTTTGGTAGTGAATGAGCCCAACTGGAAACACAAACACATCACCCTTCTGCAGTACTTTCCAAATGTGGCGGTTTTCTGGGTTTGAAGTGACAAATCCAACTTCCAATGTTCCTTCAAGAACTGTTAGAATTTCGGTGGCACGAGGGTGTGTATGAGGAGGGTTGAGACCCCATGGTGCATAGTCGACACGAGCAAGGGATATGCCCAAAGTGTTGAGCCCTGGAATCTGAGATACAGCCACTGGAGTCACTCTAGACCCAACTGCATTTGATGTGTTTCCTGGCATGTGAAGGCCACTAAAGAAGAAGTCATTGGCTTCAACCAGTTTGGGGTCCTTGCATGCCACACCATTCACCAATACTGTAATTGATTAAACATCAACGTTCATCAATTGCCAAGAGAAAAAGAAATTGACTTTTTTGAACATCAACTTAAAAGAAATTCTATTTAATTTGCTTAAATTTTTAAATATTTTACTTTAGCAAACCATTTTATTAATAAAAAAACATGGTTAAGTTGAAGAGCTAGAGTAGAAACATTTATGTTAAATTACTGGTAGTGCAAAATTTCCAATTCATTTTAACACACAAATGTATGAAGAGTTATTGAGGATTGTATATTGTGAATATGTGTACCTTGGCCATTTGGGTTTGCCACACAGAAATCCTGGAGAGCACTGTTATCAACTGCCAAGACAACAGAAATTGAGAAAGCTAAGAATCCTAGCAGCAACGAAATGTTGGCCATTTGAATAGAATACAAAGTAAAGTGAGATTTTCTTGAAGAAATTAGTAACCCTTGTGTTTGATAGATATGGTAGAGGAAATTTGCCCTCTTTATATAGAAGAAATGAAACTTTAAATTAATATGCCGCCTTAGGAACTGAAATGGTCATCCCTTGAACAAGTAAAGATACATAGCTTATTCTGTTTGCTCATGCAGACATGTAGAAGATAGAATAGTACTTGTAACATAGCCGGCCAACAGCATTTGGCTTATATGGCTAATAGATTCTTAATTGATTAATTTAGTTTAAGCACTCAATATTTCCTTTGGTTAATAATGGATAAGAAAATGTAGTGGACAGTTAAAATAAGTGTGGTTTTGGTATGAAGTGGATTACAATTTAAGGTTTCTAATAATTGGTTAATTAATTAAGTTGAAGCATTCAACTTTTCCTTTGGTTAAAGATTCTATTAGATAAAATAAAGAAATAAGTTTAGTTTTTGTATGACGTGGATGACAACTGTATCTTACATAGAATAATATTCAATTAATTGACTAATTAAGTTGCATCGTTGAACTTTCCCTTGTTAAGGATGGATTAAAAAAATTTTGTGGGTAAGTATCAACAGTAGAGTGGTTTAGGGTTCAAGGAAACCAATAAGATACCTATTATGGATTGGAGCTGGTGTCCTGATTCAAGAGGGAATTAATGCATGACACTAGAATTACAAATATTCCTTTCCATGTTAAATATATTTAATACAAAATGAGCAATCTCACCTCTCAAGTGTGCATTTCCACTTCAAAGGAAACAAACTTCGAATGAAATGGTTAGCTATCCCATGCTTTTTTGGCTATCAGATGTAAGAATGCTTATTCTATAAAATACTAGTATGAATTAGAACTATCATTCTATCTACCAAACAAAACGCTCTAAGCCAAGAACACGTTGGCAATATGAAGGGACTTGAATTCAATGTTTGGAGAGATAGTAAAAATCTATAATTTTTTACCAGAGTAATTATATATATTGCCTGCCTTCATATGAAATAATTAAGAACCGAAAAGAAAAGCCATAGCCTAATTAGTTATCTTCTTGCAAAGGGATGACAGATTATCTAGTAACTTGAAATTAGAACATGTAAAAATGTTTTGAATTAATGTAGATCGAGGATGATTATTCCTCGATGTCAAACATTCCCTCACGAATCTAGACACCATGTCACCCTCCCAAACCCATACTATAGGTACCTTAGTCATCTACTTCAATCCCAAACTATTCTTATTTTAGTACTCACCCACATTTTTTTAATCCATTCTTAGCCAAAGGAAAAGTTGAACCCTTCAACCAAATTAATCAATTAATTAATTTTCAATTAAACATTATAGATACCTTTGTTATCCACTTCACACCAAAGCTACGGTTATTTAATTGTTGTCCCACGCTTCTTTTATCCCCTCTTAGCCAGAGGAAAAGTTGAATGCTTCAAATTAATTAATCAATTAATATTCCATTACTTAATCATTAATATTAGATACAATGGTCATCCACGTCATACCAAAAACTACACTGATAAAGTGTTCGCCCACATATCTTTTATCCTTTTTTTTTTGGTTGATAATCTTTTATCCATTCTTAAGCAAGGAAAAGTTGAGTGCATGGTCCTATTTAATTAATCAAGATTCCTTTATTAGCCACATGAGCCAAATGGTGTTGGCCGGCTATGTTCTAAGTACCATGCTGTCTTCTACGTGTCTGTATGAGCAAACAGCATAAACTTTGCTATCTTAACGCGTTGAAGAGATGACCATTTCAGTTCCCAGCTAGGGCGGCATATTGAGGGTTCATGCATTTCTTCTATGGATTCCTCCTATAAAAAGAGGGCCGGTTTCATCTACCTTGTCTATCCAACACAACGATTACTAATTCTATACAAAGTTTTCTTTGCATTGTTCTAGCCAAATGGTCAATCTTTCAATGTTGCTGGGCCTCTTGGCTATCTCAATCTCTGTTGTCTTGGCAGTTGATAACAGTGCTCTCCAAGATTTCTGTGTTGCAAATCCAAATGGCCAAGGTACATATATACAATACCATCCTCAATAACTTTCATAAAATTAGATTTTCTACAATCAAAAAATGATGCATTTACTACAATTGTTGACACGGTACTAATAAACCATTGGATAGATCAATTGCTATATAGTTCTGCACTTTCTAACTATTCGTAATGTATTACAACAACAACTACACTAATTGTACAATTTTTTTATGGTAAAAAATCTAAATCCCCTTTCATTCAAGTCATTCAAAACTAAATTTTTTTTACTATTTTGGTTTTTATCAGAGTATGGAGATAGTTGCATATTGCACTAAAGAGGAATTTGTTATTATTGAATATTGAGAATGGTTTATCCTTTATATAGGCTTAGTAAGCCAACTAACTATCTAACCATCAGTCAAAGCATAACTCTAACAGTTTTATTTTTTAAGTTTCTATTAAAAACTCGTTTCTCCATGCTTTTCTCGCTGCATCAATACACGCGTGTTAAAATGAATTGGAAATTTTACAATTACCAGTAATTTAGCACATTCATTTGCACTCTAGCTAGCCAACGTAATTGTTAAAAATAATTACACTAGTTAAAAAGAATTTGTTTTAACGTTAATGCTAAAAGACAATTTCTCTTTTCTTGTAGCCACTAATGGATGTTGAGATTTTATTTATTGCAGTGTTGGTGAATGGTGTGCCATGCAAGGATCCCAAACTCGTTGAAGCCAATGACTTCTTCTTTAGTGGCCTTCACATACCAGGAAACACATCAAACGCAGTAGGGTCTAAAGTGACACCAGTTGCTGTATCTCAGATACCAGGGCTTAACACTTTGGGCATATCCCTTGCTCGTGTTGACTATGCACCATGGGGTCTCAATCCTCCTCACACACACCCTCGTGCCACTGAAGTCCTAACAGTTCTTGAAGGAACTTTGGAAGTTGGATTTGTCACTTCAAACCCAGAAAACCGTCATGTATGGAAAGTACTACAGAAGGGTGATGTGTTTGTGTTCCCAGTTGGGCTGATTCACTACCAAAGAAATGTGGGATATGGTAAATCTGTTGCTATTGCTGCTCTTAGTAGCCAGAACCCAGGAGTTATTACAATTGCTAATGCAGTATTTGGGTCTAACCCAGACATTGGTGATGATGTTCTTGCCAAGGCTTTCCAATTGGACAAGAAAGTTGTTGATTCTCTGCAGTCAAAGTTCTAGGCAAGGAAATGAGAAGATTTTCCAAAGAAGCTTGCTTATGTATTTGTTTGGTTTGATTTGGCATTAGGAGAGAGTTGTTTTGTTGTGAATTGTGTGAATTGTTAGTGAACTTAACTTCTAAATCGTTTGTATTCTAAAATTTAGGAATTCCATGTGTCTATTTATGATCTTCTTCGGAGTTTTCAACACAAGCATTGTCGTAATTATGTATATTTATCACTATGTTATTGTCAGCTAGTGAAGATGTATATGTTTGCACTTAAAACAAGAAAGGATAATATTTGTTACCCAATTGTGTGATAGTTAACTCCCTTAAACATATTCACAAAGATTTGATCTCTCACTATATGTATGGAAGAAAAGGCTTTGTTAATTAGGAGAAGCTGTGCCTACTTCAATAATCTTCATGCCTAAAAAAAAACCTCTGATTATCAATTGCTAATAACCTTGGTGTATACCAAGAAAAAAAAAGAAACAAAAGAACAACAGTAATTACAAATTCCTTAGATTATATGTGTTGCATGGGAACTTTGAAGTTGCACATGTTAGGTAGGATTTATCAATTATTGTTTTCGTTCTAAATAGACACTATATATAGGAACATTTTTGTTTCCGCATTGCCCGGCTAAAACTAGATTAACTGGTGGTCTATACTAAAATGCTAGGCTCATGTGTTCATGTTTTTATATTTGCATATTATTTGCCATGTCATAAGTCATGTAGATAATTATGTTATACTCACCATATGGATTTAATTGGATCCAATTAAAATCACAAATTTCATTTTAGATAAAAACAAATTAAGGATATACTTAAAATTTTGCTCAAACTAGGAGTTCTTAATTGTAATTATACCTAAATTAAAAATAAAATAGTGGTAACACGTTATCCTAGGTTCTCTCCTTTTCTATAAGCCGTCAACCCAAAAGGTCTTCCCTGTATTTCTCTGCTTTCCTGTATTTATTTGCTTCATTTTGGTTCAGTCAGAGGATCCCCAACTGTTTAGGAACACCTCTATTCCCCATCAAACGTGTTAAATGATTTCTAAATTTCTTTCATCACGCATCAAATTTTTGTGCTTTCGCTGTCGTCCAGGACAAAACATGTTCTAAGCACCGGAGCTTATTGCCGTTCAAGCTGTAACGAACGGGATTCAGGCTTTTCTGATACTTGTTTTGATTCAACTGTGAGTATATATTTTGATGTTAAACTTGATATTAGGTTTGTTATATATATTGTTTGTTTTGTGTTTAATTAATGGATATTGTTTGATGAAGTTGCAACGTTGTTTCATACCAAATATGATATTTACTCTTGTGATGAATTTTGAATTGATTATTACATAAGATGGCAGCTACAGACTTAAAATGCCACTCATATGAGGTTCAATAGTTTGGTTTTATACTTTTAGTGACTGTTGCCTTAAGACTTCTATGAATACTCTTTAATCTTGATTTTCACATTTAGTTTAAGGCTTTGCATATCAGTTGGTAGATAACTCATATGCCTAGGATTTTATTATTATGACTTCTTTTGAAAACAAATTAATTGAATTTACTTGATCCTTTTATTGGCAAATTACCTCTTGAATGTTAATGGGAAGAAGACACATCTTCTATCTTATATCATGTCTCGCTATCTATCTCGTACTCTTCTGTTAGCCAAAAATAATGATTAAAATAATGTATTTTTCAATACTTGTGCGCTATTTCTGACCTATAGGAATAGTATGAGATGAAGAATGGGATATGGTGTAAGACAAAATTATGTCAACTCTAATATAAATCAACGAGTTCTATACAAAACTTATTCTAGAAAAATAAAAGAGGTCAAGAGTAATCAAATGCATGGCCCTAGTTTATCATAAACATTTTGTTTCTTCTCTGAGATTTTCTCAATGATTCTTGTGCAGCAAGACTTTGAGTTGCAAGAGATTAAAATGCATGGCCTAACAAGTTGGTATTGATTTGTTTCTTTGGTGATGGGAGTTTTTCAGGTTTGAAGATCTTAAACAAAAGGAGCTTGATAATTTCAGTAATCCCCGCCAGCACTTAAAGTTTATTTTGGTGTCAATCATCATGGGAACTGTAGAAAAGCTTTCAAACAAGAAAACAGAACATTTTCCAGAAGAAGCAAAGGAGATTTTAAAATCATTAGCCGCACAATGGGACGATGTGCTCAATGCAAACGAGTTGCAGGTGATCCCTCTCAAGGGCGCACTGACAAATGAAGTCTTCCAAATAAAATGGCCAACAAAGACAGAGAAAGACTCAAGAAGGGTTTTAATTAGAATTTATGGTGAGGGTGTGGACGTTTTCTTTGATAGGGATAATGAGAGGCAGACATTTGAGTTCATGTCCAAGAACGGGCGAGGACCTCGTCTGCTAGGGCAATTTGCTAATGGCCGCATTGAAGAGTTCATCAATGCACGGGTAATCTGATCTGCACTTCTTGTCTTAATACTGCCATTTCTTCTAGCAAAGTGGTGTTCTAGATTGTTAGACTAATGTGATTTAAATTTTTCTAAGTCTTTTGAGATTCTCTTGAGTGTAGTTGTTATAGAAGTATGCTTAACCTCTCAATTTGAACTCATTGATTCTATATCTGGTATTGTCCATAGTTTAAAGGAACTTTCTTTTGTCTAAGAGGAGAAGGGAAGATCTATCAGATGTAATATATCACATTGTTAAGCTCTCATGTAGTAATTTAAGCTTTTGGATTGAATTAATTCTTAACATAGTATGAATGCCTCTTTGACCTAACTTATTGGGGTGTTTTGTTTATACTTCAAGTCCAAAGAATTTTTATGTGTAGTGCAATATTAGATATAATATAAAACTATTATTGGGACCTCATCAAATAATTTAAGCTTTTATGTTAAATTAATTCTTAATATGAGGAGGAACTCTATACAAATGCTGTTTGAGTAAAGAATTGGCAACAAGAGAATTCCAGAGCCTTGTAGAATCTTACCTAATTTGAAGAGTTTAGGTATTACGTTAGTTTGAGTGAGTCTAAAAGTTTTTCTTAGAAGTTTTAATATGATAGTGTAAATATATAAGATTGTCAAGAAATTAGGCATTAAAATTAAGAGTTCTCTCTTAAACGTAGAAACACTTGTAAATTGAAACTTTGAGTGCATATAAGGGCCCTCCAGTATTCTAAGTCATATGTACATATTAAAGATATTTTCTTTCTTTGTTTAGCACTAACCATTGTATATATATATATATATGAACCTAATTAACTTATGCTCGCTTCTTCAAATCAGAATAATCTATTTGATTATTTCTATGTAAATTCAGACTTTATCAGCATCTGATCTGCTTGATCCAGCCATCTCTGGTCTTATAGCAACCAAACTAAAGGAGTTCCATGATTTCAACATACCTGGTCCAAAGAAAGTCCACATCTGGGATGGATTGAGGCATGTGCTCTTTGAACACCCAACCAACCTCTTCAAATGTGAAAAGATTTCAAATATATATATATATATATATATATATATATATATATATATATATATATATATATCAATTGGAAGGCTTATTCTGCTTCCAGATTTTTACTGCAGTTTAGCCATTCTAATATTTTTTCATAATTGCTTCAGGATTTGGTTCAGTGTGGCCAAACGCTTGTCTCCCCCAGAGGAAGCTGAATCCCTTTCCTTGGACACAATTGAAGAGGAAATCTCAATTTTGGAAAGGGAACTACCAAGGGATAACGAACGCATATGTTTTTGCCACAATGATTTACAATATGGTAACATATTGCTTGATGAAGGGACCAATTCTGTGATCCTAATTGTGAGTTTTCCAGGAAAACTACTAATGGTTTACTGTCAGTATTTTACTGATCATAAGAAATAATTAGTTCTACTTTTTGTGAATCTTATGATCTTGTTTCTTATGTATGGATTTTCCCTTCAGTAACAGCAACTTATGTTGTTACCCTACTGCTTGTTTTCTGCACACATCTGCTCTTGAATCGGATATTACCGTAATTCATGGAAGATATACATTTGGTTATATAAGCTGAACCCATGTTAAAAAACACAACTCGTGTTAACAAATGACTCATGTCAGCAGATGCAATGTTAATATTTTAATTATAGGCACTAAGCTAGCATAATATATAGTCTTTTTTATGTGGGTATCTTTTTTCAAAAGGTTGAATGATTGATTGATTGATCATAATTAACAATTGTGTTTCAAATGCTTCTCTTCTGTAACAGAACTATGAGTATTCAAGTTATAATCCTGTTGCATATGACATAGCAAACTACTTCTGTGAGATGGCTGCAAACTATCATAGTGATACACAACATATTCTTGAATACAGTAAATATCCTGGTAAGTGATCTCTTGCATTTCTTTTGAATTGCTTCTTATTTATTTTCTCTATTCTGTTCGGCTCGAAAGGAATCTTATTTGGTTGTTTTTACCAACAGGTTGGGAGGAGCGTAAGAAATTCGTGCATAAATATTTGACTTCTTCAGGTAGTAGGCTTATTTAATTTGCATCTTTTGATTTGGTACACTAAAAATTCTTGGATTTTTACCACTCCGATGATTAAGTTAGATATTTCATTAAGTGGCAAATTATTCAAGATCAAAATGCACTTACAAGGGTAAACGAGCTGCTATTTATGAAAAAAAATTTAAAAATAAATAGATCATGTCACAGCAATTATAAGTCAGATTCCAATAACAAATATCCTTTTATTTCGTCTCTCTTACACACACACATAAATATATATAATTATTTACACCTGAATACACATTTTTTATGTTGTCATCCAAGGTTGTGGGAATTTAATGCAGGTGATCAACCTAGTGACAATGAAGTTGAGCAGCTACTTCGTGATATTGAGAAGTATACCCTTGCGAGTCATCTATTCTGGGGCTTGTGGGGAGTGATTTCGGTATGTTAGCATTCCTAATTGGGCATTACCTATTCTATACTTAACCTTGAGGTGATTTAAACTTGATAGAAATGATAATTAAGAACAAAAAATATTTAACTTAACAATTAAAAATTCAGAAGCCAAAATATTTTCATAGAAATCATTTCTGTCGTCATGAAAATCAGTGTTCATTTTAATTTTCTTTCTAAATTCTTTACCAATGATCTCCTACCACAGCCCTAATAGTGACTAGAAAAGGCATACTTAGTACTAGAGACTAAATTTGCTGCAAACAAAAAATTTTGTATTATCATCTGTACTATTCAATCTATTCAATGACTCATGATACGTCATGTTATAAGCCGCGACTAATCAAGTCTCTTAATACTATTGGATGTATTCAAATATTATAAGGTCTAGTTTGTTTCAGTAGAAATAGTTTCAAGAAAAATTTGTTTGCATAATTAATTAAGAACTAAATGTTTTTCTAAAATTATTTCTATTGAAACTAATGGATCCTTTAGGAAATGAAGTAGAAATGAGTATAGATAGAAATTTGTATATTTCCATTGCCTAAATTTTTGAATACCTTGTTCAGGGACATGTTAACAAAATAGATTTTGATTACATGGAATATGCAAAACAAAGGTTTCAACAATACTGGTCCAGTAAATATTCTGTTATAGGCTCTGTTGGAGGTGTGCCTAATGATAAAGATAAACCCTCTTTTGGTGGTGTTACTGAAAATAAACCATCAGCCACTAGTAACCACACTGATGAACCTTCCTCTGATGGTGTGACAAGTGACAAGCCTGGTGATAAACCTTCCCCGGCTGGCGTGGCCACCGGTGATCCTTCCCCAGGCGATTTAACTCCCGATAAACCTTCCGCGGCCAGTGTGGCTAGTGATAAACCTTCCTCTGATGGTGTGACTGGTGATAAACCAGCTCCTGCTAGTGAGAGTAGTGACAAACCATCCAGTGGTGTGGCTCGTGATAAACCTTCCGCAGAAGTTGAGGCTGCAGATGAAGCTTCCACCAGCGGAGTAACCAGGGATGACGCTTCCTCAGTTGGAACTGATGGTAACAGTACTTAAACTGCATCTAACTTTCTCTGTATTATTCTGTGGATAGATGATTACTTATTAGAATATTAGGTGTTGTTTGGTGTTAAAATAATAGTAAGTGCTATGTTACACCCCTTTTAAGAGATAGCTATGGGCAGTTAGGATTTAAATAAGAAAGGAACAAAATTAAGAAGTTATAACTTAGGGAGTTTAAATATAAATTTTGATAAATTTTAAGGGTAAATATAAAATAATTATATAAGATTAAAGCAAAGTTGAAAACTTGGGAGACCATGGCCCTATTGATCCCTTGCTTCCGCCACTGAGTGTAGCCATCAACATAAAATCCCAAAAAACTAAGTCACTTAACATGTGATAGATTTCACAGTTACTTTTATAATATAAGAATGCTAACATATAAGAAATTTTGTCAAAATTATTTAAAAACCCAAAAAACAAAAAATGCATGTTTTTTCTGTACCATTTTATTAAATTACCCTTCTATTCATTTGGTACTAGCCCCCATAACTGATAACCCTAATATCAATAGTCTTACTATCAATTTGATTTTTATAACTCAAATTTCTTCTTTCTTTGTATATATTTAGAGGATTTGGAAGACTAATTTGTTTTGGACGATTTTATACTCGAACTTTAATACCATTAACTATCTTTGGCACCACCGCTAAGGTTTTGCAAGCTGCAATATTGGTTCAATCCTGACTCTATCCTTTTACAGGAGAATCATCTAATGGCAAAGGAAACAATCCGAAGAATGCCGGTGTCTTCAGGAGGCTGAAGAAAATTCTGACTTTGAGCTTCCTTAGGCAGAATAAAAACTAGAGCAAGAGACTTTGGAACCTCTTGAACGTTCTGAGTATACACATATAATAGGTTTCTGAATCTACAATCCAAGAGCTGCTTTGGATGGTTGGAGTTTAATTTCCAACTTATAAGCATCATTTTCTCAATCTTTTCCTCTCTTTTCACCTCTCCAATGAGACAGAACGGGAAAAATGGCGTGCTAACGGTGAAAATAAATGTTGTACTGAGCTTGAAAGACACATTTCGATATTTATTTGATTTTATTATTCTTTTTTTTTTGTTCATTTATTTTCACACTGATTCTTAATAAAATGACTTCAATTAAGAATTGAGATTATCTCAAAAGTGCTATATGTTTGGGACCTGAAGGGTTATCTGTCAATTGCCATACGGTAAGACTGAAGGGTTATCTGTCAATTGCCATATGGTAAGACTCAGTTTTTTTCTACCCAAAAGCTAATTATTGCGTCTTAAGTGTTATATTCACGTAAATACTTTCAATAGTACTATAATGAGTTAAATAATTTTGTAAAGTGCAATATTCAGGTCAATTACCTGCTGGATCTGTGCTCATAAACTTAGTGTAAATTTCTTTTTGATATATGATAATGATAATACGAGGTTTGAGCCTATAACTTCTATAAATTATTTATTCTTCTCATCATAAAAATATATCTATAAAAAATATTTTTGAAAAAATTTTATCTCATTTGAATTTTGAAGTTAACTCAAACTAAATTAATTATGAGTTAAGAAACCAAATAATAAATTCTTACCTCACATATATAAGTGGTTATGACACGCAAAAAAAAAAAAAAAAAACCTAATTAATGGTACAACTTAATATACATGTATACTAGCTCTCATTCTTTTTGATCACATAACAATTCAATGTACACAAATATATTTTAAAAAAAAAATACTTAATGTCTCAACTTAAAGGGGTGATTTATGCAAACTAACTAAGAAAAACACACATACTAATTTTATTTTATTTCAAGTGAATAATCATGAGTACATTACTCATTACATTATTACAGCCAAATGAATGATACCTTCACAATCTTCTTTATTGCCAGAAATTTAGATGAAAAAAAGAAAAAAGAAAGAAAGGAAACTGCAGCTGTTTCAAATATATATTATGCTTCTCCAGATCATAAACTTCTTGCAAGCCAAACAGAAGAAGAACCCTATCCCTTGCACACAACTCCTTGTCCATAAATCCCACTTGCACAGCTCAAACTAGGAGGCCCCAAATCCTCTCAGCAACTTCATTGTTGAATCCAACAAAGCGAGCAACAGAACAATCAGCAGCAAACAAGCTTGAGGTTTCAAACCCCTTGTTGGCTCCCATTACAGGCATTTTTGCCCTAATATCCACGTGGCTCGCATAGTCCGGTCTATAGGTTTGGCCCAACACACCACTAACTTCATTGCTCAAAGAAAAGAACTTGAAACCCAGATCAAGATGAGCAAAGCAATCCTCTTTTGTAATACCATAGTTATGGATTCTTGAATCTTCCTCAGTTATAGGAACAACCTTTGCTGTTATCCTAAACATTCCTTCAACTTCATTGATCGCACTATTTATGTTGGCATCCCTGACAATGAAGACACTTGGAGCACTCCTGGACTGCCACGTGGACCCTTCGGATTCCGGTAGGGTAACTGGTACACCGTCAAAGGCTAGGGTAAGGTGGTCAATGGTGTCCTCCCATGTGGAAGCTTTTAGGGCACCAACGAAAACTTTATGATTGCCAAAGAAAATGGCAATGGATTGGACCCATGTGAAGTCCCTACTCATGTTGTGGTTTCTTCTGCCAATGAAATGGGCATTAATGTGGAGGTTGGAATCGGAGACTAGACAGAAGTTGCTGTCTTTCTTGCCATGGAAGTAAAAGGTGATACCATCACCGCCAATGAAACGAGGATCTTGGCATACAGCTCCTGGTCTGTCACACTCTACCATTTTATAGAACAAAAGAGTCAAATACATAACTTGTTCTAATTTAAGGATTAATAATCAACAAAACTCAAAGCATTTATAGTGATTTTGTGGAGACTCAATAAAAGTAAATCGCAAAATCACTCAAACAATATGACTCATGCAACATGATTCATTCAGAATCTAAATACTGATAATTCTTAGGTTTCACAAATACACCAAAAATAACATTGATATTTATTAGATATAATATAAAATCAATCTTAACATTTTTTTAATAATTTAAATTTTTAAAATTAATGAGTTCTTAAGGTAATATTAGAGGTTCTTTGACTTCAGGATCAAATATTTAAATCCCTTACCATTATTTTTTAATTAAATTAAAATTTCATCACATAATAAAACTAAGCATGAGTTTTATTCATATTTAAAGCTTAAAAGATTTTTGTGTATAAGAGTGAATAAAATATAATATAAAGTTAACTATGAACTTTTTTTGATAACTTAATTTTTTTTGTATAAACTAATTTTTTTTATGACAATGTTCCTTGTGTAACTCTCAAATAGAACCCTTCAAATTATAGTCTAGAATACAGAAACATTTATTAGAAAGAAACTTACTGCAAACAGGCTTGCACGTGATACAATCAATCTCACAGCCTCCTCGGCAAGCCTTGGGACAAACATATTCCATATTATAACACTGCGGGTAGTTTCTGTTTCTACATCTTGCTCTCCCTGCTCCTGCAGCTCCACTAGAGCTGGGAGATGGAGAACCTGTCGGTGTGGATGGCGATGAAGGAGTTGTTGGCGGTGGAGAAGGTGTTGGCGTTGATGGAGATGATGGAATGGTGGGTGGAGGGGAAGGAGTTGGTGTTGACGGAGTGGTGGCTGGGGGAGAAGGTGTTGGTGTTGATTGAGGAGTGCTAGGTGGTGGAGATGGCGGTGATGGTGTTGGTGTTGACGGAGATGATGGAGTGGTGGGTGGCAGGGAGGGAGTTGGTGTTGACGGAGTTGAGGGAGTGGTAGCCGGTGGAGAAGGTGTTGGTGTCGAGGGAGATGAGGGAGAAGTGGATGGTGGAGAAGGTGTTGCCGGAGGATACGGTGACGGTGGCGAGTTCTCCTCCGGTGGTGGGTTTTCAGCCCCACCACCACATATAGGTTTACAAGAGGCACACTCCACAGTGCATGAATCAGGGCAAAACTTAGGGCAAACATGCACCAAATTGTAGCAATGCTTGTACTTCTTTATTCTACAGGTTGCTTGGCCAGGGTTTTTGGCTATTCCTGGGGGAGTATCCCCTGCTGCTGCTATAGCCATGATTAGCACCAACAGAATTGGCACCAAAACTTGCACTTTAGAGTGAGTCATTGAAGATAAATACATTGGTATTTCTAAAATATTATGTAAGTGGTGTTGCTATGGTGATTGTATCCCACAAAGAACTCTCCTTTTTATAGGTATGGAGAAGGGCACCCACGAAGAGGCACATGCCTAGAACTCCGGTTGTCTTATTATAACTTTCAATGCCTTTTCTTCAGAGCCAAAATCATTTCACATGGTTGCTTTAGAAATTAGATCAATTGCATGGAGTCACTTTTGATTCTTTTTTTTTTTTTTTTTTTTTTTATGGTATAACTTTGATATGAATCAAAGGGATACGATGTTTAATCATATATACTTTCCTCTCAATTTTTTACTTGTTTATTTTTGTTAAAGTAAACATTGTTTTGCATCTAACACTTTCGGAAAAAAAATAAGTAATAATAAATAAAATAAAATAAAAAAACACACATACACATTTTAAACTTCTCAAAATCATACTATAAAAATCTTATCAAATTAAACATTATATATTATTTAAAAAGACTTTCAAAAGCTGAGAGGGTCAACTTTGATAAGAGTTTATAGTGTTAAAATTTAATTTAAAAAAAAAAATTGAAATGTGAATATCTTTTTTATTATTATTATTTTGACTAAAGTGTCAATCCGCAAAATAACAACCTACTCTTTTTACTATCATATGTCCAATTTCAATCCATATATATGCATTCAATTAGATCTATTTAATAAATTGTCACGACAGCTCAAGTTTAATTCAATCAATTATACAAATGAGGGTAGTGAGGAAAGTGTGTGGTGTGATGTTAGAATCCTCACCCTAGAATTATGTAGCTTTGATAACTGAGTTTTATGTGTATTAATATTAATTGGATATATATGTGCTTTAAAAAGTTAATTTCAATTTGAAATTTGCTAGAATTATGAAGCATGAAATTAAGAAGGACTGTCAATATACAAAAAACTAGTAGATGTGCAAATGCAAGGCATAAGAAAGAAATCTCTCCTCACAGAGTTTATGGCTCTTTCACATATACAAAATTGCTTCAAAGGCTACTCACTAAAACTTTAGGAATAGGGCTTAATACGAGTCTAATAACACAATTAAAGCTCCCCAAAACGCTAATAGAAAACTAGGTTTCAGAATATAGACTCGACTAGCTTTGCAGACCCCTAGAATGAGACCAAGGATGGAACCGGAAAAATTAGGTAAAGGAAGGGCAAAAATTTTACGTATGTTAAGCAAAATTAAGAATAACTTTCACTTTTATTATTGATAATTGTCTAAAGTTTAATTTAATGAAAAAAAAATGTCATATATATACATATATATATATATATATATATATATATATATATATATATATATATATATATATATATATATATATATATATATATATATATATATATATATATATATATATTCCTACAAAAGTAAACATGACTATTTTTTATGTAAAGAAAGCACATACAAAATCATTGTGCTGTTGTAGATGATCTGAGGTTAAGGTAACATTAAATAACATATAGGAAGAAGCAAAGGTGAATCAAAATCATAAACTTCTTTCTTCTTACAGAATGAAGAGAGAGTTCTTTGAGTTACCATATTACTGAATTTAAGCAATCTAATATCTATCAAGTCTCAAAAATAAAGTGAGCAAATTGAGAATGAAAGAAACTTATAATACATAAAATTGTGTGGTTTTTTTACTTAATTGGTTGCAATAAAAAGCCCATTTGGCCATCTGCTCAATAATTTTTTTAAGAGAAGCAAAGATTAGAGAGGCCTAGATAAGTATAAGAAGATACTCTAGGTCTATGCCTTTGAATAATGGAAGATAAATTTTTTACTTAGAAGAAGAAAGGAATTACAAAATATGAATGAAGTAATGAAAAATGAAAATGATAGTCAGAAGATTTACTTTCTAAAGGCTTCAAATTGAGCTTAAAAATTAAGCAAGTAATTATTAAAAAATATTTAAGGAAGAGAGCCAGAGAAAAGAAGATATTCAAATTGTGAGTTATTCAGAAAACAGTGAAATTCAAGATGATAAAAATTGGAACAAAGAGTCATGGGAAAAGTTTTGGCTAGAAAAGATAACTTTATATTATCCAACAAAAGAAGCAAAGGTGTTACAACTAATTAAAATGAATGAAACTCAACCATCTAAATATTTGAGTCATAGCCAAAATAGTACAAGTTAATTAATAGTCAATCTATTATTTAATCAATTCTTACGATTATTTGACCTTTTAGAAAATGTTAACTCTTCCATCTTATTTTGATTATCATTATATATATATATATATATATATATATATATATATATATTAAAAATAATAAATAATTTAACAAATAATACAATTTTACTAAATTATCTTTAACAATAAATGTCCTTATTATTTATTTTAAGTATTTAAAAATCACATTAATTACTTATTAAGGGTAAAAAAAAAATTAATCGTTCATTAATATTGTGAAATGACAATCAAAGTACGACAAAAATATATTATTAAAATGATAACTAAAATAAGACATAAAGAGTAACTAGCAATAAAATCTCCTCTATAAACTTTTACAGCTTTGCAATAATTTTTAAATTATAATTTATTCCTTTGTCATGTGAAGAAAAAGTTCAAATTCGATTTATTAAATCACTAAATTGATAGAATAGTATATTAACATAGAATCATTGTTTGGCCTGGGGAGGTAGTGCTTGGGGAGGGGTTTTAATTATCATACTCTCTTATTTTAATTAACACGCTCCCTCACTTAAATTTTAAGTAACTTAATATCAAAATTATCCTCCTCACTCAACCAAAATCCTAACCAACCTACACTCTCCCATCTCTTCTTCCTCTCTTCTCCAACGACACACTGGCAAGGAGCTCCTCCATTTCCACAAGACAAGACCCAGAACCCAACTGACCGGCAAGAGCTCCCCCTCACTTGCAACACCAAGCACCACTCCCATTCGATTTCCTCATCGAGCCGTTTACACTCAAGAATGCAATTCTTTTAATAAGATGACTCTATAGAGTTATTTTACCCAACTTTACTGTAATAAATGGTTTTATAAAACTGTTTTATGCATTGAAAACATTTTCATGGTTAAAATGGCTACACGAAGCCGTTTTCACGCAGGAACAACTTTACAAAACCGTTTCACCTATCACCATTTTTCCTACAATAAACGGCTATATAAAACTCTTTTTAACAGAAAATATAGCTTAAATGGCTTTATAAAATCATACGACAAATGAGGATTAGTTGTATAATTTTCATAATCTGAAGTGTGTGTTCATTAAAATGAGGGAGTGTGTTGATAGGCTCCTCCGGAGAGGTGCACTATTTTCTGTCTTACTTTGGGCAGTTTACATTAATTAATTAATAATTAGGATTAAAGAGATTCTAGCATTTGCTCCAAGATATATCACGGTATCATAGAATGGTCAAATGATATTGAAAATGTTTTTAAGAATTTCATGTTTCACTCGAACTAATACTTTCTCAATGGGACACTTTATATTGAATTTATGCAAACATTAATGCATATGCCAATGATTACAAAGACTTGAGTTTGTGTCCCATTATTGACATGAAGATCTTATTGATAAATAATCCATAAATATTTTTACAAGTGATTTTTGAACCTTGAAACTTGTTTGAGTCTTATGAGTTCTTGATACTTAATTCACCTAAACTTTTTAGCCCAAAAATAATTTTATATATATATATATATATAGTATATTGGCTAAGTTTTGTCTCCTTATGCACCAAGTAACACCTCTCTCTCCAACAAACTTGGATGTGTTGTAATCAACTGCAAATGTATAGTTGATTGTCAGTCCTCCGGTTTATATACATATGCAGAGTCAATGCAAAAATATATTAGATCGAATAGCTGACAGTTAATTGCACGCTATAATTGACTACAATACATTCAATTTCCTCTCAAATTAACAGATAAGACAAACCAATCTTGATAGGATAGCACCCCAAGAAAACCATGAGAAAATGTATAAGAGAAACTCCAGAAAGCAAACATATACAATACAAGAAACACAGAGGCAAACCCCAAAGTTTATCTTCCTTTGTTTGCTCTATGGCTTGCAGGAACAAAGTGAAATTCCTCAGTCAAACACAGATACACTCAAGCAAATTCTAGGGCAACCTTTATAAATGACTGCAACAAACATAACAAAAATGTTGAAAGTACACAAGTACACAAATTTACTGCAGTCCTTATCATAGTAGTGAATTACATAGCACAATGTCGGTTGTTAAATGAATTAAATGGTGCATTACAATCATCTATCAAATGATTCACATTGTGCCATATTAGCGGTTATAGTGATAGTGTTTATTTTGACTACAATAAATCTAGGTCTAGTATAATATCACAAAAGCCAAAACAAGTTTTAAAAATGAAAAAGGGCAGAGAAGTTGGCAAAATATTGTCAACGATACTGCATGATTCAAAACATTTACATATACACAAGTGAACATTAAGTTTAGAATTGACACATCTTTAGGTTTAACATTGACTTGATCAGGACACCCAACAGGCACAAAAGATTACCTCGCCAAGATTATCTTTACAAGTCCAAGGTTCAAATCCTGAAATAGTGCTTCCAATGCACTAACAGGAAGATGATAAGTATATAAAAGAGCAAGAAGTTACCACAGATAAAGAACTTACCTTATTCTTCCTTGAGCTTCATTATATGCTGAGAAATCTACATATCTGGAAATATAGAACAGTATATTTGTCTTGAATGAGGTGAATGGGGGTGAACAACCTACTCCATCTAATGAGTACAGCGTAGGTTTTACGCCCAATTGACCTCGGCCAGAGGAATATTTGGCAATGTGTGAAAGCAAACATGAAGAATATTGATGCCAACATTTCATGTGTTTGTAAAACAGTCTGAGTTATAGCAAGTCCACCATTAGATAGTTGAATAGAGCAAAACTCAGTGAAGGTAAGCATCAGTGAATAATATAACTAAGGACTCATTTGGATTGACTTTCAAAATAAAAAAATAAAAAGTAAAAGCAAAAGTTAAAAAGAGAAACATCCCTTACTTACTTTTAAGAAAAGTAAGATTTTGACTTTTAAAATTTTTTTTTTTTTTAAAAAAGCCAATTCAAACAATTAATTTTTGTATAAAGTACTACTTTTTTTCAAATTAAAAGCATATACAGGTTGACAAAAACCAATCTAAATGAGATTTAGATGACAGCATGCAGAAGTAATAGGTCAAGTAATATAAAAAATGGGCAATAAGTGAGAATACAGAAGAGCACTAGAAGATTTTGGGTCTCTCTAAACCACTGGTTAGTAAGGAATAAACAGGTCAAGTTTCACCACCCTGAGACATGATTGATGGAGAAGTATTATAGATTAGATTAAAAAAAGAAAAAAGCACATATCCATATATTCCTAGTACATTGGATTTGCAGGAAGAATCAGAAAGAATCTTATTTCTTTGTCGTGGACTCTGGTAAGACAAACAGACAGACACAAATCTTGAGGAGTCAAGAACAACAAAATTGCGATCTTTACACAGGAGTAGAAAAAAAAAAAAAAAAAATGCAAACTGAAGAAAACAGACTAAGTAACTAAATCCCCAATACAGTTTTTCCTTAAACACAATTCTTCAGTATTTCCAGCTTCTTTTGACAATGAATTTGGTATCCTCTTTCTTCAAGAATATTCCATTGCTTGTGAATAATCAGTCAGAAAATAAATGCAGTGAAGCAGCTAATTCTTCCAACTGCTTCTGAGCAAGTTTTGATACTAGATCCATTGAAATGAAATGTTTCCGAGAATTTGTGAAATCTTCTCCCTTGAAATGATATGTTGATTTAAGTTTCTCGGCTTCAAGCTCCGCTGCCTCAGCTTCTGAGAGCAGGAGATTAGCTTCTTCCACATCACCCATCTCTTGTGCTGAAGTTCTTTCAGCTCTAGCAGTACCAGCTGTCAAAAGTAGCCTCTCAAATCTAGCCATTGCCAGCTCTTTTTCCTTCAATAAAATCATTTCCTCTGTCTCCTGCAATTTATATAGGGTATCTTTGATCTCTTCCTCAAGCTTCTCGAGATTTTTAATGGCCGTGTCCATTTCCATTTGAATGCCCTCTTTTTCAACACTCAGTGACTTGGCCTCAGCAGCTATCCGTGCAGCCTCCTTAAAATTTCTCGCAGCAGTAGCAACTTTCTTGTCTGCTTCAAGCTCTGGGACTCTTTTCTCTAAGAAAATAATCCTCTGCTTGAGCGATGTTATATCTTGCTGGTTGATCGACTTTCTTGAAGACAGTTCCTAGGAGTGTAATGAAATACATCAATTGAATGTTTATCAGCATGAAAAGTATATAAATGATCAAATCCTTGTTCAGGATGAACAACAAGAATTGAAGATATCATCCTTTTGACAATGAGTGATTCATTTAGAAAAAAAACATCGTTTTAGTACCTGACACTTCAAATTTATTAAAATAGTACTTAATACTTAAAAATCATTACTAAATACACTCTTCCATCACCAACAATTAACAAAAATTGCTGATTTGCACCATTTGTTGCTTATGTGACTATTATATGCTGACTCAACTACTTATATCTTACTAAGACACTTTAAAAAACATTAAAAAAAAAATTGATTTTATTTTATTTTATCTTATTAGTGCCTTAAAAATAAGATAAAATCATTATTTTTTAATCTTTTTTAAGTGACTCAACAAGATATAAATGGTCGAGTCAACAAATAACAACCATATAAGCAACAAACGGTACAAATCAGTAACTTCTGTTAATGGGGTTAGTGACAGGGGGGTATATTTGGTAATGATTTTTAAGTATTAGGGACTATTTTGATAAGTTTGAAGTGTCAGTGGTGTATTTGATAATGGTCATAAGTGTCAAGGATTATTTTGATAAGTTTGAATTGTCAAAAGTGTATTTAATAATAGTCATAAGTATTAGGGGGCTAAAAAGAGGTTTTTCTCATTCATTTATGATGTCATCTCAATCGAATACATAATCAAGAGCTAAGCTTGAGCATAAGTTTAACAAAAACATTATTTGCAAAACAGTCAAGGAACTCGCATGCGGCAGGGGATCTAGATGATTATAGAAATCAGTTATATTTCAAAATGCATAAAAGATCAGTATAAGAATCAACCTGCAGTGAAACTCTTGCAGTAGAAGCCTCCTGTTGGAGCAATTTGACATCTTCAGAAAGCTTTTCCTCATTATTTGCAAGTGTCACTTTATCCTCCCGGGACTTTAGTGCAGACAACATTAATCTTTTTCTTAGCCCAACTACTTCCTGGTATCCTTTTGCTTCCTCCTCGGAAATCCTAGCAAGTTCCTTCATCTTTGCCCCAGCTTCTTCTTCCTGAATGAGAAAGCTATCAATTTCCTCCTTCTTCAGAGACAATGCTTCAGCCTCTGAGTTCGCTTGAGAGAGGGCTGATTGCATGTTATCATGCTTCAAATCAATGCTTGACTGAATCTCCTCAAATCCAGAGACCACATTAGCTATCCTGTTCTCTACAGCGTTAATATTAGCATCATTATCTGCTATCTCCTTTTCTTTCTGTTTTACCAAAGCAAGTAGTTTTTCCAGTTCTTCCATCAGCAAGTCCTTTCTTTTACAAAGGATCTCTTTCTCTCTTTTGTCATCCAGAATTGATTGCTCAATTATGCTATTCAGCCCCCCACGAGTTTCACTTATAAAATGAGATTCAATCTCTAACTCCATCTTTTTAACTTCCACAGCTTCAGACAATGAGAGCCAATCATCCATTTCTTTTGAATGCCTTAATGCAGCATTTTTCAAAGCGAAATCTGCATTACTTGCAGCATTCTATGAAAGAAAAATATAAGCACATTAGAAATTCTAACAACAACTTGATTGAGAAGTCCAAACACAGAGACGTTAAAAGTAATTGGGAAAATAGGCAATGAAAACCCCTTCAGAAAACAATAAACCAAGATTTATTATTAACATACTAGGATGAAAAGAGGTCATCTAGTGATAATGGCAGCACTATGAATACCAGAAATAAAATAAATAAGGGTAGTATTTATACTAGTTAAAGATAATATGAAGGATGGTTATATTGACATGAAGGGCTCCCACAAATACATATAGTACAAGTAGCACAAACGTCACTACAGGTTACATAAGGGGTTAGCTTTAAGTCAGACATAGCCTGTAAACGTTGTCTATAGTCTTGACATTTTTGGGTAGAACATAGCAATTTAGAAGAAAAATATTTATTGACAATTAAACTCTTAGGCTCATCTAACAGGAACATATATTAGGCTATAGGGATCATTTTGAAAAATATGAACTATTAGGAACCCATCTTAAAAAATTATTGAAATATCAGAATTAGAATATATAATGAACTTATAAGTTTTGGGATTGTTAGACATAGTAATTGTAGACAGCTTAGGCTTACAATAGATAGAGATGTTATCCTAGTATACCCATTACATTTCAGGACATAAACATGATTGCATCATTTAAGTTTACAAGATTTATACCTTTTAAATGGATAAGTAATAAACAATTGAATATGATATATGCATAATTCTCTTCAGATTAGCTGTTTCTGTCGAGTCTTGTTAGGTTAGAAATGAGATTGCAATTGAAGAGTTTGGTGTTATTTGTGTTGTATTAGAGATTAAGCCAGTCAAAGTTTTTTTGATAGACGTTATAAACAGAACAGGGGAAAGAACACTTTAAGCTCAACATAGTCTGAGATGGATTCATTGAGATTGAAACACCTATGCTGTTCTCTTAAGATCCACTACTGGTGTAGCAATGGAATTCTGCAAATTAAATCCAGCCACAGCTAGGAAACAGAGCCTTTGATTTGATGCATCTGGTCAAACTAGATCTTTCAAATTTCATGAAAAATGCCTCCAAAATTCTTGTCAAAAACTAAAGAAACTTGATGGTGACTTAAGTGGGTATAGATTAGAGACTCGAAACAAAGCTCAACAACATAATGGTCAGGACCTCAGTGGCATAGTGACATCTTTTAAACCGCGAGTAAACTTCCAAGAACAGCTAGATGAAAAATGTTCCACTAAAACCAGACGGACCTCTGACCAAAAAGCCTAATCTAAAGCTCCTGACAACCTCAGAATGTAAAAGTAGATGTTCGCTACTCTACAAACTCCAAAAACAGATCAAACATACAGACAAGGGGGCTTGTGGGGTCCTTGAACTTGTAAAAAATCATATCTTCTATAGAATAATGATATCCAAACAAAAGCTTTTGCCTTAGGGTACTATTTCTTTCCAAAAGGAATTAGTGAAAGAAAGGCTTTAACTGTTTGGACTCTCGATGAAGTTCTGGAAGAAAAAGTTGTAAGAAAAGACAAAGACCTTTTGTAAAACAATGTGGAGCAAGACTGCCAAGTAATAGGCCAAATCTTTGGCCTACTATCATTTATGTTCTAGAAGAAACAGGAATCTGGTGCATAAGTTAAAAGGAAATCTAGACCAGTAATAAGATAAGGAAAAGAAAGTGCCACTTCCAATGCGAAAGAATTTCTTCCAGGGACTCGCATGGGAAATAAGAACCTCAATTTGAGCATCCCAACCAATCTGCTAAGAACAGTAACCAATGTGTGCCAAAAGGGGGTTGTATCTAAGAGAGGCTGCCACAGCAACTTACCTACCAAGGCAATGTATTTAAGCACCAAATTACATATACCCCATCCTCTTGCCTTCTAGGCTTACAGCAAACCTCCCAAATAACCCAAGTGATCTCTCATAGAAATCCCCAATGTCCGACCACAAAATCTCATCAAGTTTCTCAATTTTTTCTGCAACTCCCACATGGATCACCAAAATAAAGAAAGCTAATAGCGAGGAGTTCAGTACAAAAATAGCTGAATTGAAGTGAAGCTGCCACCTACAGAAACATAGGCATTCCAACTGTCTAGCATCTTCGCATTATGCTTCATCAGTTTAATCAATAAAAGTAAAGGAGTATCACCAATTAGCAGAAAATAATCTACTCCCTTTCTCTAGACATTCTAACTCCCTGACTCAGCTTATAGACAATGTCACGCAAGAATGCAAAATTAGGCAAATGAAACTATGAACAAACTACTTATTAAAACAAAGGAAAGGAAAGGATAATTGTGCATGAACGTTATAGCTAAGAGAGCAATAGAACACTGATAAACTAGTATGGTGAAGAACAATGTAATTAGCTCATAGTACTAACCGTTGAAAATTGGTCTAATAGTCTGGCACATTCTTCCTCGGCAGCGATCTGAGAATCGAGTGCTTGCTGCATCTTCAAATCTAGCGCATCAATCAATGCATCGGCCTCTCTCAATGTATTCACCAAAGCCTGTTTCTCCTTCTCAGCAGCCGAAAGACTTTCGCTAATCCTTTCTGCCCTCTCAAAATCTTCAGCTTCAATGGCTTCTTCCAACTGCATTTCAAGCTCCGAGTGTTTGAGGGAAGCAAGATTCACATTCTCAGAGGCTTTTCTTCTATTCCTGATCGCACCTTTCCGTTCAGCAGAAACAGATGCCACCACTTGGCGTGCACCGTTAAGCTTCTCATATATCCGGGACTTAATTTCCAACAATTCAGTCTCAGAAAAGGAAGAAGCTTTAGCCTTTTCAGTACCGTCATCTCCATCATCCTTGGTTATATCTTCGTCTTTCCCATAACTTCCATTCTCCTTTATCTCAGATGTGTTGCTCACAGATCCACTAGGTGGTGTAGGTGCAGGTGCAGTGCTAATAGGTGGAAGGGTGTCCCTGTCCCTAACGCCATTGCCAATAGAATCAACAGCTGAAAGGGTCTCTTTTTCTCCAACCCCATCACCAATTGAACCAACAGCTGAAAGGGTCGCTTTTTCTCCAACCACATCGCCAATTGAACCAACAGCTGAAGCGGTCTCTCTTTCTCCAACGCCAACGCCATCGCCAATTGAACCAACAGCTGAAGGGACTTCAGAAGAAACTGATAAAGTAGGAGGAGAAGGCTGAGGCCGATCATCGGACTGAAGGGTGTCTCTACCATATCCGATTCTTAACCCAGCTCGCTTTTTCTTCCTGGTGGAGAATTGCCTCGCGAGACTACTGGTTGCCGATGCATTTTCACTTACAGATTGAAATTGCGATTGCGGGTTGATCTCTGCTGGTGCTGCTACTTCTGGGTTTTGGATGGGAGTGACAAGAGTAAGATCAGAGAAGAGATTCTCATCAAGGGGCTGGGAAGAGGAAGAAGACGATACTGTTGTTGATGTTCTAGGCACAGACGCGTCAATTTGATTATTCGTAGTAGAATCTTCTTGTTGATTATCTGATTGAATTTGGAATTGGGAGGGGTTGAAGAGAACCATGCCCTCAAACAGGGAATCCATGTCTTCATCGGAAGCCATAATTGGATGCCCAAGTTCCAAACTTGCAGAAAATCCAACCAAGGTTTCTTCTCCTCTTTCACCCTGTGTGTCTCGCCGAATTGAAAGAGAGCTATAAAATTACAAGAAGCCATATTTTGAAGGGAAAATACAAACACCCAAAGAAGACAAAGCAGAGTAAACTTCCCTTTTTGACTTTTTTTTTTTTTTTTAATGGAACATTTTCTATATTTTCTACTAAATAAATATAATTTTATTTCTTGACAACAATTTTCAATTTCATATTTATTTTTAGAGAAAATCGAATGAAATATGTTCAGATCATAAAAAGATATGTGCCTCCCATGATGCAAGGCACACCACCTCCAAAAAAACAAATAAAACTAGTTGGAACAATATTGAAATGTTTTTCCAATAGATCTTAAGATATTTAATTGCCTGCTTACAAACTTAGTTAGGATCTTTCTTTTCATTTTGAAAAATAATTAAATTCCTACACCTTATTGTATACATCATTAAACATAATGCTTAGCGCCTCAAGCACACATAAAAAATATGTCCATATTATTTTTGTTAGTTAAGAGAAAATAATGTTGTCAATTATAAAGCAAATTAATGTCAACCTGTTTGGGCAAAATCAGACTCAAAGAATAATGTTGTCTATATTAATTTTTAGATGAAAATTAGCTAAAGCATGACTTGAGTAAAATTTAATAAATTTAAACTTAACTTATTTAACTTTTGGAATTATTAATTTTCTTAAGCCGTACTAGGAGTGAACACAAATGGGATTTTGTCTCAAACTTTGTTCGGTGAAAAGAAAAAAAAAAAAAAAAAAATCTCTTGTATTAGCTCATCCTAAAACCCCTTTTGTCTTGTCCCAATTTTATAAGAGATTGTCACAATCACATTCTAACCACTATTATCCCATATAATATTAAACATGTTAATCACCGTGTCTTTGGCATATTTGATTTGTTTAAAATATATTGGGACAAAAAGGAATATAATAAATAAAAAATTATTTTAATTATACTTTTAATTTTTATAATTTTAAATAAAATTTTAAAAATTCTAATAATTTGTAAATATTTACAAATTAATCTTTATAATTTTCAAAGTTTAAAATATTAAAAAGTAATTCTTATTATTTATAAATATTTATTTATCAATAAGAATTATTTCATAAATATTTATATAATATAAGCATAAATTTTTAATAAAATTTAAACTACAAAGACTCTTTTAAATTTTATGTAAAACTATAAACATTAATAATATAAAATTAATTGACAAAGTTGAATAACAAAGACTAATTTATAAATTATAAAAACTAATTTTTAACATTTTAAATTGTAAGAATTTTTTAAATTTTATCTATAATTATAAAGACTAAAAATATAATTAAACCAAAAAATGTTGAAGTTTAAAACATTTTTAAAAATAACTAAAACAACATTTGAGATGAAATTGAGACAAAACCAAAATTGGATAACCTTTATCCTATAGTGCTCTCACACCAAAGTTCGTTCGTGACAGAAATTTTTATCACAATCTCAACCCATATCCCAATTTGTCTCATTCTAAAATAAGCTTCCAATACTCAACCCACTTTAAGCTCAGGACCTCGAACTAGCTCATAAGCTTAGTTCAATTAAATGCTTCTTCATCTCTTTCTCTTTAAAAGCTCTGTCAATCAATGATCTAGTATTGTGATCTGATTTGTGAAGTAACGTTTTTGAAACAACTTGACGACTCTTAACTCCATTTCTGCTAATCTAAGTTTTGATATAAAATTATTGAAATGAAATTCTTCATGGCATGGCAACTGTTTAAGAATCTATCGAAAAATAGTCAAATTAACGTAAAGATCTAATGCTTTAAACACAAAGTAGGATTCTGTTTGGTGAAATAGAAAATATGGTAACCAGTTAACATGGCTGTTGATGCCATCACTGGATATATCTTCAATAAACTCTATGTACCACAAAGTAACAGGCAATAAAATTAATAAGCACAAAGCATAATGACTTAAAGAGCTATGAAGAAATAAACATTGCTTCTGCAAAGCTAAGATTTGAGTAAAAGAGACGGAAATTAAAAAGTTTGGAGACCAAAATCCTTTAGTAAATTTTAATCATAATAGGGCACTTAGCTAGAACTTTACAACAATGCATGAAATATCATCACAGCTTCCCAAAGATAATGCTTCTTTAATCAACTTCTTAGAAGCTGTTTTAGCTTCATCAATATCCTTAATGCAATCACAAGCTTCTTGATTTGTCATTACCTGCAATTAATTCAAGAGTCAGCACTGTATTTCTCTCAAAATCTAGATAATCCTTCTTAAATATCATTCTTGTGTAAAAATCATACATTTTTAATCATAAAAAAAATTACTCTAAATGATTTAACTATTTAACATCTTTGAAATGACGTCATATTAACTGATTAAGTTACATTAAAACTCACTCTAATTTAAATTTTTTACTAATATTTATTCTTGTTTTTAACTAATCCAAATGAACTCTTAAAAAAAAAAAAAAAAGAGCCGAATAGATTCTAAAAACTTTTAAAACACGAGAAACTTAGATCTATCACCCTAAATAAATACATTTATATTTGTGTTGATAACAAGAAAAAGCTAAAAAAAATTGATAATCAAACATATGAAAGCTAATAGCAAGTGTTTATATATGTATTATTCATTACCTTCCACAGTCCATCACTTGCCAATATGATGAATTCAGTGTCCTCGTCAATCTTTTGAATCATCACATCCGGTTCTACAGTTATGTGTTCCTTCAGCTGTCCATCTCCAAAAGCTCTTGTCATTGCTAATTGTCCATCCACTCTTGGAATATCCCCTAAGTTCATGATGCATTTTTAAATCCCAAAAGGAGGCAATTCAATACATCCAAATCCCAAAAATAAATGCAGAAATAACTAGAAGATAATGAAAGGAAGAACAATGTATAGCAGAAAACAAGGAAGATGGCATGAAAATTACCCCCTTCTTTCGTTCCATATGTCCCAATTTGACTGTGGTTTAAAATTTTGGCACAAGAATTAAGAAAGACAATAAATAACTTAACAAGTCATATAATTTTATTAAATTGTGCTTAATAATAAATGTTTCCACTATTTTCTTATAAATATTCAAAAAATTATGTTAAGGATAAAAATGGAAAAAGATCATTTAATAATGCATTGGTATTGTAAAACGACAGTTAAAGTGTGATAAATTTTTTTATTAAAACAACAATCAAAATAGAGAGAGTATGATATAAAATTAATAAGAATGTTCATGATTGACTCGTACTATCATATAATTACCAGGTAACTTGCACACAAAGCCACCTCTACTCTCAACAAGATCTTTCTCCTTCTCAGGCTCATGATCTACTGAAATTGGTTTTGCCACACCATTCATGCATAATATTGCCCTAGAATCACCAACATTGGCAACCATAAGCTTCACTCCATTGATTAATATTGCTGCAACAGCTGTAGATCCTCCCCACGAATTGGCTATATTCTCTAAAATTTCCTCATCTGTGGCTTGAAATGCTCTCTTGATCGCGCGTACGGGGTTTTTCCAGAAATCAGACTAGCCATGCATGATCAAGAAACAAACCTTAGACAAGCAAAAAAAACCATTGATCTTTCCTGAAACTGACAAAACTATTGATATACCTCATGCAATATATTTTTAAATAGATGGCTTCGCAAGTGTTTCGCAACATCTTTGCCTGAATGGCCATCAAAAATTGCATACAACCCCATATCATAACCATTGATATTCTTGTGCTTAGCAAAAACATAATCTTCCATTCCATGACCCATTTTTCCATGGACCACGTGATATCCATGGCTGAAATGTCGAGTAATTAGAGACTCGTTATTCTCATCATCTGTATCTTCAGTGGGTAGACCTTTCTGAAGTTCCTCCTATAAGAAGAAAAGGAAAGAATTATCACTAGAAACATAGAATAAGATAAGTATCTTAAATGCATAGCCAAGAAAGCTTACGGAGCAAGGCAAGAACACGTCATTTTAGAGACAATTTAATTCCCTAAGGGAAGTTGAAAGATTGATACCTCTGAATCAGATGGATCTTCATCTCCTAACAAGTATTCTGCTTCGTCTTTTTTGTTATCACCGGTATCATCTTGTTCGTCGTTATCATCATCTTCATCATCTCCACTGTCATATTCTTCTTCTCTAGTTAATTCTTCTTCTGGCTGCATTGCAGTTGAATGCAAGCTAAAGATGTTGCTGCCTTTGAGAATTGAAGATAATAGAAAGTGATATTTCTACCAGCTAAGACAAACTATAAGATTCATGTGTTATTATGAGGCAAATAGAAAAGACAGAATATCTCATTTGGGTTAAACAATTTTCATGAAAATGTAGTTGAAGTTGCATAAATTGCGCTCTCTATTTCATGCAGATCTGTTGTGAATGGGTCATTTCATTTGGGTTTAACCCAATTACCTTCAATCTGGCCCATGATCCACAAAGAGCTCAACCCAGTGATAAATCATATTACCTATCTATCTTGAGGAATTTACATAATGGTAACCTTGTCCTTTGTCTTTATCTAGCTCTATAAATATCACTCCACCCCCTCATTAGTACGTTTGACTCTCTTATCCTACTAAAGCTTTGCCCTTTTATTGGACAGAACCAAAAAAAATTATGTAGAGGTGAAATTTAACAAGGACAAGGTGTATGAGAATTTAGAAGGAGGTCTAACGAAGGGCAAGAAGGAGTGTATGGAAGTTGGAAAAGAAAGCAAATACATAAAATGAATAGTAGATGCTAAGAATTTCTGGCCTTCAGGCGACTATCCCTAATTGAAACTACATAAGTCTGTCTATCTCTTTTTATTTTTTTTATGCTTAACTTTCATTTCCTTAAGCATCAAAGTGAATTCATCCACAAAGAGATCCCATTTTACACCTAAGAGATTAACTCAGTAGAAACAATATGACAATAGCCATGTTTACACACTTGGCATCTCATGCCATATAACAATAATTTTGTTTTGCACCATATATATATATGCAGAGATATAAGTTAACTACAGTACTGCAGCTTTAATAATATAGCTAGTAATGCATGAAACAAGAAAAATGAGAGAAAGAAAATAACCTTTCTTTCAAGGGAGTCTGCCTTCTTTGATTTCCTCTTCTGATATAAAGGGGAAATTCAAATCATGAAGTGAAATCAGTAGAACATTATGAGGAAGATACATGAATTTTACTCCTGAAAAAGAAATTATTGCAGACCTTAACTGCTGCTGGATCATCACCAATAGCTTTTGAGCTAAACTCCCTTTTGTGTAAGGTAGATGAGCCCTGCTCAACACCCAAACAACCATTTATTGTAAGTTAAAAACTATGTCAAAATCCTCACTATCTTACAGTGACAACATTTGGAAAATTCTTGTCTATGTCAATGTCTATCATTATAATCAAATCTGGGTATGGAAAAAAAAATGCTATTCTTTGACTCTTAAGCATCTGTATCAGAAAAGGAAAATTACTTTTTTCTTACTCAAAAATATAATGCATGAAACTAATTCATGTGAGACATAAAATTATGCAGTGAATAAAACTCAAATCTTACAGTGAGCTGCAATTTTTTTTTTTTTTTTTTGCAAAGTTCATATCAGTTAGGCGTTCATGACCTCATAAAATCATGCATAGATGCTAATTATCTGTGTAGCTTACCTTCTTCAAATGGGAACTGTTCTGAGAGTCCATGGAGAGAAGAAACACAATGGACAGACAAAACTGAAGATTATGGTTGAGGAAATTAATAATGGAGTGTGTTACAGACAAAGGTGTCAATGGACAGGACACGTGGTGATGTAATCCTAGGAGTAGTGTCCCTCACCGTTTGGGTTTTGGGGTTGACTGTTTCACAAGTGTCAACTGCAGTGCTCGTAGTTCCTTTTATGCCGGTTCACTTTGTTATTTGTTAAATATAAAAGTATAAAGATTAAGATGACACCGTTGTGGGCTTTTTTTTTCTTTATCCCAAGTTTGAGATTAGACTAATTTTATAATTATATTTTTTATTAATAGGTTATTTTTTACAAACTTAAATTCTTAATATTAAAAAAAAATCCCTCAACTATATACTTTAGCTTACTAATTAATGGACTCAAACTTTGTTTTTTTTTTGTTAGATTTACTAGTTGATTTTGGTATTGTTATACAAATTTTTAAAAAAGTAATATTTGTATGTGTTTAATAAATTTTAATTTCTTCTTATAAAAAAATCAATTAATAAACTTTAATTTCTTCCATCTCTCTAGTTTGTATGAACAAAGATACTTAAACAAGATATGGTATTTTATACATATAATCTTGAATAATATACGAGGATTTATTTATTTTAAAAGTAAGTGAAATGACCATCAAGTACGTAGATCAATTGATTCGGAGTTATTATAGCATAACTAGAGCTCTCAAGTTTAAGCTTTGAGAATGCCCTCGTGGTTCTATTCGACTTAAATTAGATTAATTAGTATCCAAGTTAATAAAAAAATTTGCATATTACATTTTAAAATTTTGCCAACCAATTAAAGATTTTCATGTTTAATTAAAAACCATTTGAGGTTGGATGTTTCCATGGCGGTAGAGCTCGATTTCTAAGCTAGGAATAAGACAATGATATAAATGAGATTTGTGTGATTAGTAGTCATGCAAGTCACGTAATTTTTAACGAAACAATATTAACCATTAAATTTAATCAAAATATACTGTTAAGATGAGGGATAAGTTCTTCCATTTACTCTATATATATATGCACACACACATCAAAAGGTTTATTGTGCATGCTTAAATATATTTTTTCTTTTCCCACCAAGTAAAACCTTTTGACAGCAAAAGCTTCTGGATGACAAAAGAACAGAACAAAAAAAAAAGGGTTCTTTACATTTTATTCTAATTTAAATTAAACAATTCATGATTGATTCATATATCTCATTCACGTCGAGAGTAGTGATAATTAAAGGGAGAATGCATAAACATGAAATTTGACCATTCCCAAATCTTTTTCACTCTAGCATGTAGTTTAAATTTCTCCATTATGAAGGCAAATTTAAAACATTTTACTTTAACCACTCTCTCTTTGTTTTCAAACCATATGTCTCCCATGGCATTAACACCACAAAATCTACAATAACATGCAAAAAGATAATAACTCAAAGCATGCCAGTAGGAATTATTACTATTATTATTATTATTATTGAAGTTGCAATATAAAATATCACCAAACATTGCAAATCCATCACTATCCAACACCATCAATTATTGACTAATCTGAATTTAAGCATAGCAAAGCAGTTCTCTCAAGAACCGATATAATTCTGTAAGAACTATTTTTTTTAATCTTTCTCAGAGCTTTTATCTTTGTCTTCCACTAGGACAGACCCAAAGAATTGTTATATATACTCACTCTCTTTCTTGTTTACTCTTAGGTTTGTGTTTCTGCACAATATCTGGGGCTGGCCCTTCTTCCTCAACTAAGCCATATGATATCTATTCTGATCCTGAAACCAAATGACAGATTGAAATCACTCTTTCGGAAGTGGAAATAAATTCGAAGTATATTATCATCGATGAAGAAGTGTATCAAAAATGCATCCGTTCCTTTCTAAAATCCGGCGAACTAGATTCTCAGGGTCTTCCTGAAGATGTGAGAATGAATTTACATCATCGACGCGGTCAAGTATGCATGAAATTTGAGATGAACCTAAAAGCATGGAATTACAGTGATACCGGAGAATACATTATTGGTCTTGTTCCTCTGCTTGAGAAATATAAGAATGATATTTTCTGCTATTTGAACTTGAAAGAAGGAGATAGATTGGGGCTTGATGCTGATCATGTCGAGAAAATGAGTTTTCATATTAAAGTTAATCCATAGGAAAATAATTTGAACAATTCATTTGAGTTATTCATATCGTAGTTTACTTCATTGATATACATATATAGTTAGGATGAACCCTAGCCATATAAATAAGTTTGGATCATTTGTCTTATTCTTACTATGATGATGAAATGTTAAAATTATAGAGAAGTATTTTTTTGATATAATTTTATTTTATTGTTAAAATTTATGTCTAATTTTAAGAAGTATTTTAATTTTCTACGTCTCAAATAAATGATTAATTTTTTATTATTGGCTAGAGAAATTCGCACAAATTAAAGAATATTAATATTATGAATTGATACATAAAAAGATATAGATTCACAATTTGTTAACAAAATAAATAATTGCTGATAACTATGCTTTCTTCTTCCCCCCCCCCCCCCCCTAGCCCTCTTCTATCTTTCCAATACTCTTGTGCATCATAAAACAATGCATAACGCTTTGCTGTGTTCACTTTTGTGCAAATTAATTTGAGTTGTTTTCTAGTGTATCTAATTGTATTTATGAGGAGATTTGTTCATGAAATTAAATGGGGAAAAAGTAAGTGGAACAATGTTAAAATGCAAAATTTCAACGTGTTTTGTTTGCAAAGTGAAGCAAAGAAAAAAAGTGAAATTGAAATTATGTTATAATGCAAAGGGTTTAAGTAGTATTTAAGATGTTTAGAATTTAATTCTTTCGTATAACTAAAAAAAAATAATAGAAATTAGGTTCTAACACAAAGGATCTAAACAGTATTTAAGATGTTTAAAATTTAATTCTTTCGTGTAATTAAAAAAAAAAAATGAAGCACTATTGTAATTAAATTTTTCTTCAGAAGCCATTTATTCCTTCTTTTTTTTTTTTTTTTCTTTCTCTGAGAATATGTTTGATCCTATGCAACATTGTAATTAATTATTACTTTTGACATATATAAATAGAAATGAAATTGAAAGACATTATTTTTAAAATTCAGATTTGACATAATGTGCGCACATTTTATGAAGTGGGAGAACGCATATTTCAAAAAACACACTACTAAAGGGAATGTTAAGAAAAGAAAGAGAGTGCCTTAAGCACTCCTAAAGAATTGTTACTGTTTTTTAAACAATACAACTTACTCTCTTTTTTATTTACTCTTAGTTATTTCTGTACAATGTCAAGAAATCACCGTTAGGACATTGAAATCATTCTTTAAAAATGGAAATACAACATAGGAAAAAAAAAAGTAAGTGGAACAATAAAATGCAAAATTTCACATTGTTCGATTGCATAGTGAAGCACTACTGTAATTAGATTTTTCTTCAAAAGCCATTCAATCTTTTTCTCTAAGAATATATGTTTGATCCTAAGCAACGTTGAATTTAATTTTTAAAAACCAAAATTGACATTAATGTGTGCAGATTTCTTAATTAAGTTTTTTGTTTTTATCATTCTCAATTTAAGTTCTCAGATTTCAAAACTCGATAAAAAATCCTTCTCTTTCTTTTTAACAATAATCACTCTTTACTTTTTTATTTTATTTTTTTATCATTACAATCACTCTTTATTTTAAACCATATAAAAGTAATGTAAATACAAAATTCTCTACAATCTTACAATTATATCCTATATTATTTTACAAATTATTATATTGCATGAGAAAGATAATAACTCAAAGCATGCTAGGGCATATTATTGAAGTAGCAATACGAAATATCATCAAACATAAAAAGTTTTCAATTATATCTTCTCACGCACATGCATGTCTATTAAAGGCAATATTTCATTCTTCCTTCTTGATCTTCCCAATATAAATGACAACACTGCATCAACACTGTATCCCACTTGAATGATAGGAACCCATAATCTCCTTCAAACTCTTCTCTGCAGAATCTGGGACAGCATTCACTGCTGTGTTCTTGTATAATTTGAGTGTGTTCTTATAAAAATAATTCTGTTCTATCAGATTGCATTGAAGCTTTGAAGGAAAAAATGGTGGAAAAAAGGCTAGATGTATTGGAGTTAAAAATGGATAAATTGGAGGCCAGAATCGAGGCTCGCACAGAATGTTTGGCAGCGCCGAAATTGAAGGAGACGATGGATAAGATTGATGCTAAGATGATCCAAATGGAGGAAAGAATCATAACAAAAGTGAGGAAGTTGTTGGGCATGAAAGAGGAGAAGAAGCAGATTAATGATCAATCTAAACCTGGTTCATCGAGGTAGGATAAGTAATTAACTATCGATAACTACCACATATCCTATCATGAAAAATAATATGGTTCTCCTAGGTTCTTGTTTCTTTTTAATCCTTTTGAGATTTGATCTTCTCTCTTTTATAATTTTTGTCTGGACTGACTTAAAAAAATGATACTTTTTAATATAAAAAAATGCAAAAACAGAAGCTTAGAGTAGTTTTTTAGTTTCTATAAATGTTTTATATGATTTTAACATTAAAAGTGCCTTTTTTTCTTCTTATGTCAGAAATGCTTCTGATAAGAAAAGAAGCCAATCCTAAGGGTATACATGGGATGGAATGTCTCGACGTCAGTAAGAGAAATTCGGAATAATTTTAAGATGGGACAAATTGAGAATTAGGATAGTATTAAAATGAGTTTTTATATCCCAACTAAAATTCATGATGGGACTAGGATAAGGGAATTCTTGTCCCAGTCCCATCCCGATTTCGTCTCAAGACTTGTCTCGTTCCCGTATATGTCCTAATGTGTATAAATTTTGTCTCGTCTTGTAGTGTATGTATACATTTTTTTTTTTTTTTACTTTGATCATATTTATTCAACATATTAAAAGATAATAAAATTTAAAAAGCTTTTAGCTAGTGAATTAATCACACAAAATCTAATTAGAATCTCAAATATAATTTTTAAAAAATAAAGTAGAGATAAGACGAGATAAAAAATTTGAGATGAAATTCGAGCCAAGACTAAAACAATACTTAATGGAATTGAGACCGAATAAAGTAAAATTTAGGACGGGACTACGATGTGAATCTTTGTCCGATCAATTTTTGGAATAGAACCAAAATGAGCAAAATCCCGTCCTATGCCCACCTTAGCCAATCCAAGTAGGTCAAACGTTATCTTTATAGAGGAGAATAGTCTTTTAAGTTTTCCCAAAGAATTATTATTATCTTTTTTAATACAACTCACTCTCTTTTTTATTCACTCTTAGGTTATCTTCCCATGCAATGTCAAGGAATAGCAGATGTCCATCAAGGGAGAACAAGTAACTACCTATAACTGTCATATATCCTACCATGAATAATAATATGGTATCCTAGTTTCTTGTTTCTTTTTAATCTTTTAGTATTTGATCTCGTATCTTTTATAATTTTTATTGTCTAGATTGACTTAAAAAATAGTATTTTATAATAAAAAAGTAAAAATAAAAATTTAAAGTAATTTTTTTTCTAGGTGTTTTTTTTTATATATAAAATAATGACTTACTTTTATTTATTTTAGAAGCATATTACTGCTTAAGTTAAAAATATTTTTTTAAAATGTGAATCTAAACATCAAAATTATACAAAAGTGTTTTTTTTTTTTTAATGCCAAAAATGCTTCTAACAGAAAGAGAAGCCAGTTCAGTCAAATTAAACCTTATCTTTCAAGAGAAGGATAGTCTTTTAAGTTTTCCCAAAGATTTATCATCATCTTTGTCTAATACAAATCACTCTCTTTTTTATTCACTCTTAGGTTGTCTTCTCGTGCAATGTCAAGGAATGGCAGATGTTCATCAAGGGAGAACGAGTAACTACCGATAACTGCTACATATCCTATCATAAAAAATAATATGGTTTTCCTAGTTTCTTGTTTCTTTTTAATACTTTAGGATTTGGTCCCCCATCTTCTATAATTTTCATTTCCATATGTGTGGATTGGCTTAAAAAGTAACTTTTAAGGTAAAAAATAAAAAAGCTTAGAGCAATTTTTTTTTTTTTGACTTCTACAAATATTTTTTTTAATATAAAACACAACTTATTTCTATTATTTTAGAAACATCTAACTAATTATATTAAAAAAAAAATTTGGTTTTTAGCAATTTTTTTTTTTTTTTCAAACACTAATCTAAACGCTGAAAATTATGCAAAGAATTTTTTTTTTTTCATTTTATCTAACAAGAAAAGCCAATTTAAGTAACGATGCGTGAAATCAAATCTTCTCTTTCAAAAAGAGAATAGTCTAAGTTTTCAAAGAACTATTATTATTATTATTATAATACGAACTCACTTTTTTTTTTGTTCTATTAGGTTGTCTTCCTGTACAATGTCAACGATTACTAGCAGCTGTTCTTCCTCAGCTACCAGCTCACGTAATCATTCTGAATCATCAGAAGGCTTCGAAAGGAAATGGGACATTGATATCACTCTTTCAGAAATAGAAATACTATGTAAGTATATTATGATTGATGAGACAATCTATCAAACTCGTATCAAAAGCTCTTTAGGCACCAGAAAAGCAGAAGCTCTGTCTCGTTTGGAAGGAGTGAAAATGATCTTATTTCATCCAGAAAGCAAAAGAAATTATGAGATGAATCTGCTGAAGTTGGAAAGCACTCGTATCGGAAAAGACATGTATATTCTTGTTCCTTGTACTGTGAAACACGACAATGATATTTTCGAAGATTTCGGGTTGCGTGCAGGAGATAAATTAAGGTTTGACGTGTTCAAAGACCATTTTCATTTTGAAATAATCCACAATAATGGTCAAAACAACTAGTTAAATTTTTGTGTGAAAATCATACAATATAATATTAAGTATTATATTAAACACTGATTAATTTAAATTTGAAACAATAAAATTTATAAAGGTGACAAAGCTATGCTTATTGAGATTTTACTACATTATTAATTGATTCTAGACATATAACTATGTTTACATGGATTGTCATTCTAGCCATGTAAATATAATTTACAAGAGTATTAAATTATTTGGTATGCGTATAGTATCGTTTTTATATAATTTAAAATTATTTTTTGTTAAAAAGCGCTTTTAACAGAAGAACAATCACTATTAATTTTTTTAAAAAAATCTCTTAATTTTTTTTTTTTTTTTTTTTTTATTTTCTATCTCAAGAACCCTTTTTTAAAACCAATTCAAATAAATTCTTAATCGTATTAACCTCAATTTATTGAACCCCTAAAAGGACTGTGGCTAGCCTGAAGTCTCAAAATAGAAACTTGTTCATATATAGCAGGAGATAGTAAAATAATACACTTGCAGAAGAGCATTCGCTATACACGCTACAAAAATCTGGGTTTTTCCATTCAACTCAAGATACTACAATTGACCCTGCTGCGAGGTTGGTTCATTTTGAATATGAATCTATTCTGAAGAGTCACAACAGGTCAAAGAATGAATGAACTAGAGATGAATTCACCAAAAAGCTGGAAAATCTAGCTTGCTAACTGCTAAAAAATCCGGGACCGGCCTGGGAAAGAAGCTCCTTGCCAGCATCTTTACCCATCTCGATCATATCATCATTAGCATATGGACCTACCCTGGATGTCTCAAGCACTGCACAGACATGGGAAATAAAATGCAATGAAGAACTAGAAGTAGAAGCAATATATTGGAATAATCCATGACAAAGAAATTCATACCGCGGGTTCCATCGGGAGAAGCCACTAGTCCTCTGAACAAGCAATTGCCATCCTCGATTCGACATGCATATCCTGCAATAGGAGTGCGGCAAGATCCATCCAAGGTCTCAAGGAAGGCCCTTTCACAAGCAACTGCCAGTCTTGTTTCTTCATGATTAAGTGAAGCAAGGTACTCAGCCTGCATGAGTTAGATAGCCAAACAAGTGCAAATCTTGAGAAAATTAGCATCAGGTAAGAGCGCGTTTGAATTGGTCTTTTTGTAAAAAGAGAAGCACTTCCAAAAGACAAAATCTTGCTTTTTTCAGAAGCAGATGGGGGATGCTTCTCATATTTTTAGAAGTCAATCCAAACAAACTCTAAGTATATGACACATAAACTGCAAATATGCAGTTTAACTGTCCTCTTATTTTTTGGTCAAATTCAGTCCAACTGTCCGAGTATCAAATTGATATAATAATAATAATACATGATAAAATCTTCCAACAAATCTGAAGAGTATGGAATATAATTAGAAACTAACCATTTTATCATCATCACTTCTACAGGCGATTCCAATTGCACCTTGGGCAACAGCTGGAAGCATATCATCAATTGACAGGATTGAAGTCACATTTTCTGTCATGTTCAATCGTTTTAGTCCAGCCAATGCCAATAGTGTGGCTTGGACAACCCCCTCGCTTAGTTTTCTCAACCGTGTTTGAACATTGCCGCGAAAATTCTCCTGCACCTGAGATTGCAATTGTAGGGTTGTATTCAGAATCTCAGAATCCAGAACAAATTTTTCCCTAAATTGTATGGCTGGTTTTCAGAATTTGAACTGATTTACGCCAACAATAGGGCGAGAATGTATATCAGAATATTTCAAACCCAGAATCATACACCTGGTGGTGCAGGGTGGTGGAGCCATATAGGGGTAACTTCTGCAGATAAAGCCTGGCTCGGGTCAAGCGCCTTGTTCGCCTAGCTTAAAATATTCTCTCTTATTTTTTTGGCCAACAAGATAGACAACAGAAACACAAGACAAACAAAGGCCTTCTTCTATATAGCTAGAAAGTTGCTGTGTTTGCCAAAAGTTGAATAAGAGATACTGAAACATTACTTGCTGGAATAGTTTAATATACTCCAATCTCCTCTATCATGGTAGGGAATGCAGACAGTTCCCCCTAATTGTGGCTCCCAGTACTGGAGTGACCTTGTCCATGAAAGGCAGATCCAAGACAACTTGATTGCACGTGAAGCCTTTTATCAAAGTGGGGCAAGAAGGTGGAAATAGCAGCTAAGGTTGACAAGAACAAAGCCTATGAAAGATTAGAGTTGGATATTGATATTCATATAAAAGGTTGTGGAAAAAAGATTAGAGTTGGCACAAATGCAGGCTCCTTCTTTCCTTCAAGGGGATTGCGACAAAGTAACTCATTATCCCCCCCTACTTGTTCATCATGGCTGTAGAGGTTCTAAGATGATCAGTAAGAAATTGACAGTAGAAACAAATGCATAAAGCTTGCTAACTCCTTTGCTCTCACTCTTATTTTAGCTGATGATTGGTCAATTGGTGCAAAAAATATCACTTTTCTTCAACATTTTTTTTTTTTGGTGTTGGGGAGGGGAGGGGGGCGGCATTCAATGCCAACACGTATGGTATCTTTTACCTAATGCCAATGGCCAATCTGAAAAGGAGAGGCATGGCTAGTAACCATCTCTATCATATTTCCAACAGCCAACCAAAATCAATTGACCATATGCTTTTGTACTGCCCATGGACCCAAAAGGTTTGGTTCAATTTAGTGATGACTCAACTTGTGTCCTGTCCTGTGGCAAAATGAGTGACTAATGTTTTAGATGCTGCTATCTAGCCTATCTTGTTTAAACATTCCAGAACAACATCCTTGCCCAGGAAACATATGCCTTTTGGTTTATATGGAGAAACAGGAATTATTACTATTTTAACTGGAAACAGCCATGTATCAATTCAAGATATTCAAACTGTCAATCAACTCTCAGCCACGACAGCAAAATACCCATCATTGACTAAAGTTTTAGATGCTGCTATCTGGCCTATGTTGTTTAAACATTCCAGAACAACATCCTTGCCCGGAAAACATATGCCTTTTAGTTTATATGGAGAAACAGGAATTATTACTATTTTAACCGGAAACAGCCATGTATCAATTCAAGATATTCAAACTGTCAATCAACTCTCAGCCACGACAGCAAAATACCCATCATTGACTAAAGTTTTAGATGCTGCTGTCTAGCCTATCTTGTTTAAACATTCCAGAACAACATCCTTGCCCGGAAAACATATGCCTTTTGGTTTATATGGAGAAACAGGAATTATTACTATTTTAACCGGAAACAGCTATGTATCAATTCAAGATATTCAAACTGTCAATCAACTCTCAGCCACGACAGCAAAATACCCATCATTGGCAACCGACCTCTCCCCCCCCCCCCCCCCCTCTCCTTTTTAAAATAACAAATCCCAAGCTGTGCTCGAGGTGAATATCGATGCTTCTTTCAAAGCAGAGATGGGGGTTACTGTCTGAAGATAATCATGGAAAGCTAGTGCATGGTATATAGCAAAGCTCATTCTCCTTTGGCAGAAGGTCAAGCTAGCAAAAGCTTTGCCTCTTCTAAAGGCTGCTGTTCATTGTGGAATTGGATTCAAAGGAATTAGCAGAAGCATATAGTTTGACTTTGCCTATATAAAAATGTCTCATTTGGTGCATAAAAAGCATATCAGCCCCAGTTCTTTCCATTTTTAACATTGTAAAAATTATATCTATTTTATACATTAGCATATGCAGCATAACAGTGAGAAAGGAGCAAAATATCTAACAATATTCACATATAATAACATGGAAACAGCAGACTATGGATATCCAGAAATGATTCATGATAGTAAAATAATAATGCAAACTTGAATCACGTCCTAGAGACCAGCTGAGGAAATTTTTCATTGTTGAGGTTATCCACTAAAGTTAGTAAGAAATCATGGAAATGATGATTTATAGTTTTGAACTGTAAGGTTGATGACTTAAGCCTGTAAAAGATCAATGTCTTAAAGACAAGAGTTTAGTGTGATATGACTAAAGAACGTTGTAAAGTAGAAAAAGCACAATGGCACCAACTTACATTTAGAGACGGATATCTGTGGAGTATCTGTGACTTTCGTCTAAGGGAAGCAGTACCAACAACACTTCCAGAGGGGAGATCAGCTAGTGAAGCTGCACTCAAGGAAATAAATGCATCTCTGACATCCTCACGTGGAAGGTTGCAAGGTAGAATAGTTTTATCAGGTAAATAAGTAGGAACATCTTTCATTGAGTGGACAGCAATGTCAATGTCTTTGTTTAAGAGTGCCTCATCTATTTCTTTGGTGAACAAGCCCTTCCCACCTATGTCTGCAAGTGGCTGTGATAGTATTTTGTCACCTGTTGTCTTTATTATTACAATCTGAATAGCCCCCTCTTCAGCTAAATCTGGATGTTTCGCAACGAGCTTGTCTCTGGTCTCGTATGCCTGAGCAAGAGCTAGTGGACTGCTCTACATACAAACTGAATATGAATAATCCAAGAGTACAGATCTAAAGCTACATATCAAATTAGTTATGAAAAAGAATAGATTTGATTGGTTTTGTTTCAATTAATTAATTCCAAACCAGAAAATATCTCAAAAAAGGTATTTAGTCAGCTAAAAGTCTTTAACAAAGAGGATTAGATGTATTACATCTATAATTTCATTTGATCCCTTTCAGGTTTTTTCTTTCTTTTCTAGGGGTTGGTGAACAATAGGGAAACTTGCGGTAGTAACATGCAATACATGAAACAGGGCAGGCAACATAGTACAATAAAATATCTGCTCTGGTATATAACTTTTTTATCCACTGAAAAATTAAAACAGACTGATGGAATAAAGCCTTTCAATCTCTACAAAGCCCTCAAGCTGTTTGTGAATTCCGAGGGAAAGAAATTACAATCTTCACACATTTATGGTTATCCTCAGGAATAATCCCACAAAAAACAAAAAGGCCAACAAAATCAAAGTCTCTAACCTGAAATTTTGGCGAATCACATTTCAAATTAATACTCAAAAAGACCAAAACTTTACACAATTAAGCAAAAGTTGATGCATTATCGTCGTTATGAACAAATCCAGATGGGAAAAAGAATACCTTCCTCTAGTACCAATTCTGAGGAGAGCGACCTTAGTCTCCTGGGTCTGTTGCTCAACAGCAATAGAAGCTTTTGTGATCCCAATGCCAAGTTTTCTGCGACAATTGGGGAAAGCTGCAGAAGTGTTTGGAGATGGCAAAGCTAACCCAAGAACAGAAACCGACCCACCATTCCAGAGGTTAGAGGGAGCAGAAGGACTAGGCAAAAGTGCCATGTTGGCCAATGCAGAGCAAGCTGGATCGCCGAGCAAGAGCAAAAAGAGAGAAAGTAAGCTAAATGCTGAGACCAAGTCCGATGATATGGTCTCAAGATAACGATATAATATACAAAGGATAAAACTTGGATTCTTCAATTTTTGACTGTTTTTATGACCCAACGGCCAGCGTCAGAACAATAGTTACTGTAGTCTATTTTTCGGTGATTCTACTATTATTATTATTATTATTATTATTATATTTTATGGAGGTGATTTGATTATTATTATTTAACTTCGAGCTTTGCATTTCACAAATCACACGTTAGAGTTTTAATTTTTTAGATAAAAATAAATATAAATCCTTTATAAATATTCGTTGAGTCTAACGGCATTTCTTTTATATATATATATATATATATATATATATTTGAGGATCTTGTCTCTACCTTAAAATTTTGATACCCAAACACGATTCTATTCCATACTCAGTATTTCTATGTTCCGTAGGAAAAAAGAATAAAGGAATTGTTTTAAGACTTTATTTTTATAATATTTTTAATTATTAGATTATCACTAATATTTTGATAAAAATAAATTATTAGAATTGAGTTAAAATTTAATAAAAATTTATTATAATTATAATTTTATTTGATTTAAATTAAATTAATTAATTGATAAATAATAAAATAATTTCAATAAATTTTTATTTTTTATTTTTTCTAAAAAATATCTTAAAAATATACACATAAATTTAATCAAATCTTAAAAAATTTTAAATTAATATATGAAAATTGATTTAAAATATTTTAAAAATTAAGACTTATTATACACAAGAATTTTGAGATCATTCAGCCAAAAAAAAAAAGGTAAGAATGCTCATTTTTTATTTGAGAAAAAATATAAAATAAAGTATAAAGTATAATAAACTAAGAGTAAAAGAGGTTTGTGCGAAAAACCCTATATTTGTCTCTCTGCCGGCTTGCGCGAGAGGCCTGAAAGGGTTTAGCAACGACCATCTCACTTTGAGTTCTTCTTCTGCTTGCAAGTCACAAGCACTGAGTTTCGAAGCTCGGTGTCTCTGTTCCTTCATTCGCAGCAAACCATGTTGGAAATAAAAACAGCCAAGACCCGAAAGGGTAAACGGGAGCTTGAGAAACGCGCTCCAAAACTTGTGGGTATCGCAAAGCTTTCTTCTTTTAATTTCCCCTTTGTTTGCTTCCCCAGAAAATAATTTCTGCTGTAAAATTTCCCAGGAAAATATTACGAACTTCTTTACCCAAAAGATATATGATTTGTTTTTATAAATATTTTTTTTGTTGGGTATAGTATGATTTTTACTGATTGTATTTTTCAGGTTGAATCTGGGAAGAAAACTCTTATATTACATGGGACAAAAACTAGTGCTGTACTGAATGCTGTTCTGACAGAAATTTATCACCTTAAGAAGGGAAATGCTATAAAATATAGCCGCAAGAATGAGAATATTAAGCCTTTTGAAGCTGGTGGTGAAGCTTCCTTGGAATTTTTTTCTCTTAAAACTGATTGCAGCATCTTTGTGGTTAGCCTAAAGTCCTTTTCTTTTTACTCTATTGGTTTTTTAATTGATAATGTTGCCTTTTATTTTGTATGATAAATAAATCTAGAAAAAGTTAGCTAGTAGTAGCAATGTAGCATTTTTTGGGTGATAGTTCTATTTCATATGCTATGCCACAAATAAATTATTGGACTGGTAAAAATAGTGCAGGGGAAAAATATATGGGTTTGTAATCTTTTATTATTTTGCCAATGATGATAGGTTTTAGTCTATGTATTTGTCAAGTTATTGTTTTGATTAATGTAGGTTTTTTACCCTCTTAGGTTGGATATTCATTTCAGTTATCTTCTACCCTGAGAGGTTAGAAGAGTTTGAATTCATACATTAAATGTAAATCCATCAGGGTGCCCTGATTGGACAATTTACTTGTATCTCAATAACACTAGGCTGTGTGTTTCTGTCAAAATTATAAATAAGATATGTTCCTATTAGCAGTTGGAATTAAATTGTAGAAGTTTGTTCCCCTTTTTTTTTTTTTAAAAAAAAAAATCCATTGAGATTCTCATATCATATCAGGAAATGCTGAAGTTAAAATGTTGTCATGATTTTCTTTTTCCGTTCAGTTAATGAAGCATTTTCTTCGTGCTTTTCTGTTTCTTTTGTTTTTCAGTATGGTTCTCACTCAAAGAAGCGACCAGATAACCTTATTATTGGGAGAACTTATGACCACCATATTTATGATCTAGTAGAAGTCGGGGTTGAAAACTTTAAATCCCTGAAATCATTTACTTATGATAAGAAATTAGCTCCAAAGGAAGGGTCAAAGCCTTTCATTACTTTCATTGGAGAAGGATTTGAGACTGTTGAAGAACTAAAACATTTTAAGGAAGTCTTAATCGATCTTCTGCATGGCGAGGTATTTTTTTTTTTTTTTTTGGATCTCATTATCTTGTATGTCTATCTATTTATTTTTGTCGGAATTATATTAACAAAAGGATAGACCTGACTTATACAGGTTGTGGGGAACTTAAATCTTGCTGGAGTGGACCGTGTGTATGTATGCACTGCTGTATCGACTAATAGAGTATTCCTTACACATTGTGCTTTGAGGCTGAAAAAGTCAGGCACCACTGTGCCAAGAATGGAATTGGTAGAAGTTGGCCCTTCCATGGATTTGGTAGTTCGTCGGCATCGTCTTCCAAATGACAGTTTAAGGAAGGAAGCCATGAAAACTTCAATTGATAAGCCAAGGAAAAAGGTTAATGAAATAACTTATTTCAACTTCTCTACTTTCTTCATTAATGTGGAATGGAGTTAATGTTTAATATTCTAAGCAATTCCTTTGTTTCTTGCAGGAGAAGAATGTTAAAAGGGATGTACTGCAGGGCAAGATTGGAAATGTTTATATTCCAGATCAAAAGGTAAGAAAGAATTATTTAAATATTCCTCGTTCATTGTATCAACCAAGTCCCTTTTTTCCTCTTACACTGCCTCTACTATGTTTTGTTCTTTTTTAAGATTTCTTGTTCCATCAAAGAGAAAGTTCTTTCTTTTGAATATCTGCTCTGTCCCAGCACCTTTGGCCTCCATGTTTTTGTCTACTGAATTTCTTGTAAGCTGCTGCCCTTTTTCACTTCAGTAAAGGATAATCTAACCAGTTATATTCATGATTGCTTAGATTGGAGAAATGGCTTTGCCTAATAAAGCGAAAGGAGTGAAGAGGGAGCGCCGAGAAGCCAAGATGAAAAATGTGGGTGATGAAAATGCTGCAAAAAGGAAGAAGGAAGATTCTGAGTAGATATACATTAGCCAACACCTAACAGCAAGAGAAGTTCCAAATGGCATGAATTTTGTTTATTTTCCTTTTTTTATCTGTCTTTTTAGCTTAAGATTTTGCTTCTAAATCTACTACACATTGGAAGAAGCTTTCATTTTATTCCGTGAATTGAATCCTTTGACTTCAACTTTTGTTATATTCAATTTTGTATTATGAAACAGATATCCTTTATGTTAACGAGAAAGTGTGGATTACCACAATCAGCACTGTTATAATTCAATTATCTCTACAAATTGTTAAGGCATGATAGCTTCCTTAGAACCTTGAATGAATGTAAACTTGATCATTCTCAAACATCAAGAAGCTGAATATGTCAGTACCCATTAATAGTATTTGAATGTTATCATGATGGTAATGAAACTTAACAAATTGAACACAATTTGAGAGGCTTTCAGAAATTAGCACTCTGTTCTAATATTCAATACAACAGATGTTATGTATAGGACTTTATGAACATGGATTTTATGATGCAACAAAAGACATTTGAGCACCAATGAAAGAATAAGGTAAATTAATCAACAGTATCCCTTAATATGATTCTTTAACAAACATACTCAAGCTTTCTCCTCAAACACTGATGTAACATGAGCTATGGGCTTCCAGAATCAAGAGTAATGTCCCGAAAAACTTGCAACCTTCTTCTGCTTGTTAGTTTCTTCTCCCCAGACACTGAATCCTGATCCCTTGCCAGCACTTTGCTGTCTTCAAAGTTTGAAGCTTTCTTTGGTGATGCTGTACAGAAGTGATCTGCTGATTCTGGTGTCAGCTTCTGATTGAAACATAGGGAACGCCTCACGGTTGGATTCCTTGACGAAATGGAATTCCCCGGCGAATTATATCCATCTTTCAGGTCAAATGTTTCGAGTTTTTGGCTTAAATATTCAGTTGGTCTCTGACAGAAAGGACTTTGATAGATTATGTTTGAGTTCTGGTTTTCATCATTAAACACTTCTTCACTATACTGATCATCAAAATTTGTGTATCTTTGACTGAGTAACTCCTCCTCTTCTTCTTCTTCTTCCACCATGTCTGCCCAGCTCTTCTTTTCTGTTTCTTTTTCATTTGCTGACTGAAATTCATGGAGACCAGTCAAACTTTCATTGATCATGTTATTGCTGAAATATTTGCTCACAGCAGAATTTGAAAGTGGCATATCATACGGCTGACTTTGTGAGTCGATGGTAGGCAGTGAATCAAAACAAGCTACTGCTGTGTCTTCCTGCTTCAATATGGCAGAATCTCCCTGCATCCTCTCCCTCCTCCTCCACATGCGATTTGCTGGTGAAGGTAAACCAGTTCCTGAGTTTTGCTGCACAAATTCAAACCTGTCATTAAGAGGCCCAGATTTATGATCAGAACTGCAATCTCCCCAGCTTTCACTTCTCTGATATCCATTATTGAAGCCATGAAAACTTCTTTTTGATACTGCATATGAATCATTCAGATCCTTTCTTGCGTGGCGCTCGTATAGTCTCTCTTCAGATGTCAAAGACCAATTTTCTTTCATGGTTCTAACTAGCTCAGACCTATTTCCACATGATTTTTCGACGTTAGAACCTTTCTTCCATTCAACTGCAGACTTTGTTTCTGGAGAGTACCTTGGCATATTCTCATGGAAGTTTTGGCTAAAGGATTCTTTGCAGTGCTTATCTGTTGACAGTGATTCTTTCTCTGCCAGCATTTGAGAAGCACGTTCGAAGGATTTATTGAAAGAATCATCCATCTTTTTGTTTTTGCAAGAAGCCCTTACTGCCTGAAGCAGAAATTTTGCTTCTGTAATCCTGTTCATGAACATCAAGCAGATTGCCAAGTTGCACTGCTTGTTCTTATCAGGCTCAAAAGACAGTGCTGTTCTGCAGAATGAAAAAAAATGAAAAAAATTTTACCTTCTTTTTAAGGAAACATGTAAGATATGAAATCAAGTCCAAGTCTATCTAAACACTCACCTGTAATGTTTTTCAGCAGTCTCATAATCACCTTTTTGTAAGTAAGCCCATGCCAAGTTCCCCAGTATCCTACATTGATAAAGGGAACAAAGTCATGCAAGCATCAAAGGTCTATACAACAACAACAATAAGCATTATCTCACTAAGTGAAAGTCTTGAAGCTCTATGAACTAAGAAAAAAATGAAAGAAGAGGTTAACATTCCACCTTGATATGTCTTGCTCAATAGTTATTTGAATCTTCTTCCCTTGAGATCTTCCTTGTTTTGTCCTCTTTCCAACAAAAGTTCCACCCTCTTCAATCTGCTTTAATTTGTGCTCAAGCATGGCAATCTCTTCATCAATCCTCCCGGACCGCTGGAACAACACAAGGGTATTGTTAAAATGCCATTAAAGAAAGAAGCCTCTATCTAGAAGCAACTAGAAGTTTTTTTTGCTTTACCTTGTAGAGTTCAACTAAGATGTTGTCCAGAGATTCCTGAGAATCAGAAGGGCAGCGATGACGAAAAGATTTGATAGCTTCAATTGCTTCATCAGACCTATCCATTTGTTTCATCACTAAGGCCATGTCCTTCAAGGCACTTTCGACACGATCCCCGGCATTGATTGCAGCCCAGAACATGGAAATTGCCCTTCCTGGATCCTTGTCCACTAACTGTTATTGAAGAATTAAGATTCACAACAATGGCATGAAACCAATGGAAGAAGAGAAATTGATAAAGGCATTCTTAAATTGGGTAATATAGAACTTGTAATCAAAATCCACAGACCAATAACAACTATGGCATATAACCCATGAAAGAATGGAACTTGATTGAAAGCAGTCCAAAGTTGGGTAATTTAGAACAAACCCATGGTTAAAATGATAATCAAATTCAAAATTTTGATTGAAAAACAGCATGAGCATCACACTTCAATTCAAATTCAAGTTATAATTTATCAGAAGATTCAGAACTATTACTTCTGCAAAATTTACTTCTTTCTCTCCCATGAGAGGAAATTCAAAACCTGAAAAAAAATCCAATCAAAATGGCCACATGCAGATAAAACTATCAAGAACTAGAAGACATTCAGAAAGAAAGAGAAGGAAACTTAGGATTCTTGCTATACACGAAAAGTCCACAAAAGCCCAGAAATGAAACTAGAAAACATTCATCAAAGCCATTCCAAAGCCCAAAAACTCCCTCACCTGAACCTTCTTGGCCTTCACGTACGGTGAGTCTCCAGATGGAATCTTGTGGACAACATGAAAAATATCACCTTTATCAGCGGGGGACGATCTCTTTCTCTCTGAAAGTGGCATCGCCGGAGCTTGCAATGGCCGTGACTTCCACGTCGGTGGTGGAGTCAAAAAGCACCTCGCCGGGGAATTTCTTTCCTTGTTCCACATTGCTGGTATGAATTTTTGTCGGAAAAATCTTTCAGTCCCTTTTCTTCAATTCAACAAAAAAAAAAAAAACAGTCTTTCTGCTTCTTTATGACCCAATTCCTACTTTGGTTATATCGAAGAGAAACAGGGAGCAAAACGAAGGGAATTTCTGGGATACCCGAGAAAAAAAAAAAGAGAAAAGAGAAGCAGTAATAAGTGGCTACTGGTATAGAAAGTGAGGGGAAACGAAGAAAGGTTAGAAAGAAATTTGGAAAAGAAAATAGCCGTTTTATAAATGCTAGCCGTTGGCGCTTGGGCCACGATTGCACGTGCGTTACACGTGCGATGGTCTTACGGATGGTCAATTCGTCATGCAAATTGATAGGTCATGTTATATTTACCTATTTTCCTTTTTTCTTTATTTGAATTATTATTTAGCTATTTTCTTTTTTTCTCTGCTTCCACTTTTGAATTTTTTTTAAAGCCTATGCAAGTTATTTGACGAAAAGACAATGGAGTGCAAATTAAGTAGGTGCCTTTCCATGTCATGATTAAATTATTTTTTATATTATGTAGTTATTATCTCATATGTATGATGATTATATATAAAATATATAATCATGTCAAACTTAAAAATTTAATACCATTTAAAATAAGAATGGCAATTTTCTCAAGTTGTGTAGACATTGAGAGAATTTTTATTTTTTTTAGGATAGAGACAAGAATTATAATAGTAAGGTTTATTATATTAATAAGATATAAAATACTCTTAATTTTAAAATAAAATATATATGGGATGGAGTGCTTTGTAATTTCATAAATTATTTTATATTAAAATAATTTATTTAATTATAATATTAATTTTTCATAAAAATATTTTTAAAAAAATTCTTCATAATAATTCGCGGGTCCTTGATTTTTTTATCAAGCGAGAAATAATTTTTCTTAAATGTTATGCAACAAAGATGATAAAAATAATAATAATAAAAAAATACTCTATGAGAATGAGCAATGCAAATCATATTTTTTATTTTTGTCTCATCCTATTTTATTATTATTTCTAAACTTAAAAATTAAGCTTTTAAATAAACTAATTAGGTGAAAACTCAACTTACGTTGTCTCAACTTGTTTAAACTAAACTAATTCATTTTGATAATGCTAAAATTTGCTAATAAATTGTCTCTTAAAATTTTCTCACGTCTTATGAATTTCAACAATTGAAATTCCACGTTGTAGAATGAATACAGCGGGTGAGAAATTTTGGGAGAAGGGTACTATTGACGAGGGTGAAGAGTGGGGGAGACTTCTATTTTATGCCTTGTATAAGGGTATTTTTGTCATTTCATTAGGGGAAGGGGGTTAGATAAGAAATTTTGGGGGCTTCCAAAAAAACAACCTTTTGCTAAAGTGACCTTTTGAAAATTGGCCCAATTATTAGAGAGAGAGATCGCAACTGTGTCCTAGTTGACCCTCTCTTTCGCAATTTCTCTTCTTTCTCTGCCTCTCTTGGCACCCACCGCCATTGTGGAGCTACATCCACCTTCAATTTCTGCAATACCCACCTCCGAAGTTGGTCTTTTTCCCCCCTTGGATTAAACTATAATCACCTCTGCAATACCCCCCTTAGAGTTGCTGCTGATAGTGTAATCGATTCATTTGGCAGGGGAATGATGTGTTTCACTTTTGAAGCTGAAATCTGGTTCGAAAATGATTCATTTTGATGTTTGAATAGCAGCTTTTAACTGTGCGTGTAAGTCTGTCGACTTGGAAAATCATTTTATGAACCACAGTTTTGTCCTTAACTGGTTTGCAGCAACTATTTGATGAGATTTTGTTTTTGGGTGAGTCTTAGCTTTTATGGCTTTGGTATTGTGGTTTTTAACTGGTGATTATTTTGAATTGAATTAGTTTGTGAATTTGGATGGGGATTGGTGAATTAATGAGACCAAGTAATCAAGGAAAAGGGGCCTTTTTTGCTAAAGTAAAGTGTTACTGTCTCTGGAAAAGTTCTGTCTTTTTTGGTTTTGAAGCATGATTCTTTATGAGGCAGTGACTTTTAGTCTTACTTTGTAACTAGGAATTAGGAAAATTCAGATCCTTATCACTGTCTCAAGAACTCAGTGTTCTTAGGCATCCTCCTTTTGTATCGTTAAATAAGAGCTTGTTTTTCGAAAGTCTGCTCTTTGACTGAGATTGCAAGTTCATGCATCTCAAGGTTTTCCTTTTATGACTGTTTTATCTACAGTGAATTTCATTTGAGTATATTGCCTACATTCCTGGAAACAGTTTGCTCTTTGCTTTGAAAGGAACTTAAGAGCTATAAACTTGAAAGTTAGTTTTTGGGAAAAAAATGTTGATGTACTATTAAAACTGGGTTGAACAAATTTTCATGGTCCTTCAAACAAACCTATGGATGTAAGCCCCACAAAAGATATATTTGTTTCAGCTGTTCGCTTTGCCACATCCCTTGAAGGACCATGTCCCATGTTTGGAGATGAGCTTCGAACTTCGGCTCAAGAGCAAGTTCAGTTCATGTTAGGTGAAGGTGAAGATATTGCAAAGATAATGGCTGATGATGAGGTGAAATCAATAGTGAAATTGGGAGTTTCCAATATCTTTTGTTCTTTTGAAATGGACTTGGCTTCCTTGCTCTTAGACCCTCTTGAATCTGAGACTCTGGGTAATAGGATATTACGGAGAGTATCTGATCTTGAATGGATGTGCAATGTACTCCCAAAGATGGATTTAATGAAGAATTTTGTTTCTAACTGGGCTTCAATGTCTAGCAAAATTCTGGGGTTTATGGAAGACAAGAAGCTTGATCATATCATGTGGGACTTGAAAATAAAGCTGATAGAAATAACTGGGAAAGTTTTGGAAGCTGTTGGTTATGGTAGCGTGATTCTTCCAGCTCCATGCCGGGTTCAATTGCTGAAGTCCTGGCTTCCTTATGTCAGAAAGATGAAGCCATTACTCGATTCAAAGGCGAAGGAGGAGACGGGTTTTCCCCACAAGATGGATGAAGACTTGTGCCAGTGCATCGAGGGCGCCATTGTCTCCTTGGTGTTGACATTGCCATCAACTGATCAATCAGACATTTTAGCAGATTGGATCAAAAGTGACAAGGTTCAGTATCCTGACTTGACTGAGGCCTTTGAGGTCTGGTGTTATAGAACCAAATCTGCTAAGAGGAGACTGATGGAAGGTTTGGAGGATGGTAGGAATGCTACCGATAGCATGTAAGTTTGGCTCAAAAATCCAAACTCTTTCTGTTTGTTCCCTTTCTTTTGGTTAAATTTTGGTCTTGACTTTGTAAGATAAAAATTATGATGTTAGAGTTTTATTAGTGCATTCTTGCAACTATTGGAAACTTTGCTTCTACTACCTTCCTGAAATGTCTTCGTCTTTTCATTGCAACTAGATTTTATTATCACGTGTAAAAGAAAAAAAAAAAAAGTCAAAAAAAAGTAAAAATTAAAAGAAAAAACATTCTCTAGTCTACTTTTAAAAAAGTAAAATTTTGACATTTGAGAATTTTTTTTTTAAAAAAAATTAATTTAAATAGTGAATTTTTTGATTAGTTTTTACAAATTTGTTTTTGCTTTTAACTTAAAAAAAAAAAACTTTATATAAAAATTTATTATTTTTTTGGAAACATATGGAGAATGCTCTTATATTTTTTTGGCAGTTGATGTGATGTTGCAATTTCATTATAAATGCAGAGAAAAGATGTTTATAATTCAACGCTGTTTAACCAAGTTTGTGAATTTTTCTTTCTATTTCATTGTAAAGCATAATTTCATTCTAAGTGAAAATAATTACAATCGATACAGGACCATAACAGTTTCACACAATGTCAAGATTTAACAAATAAACTCCCAGTTATCTCCGTACTAGAGTATCTTCCTGAAGCAGCAGTTTTATTTGTCAAGAGGTTCATCCTTGCCGGCGTAGAAATGACGAAAAGCACATGAGAAGTCTTTTGTTTCATGACCAACTCTACATAGTTCTGTATACCTGCAAAAACATATGGTTCATCAGTAAATATCATCAAACATTTGATAGAAATTTCAAGACCTTGAACTGACTACTCAGAGACTATTAAAATTTACAGTTTATATCCACAGTGTTCTTGCTTCTTATTTCATCAGCCTTCACCAACACATTACTATTGCGAAGTTTTATTGGCGAGAAAAACACTACTTTTATTCCTGATATTATCTATCATTAACAAATATATCTTCAACACTTTCAAGTTAGCAAAATCGTCCTTTATACTTCAAATCATTAACAAATATATCCTTTTGTTAGTATATATCCTTTTGTTAGTTTTAGTTAAGGACATCTAACAGAACTTACTTATATGTCAAACTTATTGAAGTGACACATAGGCAAGTTTCGTTAGGGTTTCGGCGCAAGTAACAAGGATGAAAATTTTTTTTTTTTTTTTTGGCAGACTGTCAAGGTGCACTAAACTTTACAATGTACTAACAATAAGAGACTTCATTTTAAACTAGTAGGATCATGCAAGAAGATTTACATTTCTTGTGCTTGAGATGTCAGTGGGTATTTACAGCCAACCTCTTTGGCTGATTCTGCTGCAAGGTTCAAATCCTTAATCTGCATCACACAAATACAACAATTTTGGGGTTATACCTTCCATATCAATTTAGAGCAAATGAATCAGACAATGCTTGTCTGTCAATTTTTAAGGTAACTGAAAGGAAAACACCAATAGAATTCATGACAATGTAGAGAAAGTTGCAGAATCAATGCACAATTTGAAATAGTATGAAGCAATATACCAATGAATGCAATGCTTGGTTAAAGCATAACAAGATTGAATCTGATTTAAATAGCAAGTAATATTACAAGAGCTTTTAACTTCAGGGAACATGAAATAATATGAGAAGGTATAAATCTAACAAGATGTGCCACTAAGTATGTTGACCCGGGTTTAAGTCTATGTGGATGCAGAAAACATCTTTGGGAGAGTTCTACCCTTGTTTGGGTTCTTCAGTTAATGCGAGCCGGATTAGTTGTAGGTCGAGGAATTTAGTAATAGGTTATCACTGTCTATAAGCTTCAAAAGAACATGTAAAAAATGACTAACAGACTCAAAGATATTAACTTAGCTACAAGGAAAGCAGAAGTAAATTCCTGCAAAATTCTTAGGAAAAACATTTTCCTTAGGAACCATTTATCTTGAAATAACTGGAGCCTAAAGAAAATTATAGTTATAAGTTGACCTATACTTTTCATAGTTGCACTGCACAGTAACGATCCATTTTACTTTTAGTTTCCAACTTGTCATGGACCTAACAAATGACATTCCCCATTCCAAATGGTATAGTCACACAAAACAATAAGGGAAAAAAGTCAAAAGAAACTTTGATGCATTATATGACTAAATTTTGACTGAGAAATGAGAACATAACAATACTTTTAGAAAGGGAGTTCAAGTACTTACCATAAGCTTGGATGCAAACCCACCACAATAGTCCCTTGAAGAGGGAACCCCTTCCATCACACCAGGAACTGGGTTGTAAGTGTCACTGTGATCAAATGATATTATATAATTATTTGATTATCTCAAGACCATATAATAGTGTTGCTGAATGAAGAAAGCTATTCATGTCATCAAGAGAGAAACAGTTGTAAAAAACAAAGAAAAACAGAAAAGGGTGTCAAGAACACTACAACACAACGGGTAAAGTATAGCAGGTTTCAAGGGAAAAATCAAACTTTCAAAATTCAAATATTCTAAGAATGCCACTTGCAAAGGGAGGTGAGAAGGGACTTCAACATTATTGCATTTGAACCTTCATGGAACTTTCTAATGCATTTGGTGAAACTATACACTTGTACATTTTCATTTACAGCCATGAGAATAATGCTAAGGCTTCTAAGAATCTATTCCACAACACATATAGCCATTGTCATCAATTCAGGCAAATACACTATGGTTGAACCCAAGGGATTGGCCTAGTGGTAAGGATGCAGCAGGTTCATCCAAGCTAGTTAAGGTTCTTTTCAAATTAGTTGTCAGTTTTAAGTTTTAAATTTTAAATCCAAGCTATATACTTGGAGGGAAAGGTGATAAGACTTTCTTTTCTTTACAGTAAGATACACCAACTTTCTACCAAGTTTTTGCGACTTGAAACTAGAAACTAAATCCAATTTTTTTGGTTTTAGAAAATAAAGCTAAATGGTTTTGAAAAAAAAAAGTAAAAAACAAAACAGCTCCATTTTTTAATTTGGAAACACTTCATTTTAGTTGTATTTGAAAGCTAAGAACATAACACTCAAAACCACCCTGAACAGGGCCTAAGATTTAAATTTTAGGCCAGCACCTAGGGAATTTTTCCCATGCATGCACCGGCCAATGTGAGGAATCGAGGGATCTGAGTGCCTGAAAGCTAGCCTGGAAATAACCCTACTTTTAAAACAAAAGAAAAAAAATGCACGATGGTCATATAACAAGTTGTTCAGTCATTTAGAGCTGATAGAGAAAAGTGTTGGTTACCTACTCCAACAGCGACCACTGGAACAGTTCAATATTTTTGTCAAGGTGCTGGCAGATACTCCTAGAGATTGACCTAAAGCTAGGGCCTCAGATACACCCAGCATGCTCACAGCCATAGCCAAATTATTGCAGATCTTTGCTGCCTAGTAACAAACCCAAGAAAAGACAATAACTTCGTTAATGCAGTGAAAGGATAGCACCTACAGGTTCTTCTAGTCCACATAAACTGGTTAATGAATGCAGAAGGCTACAAAGAAGCTTAAATTTCACTGAGACCCAGTATATACCATCTTGGAACAATTTAGTTAAAGAGCCAAGATCGATATGTAAAATAATTAATTAAAAATATTGCTACTGTCATAATCATTCACCGACCAAAAATAGCAGTTCTTCATTGATAAATATATTGACAAAAGAAACTGAAAAGAGATTCCAATTGTAGCTTGATGATGATCATAAGATGGAACTGACCATTGTTCACCATTTGTTAAAATGGAAAACAATTATCTCAATATATGAGTGTGTCTATGTATGTATTTTCACTAGAGGATACTAAAATAGGCCCAAAACATTGTACAAAATGACAGGAACTACATCATCAAAGAGAACTTTTCAAATAATATAACTGTCAAGTTACAAAGTAAAGACCTTTCACTAAGGATAGCTGTACAAATTATTTCAAACCAACCTTTTATTTTGGAATAAATGACCAATGCATTTTCACCACAAGCTTAAGCATATCAAAGATTAACATATGACCAGCAATCAGGCATTGAAAAGTTTAAAGTTGTGGATTTAAGAATGTAACTTACAGAACCACTTCCAGCTCTGCCACAATATATTGCACTTTTACCCATTGAAAGGAATAAAGGTTTTGCAGATAGAAATGCCTCCTCAGAGCCACCAACCTGGAGAAATTGGGTTTCTTGTTCATAACTCAAAAGTTTGTCAAAAAGCTACAACTTGGCTGCAATTAATTTATCACTTTCACCCATATTCCCAAGCCTCTATATACATGTACCCAAAATTTCATATCAAATTGAGCACATGTATACACAAGTGACAAGATAATGTAATTAATTCCCATCATCAAAATGTTACAATAAACATTAACAATACCATGAAAGTAAGTGTTCCAGCTTCTGCAGCAATTACACTTCCAGATACAGGAGCATCCAACTTGACAGGATTCTCCCAATCACCTATAAGTAGTATAATCATTCAGTTTAACAATGTAAAAGAACCTAGAAAGTAATATGCACACTAAGAGGAGCTTGGGATAATTCCTCCTTTCATCCACAAAGGGGAAAAAATAGAAATCAATATTCACACGATAAAGCAGCCAACTGATCCGTTATCAACTATGATCTCATTTTCAAATGAATAGATCAGCAAATCTAATCACACTGTAATGCCTCAAGAGAAATGACCTCAACAACAATCAAAAGTCATTAGCATCTCTAAAGTAGCAGGAATTTTCAGTTCATGATCATGTAAGTAGTACAAATTTTCTGCATGCATTAACCACAGAACACAATGACATGCTAACTTGACTAAAATAACAAATCTGAATTCACACAATGACAGAGATTACTTCTTATATGCAGTGAGAGTCTGAAATTGGACCAGCTATAAAGATAGACAGAAATACATAAAAGGAATCATAATTACAAACTTAAGAAATCAACTTCTTCAGAGGAAGAAATTAGATGAGCAATAAGAAAGACTAAGATACATAATAATTAAAGAATCAATTGTTTAATGATCTTCCAACAGAAAGGGTATGTTTGCTAGGAGTGAATGGTAAATGGAACAGTTAAAATTTTTGAATGCAAATCACTTTACACTTGTTTGTTGTGATAAAAGCTAGGTTAAATGGAAAAATGAGATGAAACTCATTTCATTGTTCTCTTACATTATCAAGTTCAAAGGATAAAAAACCAAAATGCCTCCATTTCACTCCAGCTTCTTTTCTTCTTTCTCTATCAAACATGCCTAAACATGATCCTGGGGGCTTGCACGTTAGGGAACACAAGAATTCAAGTACCAATAAGACAGAAGATCTTAAACAGAACCCATAAAGTGTAAAACCACATGCCCTCAAATTGTGTCCACAGTATATTTTTATTGAAGTTACATAAAATGAACAAAATTATGAAAAGTCATGCTCAAAAAATAAAAGGCACTTCTATTTAGAAAAACATTAGTTATGTGCAAGCAAGCAACATGGTAAGCAGAAGTCTATGGTTCAAAAGAAATAGTGGTTAATGGCTTACAACTCACGTTAATTTAATGAATATATTTAGCTTGTATTTCACTTAATATGTTACCTTTCTTTTCTTTTACAATACAATTAGCTACTGTAGCAGAAAGGTTTATCGATGTCTGTGGATCAATAGTAGATGAATCTATCAATAGCCACGGCCTTAGGAGTTTCCCGCCATGAAGCAAACCATTTGGTCCAGTGTAAACATCAATCACCTACTTAAATTAAATGAGTGTTATACTCATATAAGTTCAAAGTTATAGCAAGAAGCCTGGAAGAAGGAAATGTTATGTACAATTTCAAATAAAAAGAGATAAAAAGAACAGATGGCTAAACAAGCAATTCCAAATTCCTGATTCTTCCCCATAACAGCACTTGTCTACTGTTTCCCTCTTGTTGCTTAGAGATGTTCCTAATTCAACTTTCTATATGATTTCACAGTTACATATCATGGAATGAATTCATCTCACTCTCAAATGTTAAAATAGAAATAAATAAACTTATTCTTTTGCTTCTATTACCATACACTGTTACAAGAGAGAATATGCCATTAGAAACTTGGAACGGCAATACTCACATGGGCAGAAGATGGTAACATAGTAATCACAACATCACTTGCTTCTGCAACTTCATAAGGAGTTTTCTTTGTGGTAACTCCCATCTGAGAGAACATCCTCATCACATCAGAGTTTCTGCAAATAAACCACCAAGAATAGAACAAACCAATCAATTTAACAGCAACAGTCCCCTCATATGAAACACATGCTTCTTCCCCTAACGTCTATATCCTATGATCTCCCAGATATCAAAATAAGAATTGACCAAATAAAAAGAATGATAAGGGAAGAACAAGGTTTAAATACATTACACATCATAAACTGAAACTCTGTATCCAGCTTTAATCAGGTTATTCGCCATTCTGGATCCCATATTTCCCAGGCCAATGAATCCAACATTCTGTTATGCATCAGTGAGTGGAGATAGTTTAAATTAGCAAATTCTGCATCAAAATCAAGATATCTACCCGGGATACACCACGAAAGAAATGGGAGCTGAACTCATAAGGAAACAATCTATGATCTTGTGGTATGAACTAAGAATATGGCAACAAGAAATGGAAGAAGAAAGTAATAAATAAACATAATTGAAGGGAGTAGGCGTATGCTTTTTCAGAACCCACAGAACAAACTTGTGTGTTCTCAAGGAAGAAAACGCGCAGTGTTAGATGACCAATTTCTCTCACAGAAGTACTTAGTTTTTCAGAGGTTACCTGTTTCTCTTTCAGCCCCTTTGCACCAAAAAGGAGACATAATTTTTCCCACCAAATAAAAAAAAAATAAACTTACACTAGACCATTCCATTATTTCAAGTTACTGACACACAAGTTATAAATGTAATGTCAATTATCAAAAAGCTTGACAACAATCAATCATATATTCACTTGGTGTTAAAACACCCAGAAGAAAAGACGTCAAAAGTATAATCAAACCAATCAATTTTCTCATACACCCAATTAAGAATTACCATGAAAAATCTGCATTATGCAAGTTCACGAGCTGAAAACGTCAAAACAGATAGTTCCAAAAAAAAAAAGGGAACAAGTTAAGAAAACTACAAAAAGAAGGGGAAGTGAGAAAAGGAAGCACAGTGGTGGACACAATGCATACCTCCAACAGGGAGGGGACCTGGGACGAAGAGAATCTGCGTATTCGGAAGGATTGAAATGGGGAGGAGAATTTACATTTAGAAAGAGAAATCAGTGCTCTGAACCTGCAAATCGCCATAGTTATCTCTTTCAAATCTTCAGTAAGCACAGAAAAAGCTGGAAATATTTTTTGCAGCAACTTTAGGTAGTGTTACTAGCGCAGTGCCGGGCTGGCACTGATCAGTCGTGCTTTGTCTCTTTGTTTCATATTATATTCTGCGGCTTGCGTGGAAGCTTGAGCCGCATTAACTTTTTTTTTTAAAAAAAAATGCAATGTTCAAAGTTGGCTTAGTGGGGCCCGCTCTCTTCTTCTCTTTAATATTTTCACCTATTCTATTTATTTTCTCTTCAATTTTCTTCTTTAGTTTTTTCTCCCTTACTTTTCCCTTTATCCAAACATAATGTAAAATCTGAAAAAAAAAAAAAATACATAAGAGTAATTGTTCTAATTCTCTAAACAAAATTACTTTTATATATGGTGGAGATAGAGATACTCTCATATAAAATCAAATATATATATATATATATATATATATATATATATATATATATCTTTCTTTCTTTTATTTTACTGCATTAATTACTCTAATTAATTTTTACTGCTAAACCCTAATCTCAAACCTAAACTTCTAAGCAATAAATCTCACATCAACAACTTTAAACCACAAATTCCAAACCGAAATCCCTTGTGAATAACTAACGTAAGGATACCTCTTTTAATCCAAATGGTCAAATCCAATGTATCTGTTATGGGAGCACGGGACTGAGGTAAAAACATAAAATAACTAAAAAATAAAAAATTAAATTCCGAATCCCTGTTGTTTGAATCCATAAAATAATGAAAGTTTGAAGCAAAATTAGTTTTAATATTTGATAAAGTTCTTAATTCTTGCACTTTTTTTTTTATGAACTTATTCTTGTACTGTTACAATAATTTTAAAAAGTTGTAGAATACATATTAAATTTTTTTATAAAATATATAATTAAAAATATTAAAACCTTAACTTTAAGGAATTGTTTCATTTGCATTAAATTTTTTTTTTAACCCGGGACTCAATTCTTTTTATTAAATTTATAATTTCTTTTTTTTTATTAATTAAAATGTCTTATTTTATTAAAAAATTAAATTTAAACAACTGATCAATTAACAAAGGTATTTAAATTAAAATAATTTAAATATATTGACTTAAATTCAAGACTTAAATATATTAACTTAAATTTAAGTTTATATATATATATATATATATATATATATATATATATATATATATAATATTTAAAAAAAATCTAATTAAATTTTTTAGTTAATCTGAATTAAATTAATTATAAATTAAAAAACTTAATATAAATTTATGCCTCGCATATAATAATAGTCAAAACAAAAAAAAAATATTCTAACTTAATTAAAAATTTTAAATTAAGTCTTAAAAATACATCTATGTTAAAATTTAATATAAACCTTTGTCACTCTTATAGTTAATGCACAGTACTAATGGTTTGAAAAAAAAATTACAGCTCTAAATTTTAAAGGTGATAGCGCTGGTGATGTTTATCTGCCATTCTTCACATAAAGTCTAGCAACTACCCAACACACCGAAAGAAAACATTTGAAGTTCATTAGCTCAAAAACTTACAACATGGCAATCGGTCAAAACTGACTTGTAGGTACCAAGTACCATTAAAGTTCCGATTTTTAATAAATTCTATGTATCCTAATCTATTGAATGGACAAACAGGGAAAGACCAATCCATTCAGAGTATCATGGTATTCATAAAATAACAAGCAGAAACTCATCAAAAAAATTTCAACCAGTAAAGTAACTAAGCCAGCTCTTCTGTAATTTGCAGTGCCAAAGGCTCAAAGCTCCAATTCTGTTTTCTTGTTGAAATTGGTTGACTTTTTCAGCAGAAACACTTGGATAACTTAAAATCAGCCTGAAAAAAATAATATTTATAGAAAAATTTTATCATCCATGCATGTTCACATTGAAATAACTTTCCAGATATTAAATAAATTGCATAACTAATCAAAAATGGAAAATTTACTTGAATCAATCATATGTAAATCTAAGTAAACAATAAAATCTTATGAAAAGAATCACCTGCCCAAATTATCTCTGGCTTTTAATGCTTTCGTCGACCCTTGGATTTAGACTGTGTCTTGTTGTATGCAAGAAGCCTTGAGTGTGATAACTTAAGATCAGCTTGGCGTTGCCTTCTCTTGGCTTTCCTGGATAACTTATCTGTATCAACATTTGATTTCTCTACATCTGCCTTTTCTTTGTCAACCTCACCATTTGATAAAGTTGAATTCCCAGCATCGTCTCTCGACTTTTTATGTTTTCTCTTGTGCGAACTACCTGCATGAAGAATCTCTTTAATCTTCTTCTTGAGTTGGTATCTCTTTAAATTGGCCAACTTCCATTCTTCTTCCCTATAAGGAGCAAGCTTTTTCAAAGAAATATATTGATTCAATTCTTTATCATCAACCGTTAATAACTCTTCAGGAGTCAAGCCATATCTGTTTGGCTTTGTTTTAGTATACTTGAACCTTGTCTTCAGATCCCCAATTGTGTCCTCATAATCTAACTTATAGTACTCATCCAACATTGCCTGTCTTGCTTTCTCCAAAAGAGCTGTTTTACGCTTCCTTTTCCGCTTACCTTCCTCGGGAATCTTTTCTTCATCATCTTCTTTTTCTCCTTCTTCGTCATCAGAATTACCAAGGTTCTCCATCTTTTGTTTCAATGCTCTTTCCCTTGCAGCAGAAAACCCATCATCAGAATCATATTCATCCCAGCCTTTAGGAAGTCCAAGCAATTCATCCTCTTTTTCGAAATCTGGCTTCTCCATTTCATCATTATCATCACTACCAAATTCTGGGTCAGCATCCTCAGCATCATAATATTTCTCATCAAATGCCTTCTTCATCATCCTATCATATTCCTCTGGGTCAAATTCCTCTTCTATTTCTCTAGTGGTCATTGGCATAATATCATTCTCATGAATTCCAGCAGTCTTCATTATCCTTATCACCTTCTCTTGCATCTCCTGCTTCTTCAAATTCTTCAAATGCTTCAACTCCTCCTCCCTTTCCTTCTGTACTATTGCCAGCCTCTCCTCTTTGCTCTTCCTCTGCTCCTTCCTTGCATTTGTCTTCTTTCTCACCGACCCCTCCACCTTCCGAGCATGACCCAACACTCGATCTCCCTGATTCTCCTGATACCTAAACTCGTATTCCTCCTGTCTCTCAATCTCACTCTCATCCTCAGAAATTCTTTGCAATTCCTCCTCAAGAATATTGGAATTCTCCTTCTTCTTGTCAATCCACATCTTGTTCATGAAGTAGCTCTTCAGAAACTTGGAATCCTCATTCAACTCTACATCTCCGCCAAAATACTCAACCAGTTTCTTCTCAAATTCCTTATTATCACTATTTCCTCCATCCTCACCAGCCTTCTCCTTCACTGTGAAGAAATCCCCTTCACCATCTTCCGCATCCTCCCTTCCTGCTGCTTCCAGAACATCTTTTACCAACATCTTTTGCTCCTCATCATAAATTTTACCATGTTTACCCTTCTTATCTCCTAAATTACCTTTCTCCTTTTCACCATGTTCCCCTTCTCTATCCACAAAATCTGGTCCATCCTCGATCAAATACTTTGGCATCACTTCCTTTAAATGTATTGGGTTTTTTCCCTTCTTATCTTTTTTCTTTTCATTGTTTTCTTCATCACTGCTATGATCTGACTCAAAAAGCTTAACATCTTTCTGCTTAAGACTGGGATCCTGCTTTCTCACCTTGATCAAGGCATCAAAGAATTCCTTGTCTCTCTTGCGAGAAATGATGAGGTTCTCATCATCATCAGACGACTCTGATTCAGATTCTTCTTCACCTTCCGAAGATGAAGATGAAGAGACAACACCCTTCTTTTTTAATTCCTCAAGACGCTGGAGACCTTCTCGCCTTTTGTTGTGCTCAAATCTGCGCGCATAATCCTCATCTATCTCAATTTTAGATATGTCATCATTTTCTGAGTCATTCCCATCAAACAGCTCCACACGACCCATCTTCTATACTGTGAATACTAGTGTGCAATAAAACTGTAACAATCCAAATTGAAACACAGATTCCCTGAAGATCTCTCCTATATACAATCTGAAATTGACAAAATCGAGTAAGTGATTACTAGGTTATTTAAAACAGATAGAGTTCATCAGCAACAGGTATAACCTATAACCTATAAGAATCTATAATTCAAAAATGCCTTCCCCTTATGCAGGCAATATTTCAGTGGAAAGAGACTAGGTATAAAGGAAATCCTCATTGAGATGTCATTATTCGTTTAGTAGATGAATTCCAATACAAAGACAAAATTAGAAAGGCTTAATATTTCAAAATAAAAGATGTAGAAACATTTACATGTCATCAAGTAGATGAATTCAAAATAAACCATGGAGATCTTCCCTCAAAATACATAAAATTCAAGTTTGGTTTCCGTTTAACTGACAAAAAATAAAAGAAAAAGATAGATTCTTTTTTCTTTTTCCTTCTGGATCAGTACATTCAGATTAATCAAAACACAGGGTATAACTCAACCAAGTACAAATAAAATCTTGTGATTTGCCAGCTTTAATGCACACTCATTGCACTACATAGATTCTACCCACAACCATCAGAACCCCTAAAAGGAGAAAAGAAAATTCTAGCTAGCTAACCATTTAACACTTGTTTAACATCTTAACCAGTTAACCTACATATCAACCATCCCATCACTTCTATCACCAAAATCCACACCGAGGTTCATTCCCAAAGCCGCTTCTTTTTCACTACCATGTCTGGCAAAGCTGCAGGCCTTAAAGATCAATGGTGATGAATAATAGTATTTTACAGAAGCTAACAAGTTTCATATAATGAGGAATAGGCAACCATTCGTGCACTTATATTATCATAATAAGCTCATGGAAATTAATTCTAATATCAAAAAACAACGGAAATTTTTATTTAACTAAAAGTAGGTAAATATATTACTTGCTCACATCTAATAAACCCAGCATTCATTAACTTTAACCCTGGCCTTGTCATAACATTGCACTGGTAAAAATAACCCAAAAGTCTGATTTTTTTTTTTTTTTTGGGGGGGAGGGGGGGTCTTATCGGCAGGACTAGGAAGGACATTCTTCAACCTCAATAGTCAATACTCTCTAATCTCTAAGCATGTGTTGTATACAACAATTGAACACAATACGTCATCGTTTCAGGGCATATAAGGAGTGTTCAGTCAGTTGCAGCTTGCATGCAGAGACCCACACAAGCATAATCAACAATTAATTCAAAATGAGCAGCAATTGATAATAATAAGAACAAAAAGAATAAGAAATAAAACCGAAGGGTAAGGGAGGGAGACCAGTATTAGATCAGAGACCACACCTATGATTCTCTGAACAGAGAACAAGCAGCCTGCGAGAGAGACGAGAACCGGTCCTCGCCGAGTTGCAGCCTGTGATTGGTGGACTTGCCGAGGGAGACTCGAGAACGCAGAAAGAGACTCGCCGAGTTGCGATAAGACAGAGAGCTGCGGAGGGAGGGGATGACCTGGCGAGGGAGTTTAGGGTTAGAATTAGAAATTTGATTTGATTTTGGAATTGGGACAGATTGAGCGCTGCTATTGCTGGAGGGCAAAAAAAAAAAAATGTACAAAACAAAAACGGGCCAGCTCAAAATAATGGCCTGTTTGACCCGATTAGATCGGGCCTCCTCAAGGCCTGAAATTTCAGTCATTTCTTCTAGCACCCCTATTTTTTAGCCACACGCCCCATCTTTCTCAAACTTATCAGAAAAATAAAAATTATAAAAAAATTAACAAAGTCTCATTTTCTCAAATTTATTTCTCCATTTACAACAATTTTAATTTCTTTGTTAAGCCACCAACCTGAGTAGCATCTTTGAAGTGAAATTTTGTTAATGAAAGGGGCACTAGTCAAGATGGTGCCTCCAAGTAAAAATTAAAAAAAAAAAAAAAAATTATCCGAGCTATGTTATGTCATTTTCTTCCCATTATATTCATTTTTATTTGGGTTATTTTTATATAAATTTTATGTTTAAAGTCAGATTTCACCGTGTTGCCATGTTTTTTTTAAAAAATTATTATCATATTTATTTTAAAATTATATTAAATATTAATTAATTAAATTTAAGTTTAAAGTACATTTAATTTGTTAAAAAATAAAAGACAACACAAAATAAAAAAATTTATCTCTTGGTTAATTTTTTAAATAACTAAAGTATTATATAAAAGTTTATCTATGATATTAGATAAATCCTTAAATTTTTGTTACTTATTAAACTATAAAATAAGGATTTATCTAAATTATTAAACAAAAATTTTAATTTTATTATATCTCAAATCATCTTACAATTTCTTATATCTTAACTTATTAACTTAATAGTGACGAGTCTTAACAATAGTAGTGAACCAATAAAGTACAGCAACAATTAGTGATAGGTGATTTTTTTAAATTTTATATTTTTATAAATTATTTTAATTATTATAAAATATCAAATTTTTATTATATATTTTTAAAAAATAATAATATAAAATATTATTATAAATTAAACATAAAGATATAAATTTTTTTATTTAATACATTAAATAATCAATAATAAAATAATAAAAAAAATATTTTATCTCAATTTTTTAAACTATACTATTTTGCGTTATTAGTATTGTATATCAATGGTGTAAAAGTAACTCTTTTCTAAAAAAAAAAAGTCTTTTTTTAATATTATTAAATCTTCTATTCAATAATAAACTCAACATTTATTATAGAGATAGCGTATCTCTGTGTTTGACAGAGCAAAAGAACGGCCAGATGGGTTCCAGTTGCGTTCGTTGTGAGGTGTGTCAGATGATCGATACTGAGAACGAGGAATGCAATTATTCTTGTAGCATTCCAAACCCACCCTTCATTTATCAATTATTATTCTTCTTATAATCTCCACGTACCCACCGTCACTTCATCCAATTACGTAGCTTGCAGCTGATCCAATTACGTAGCTTGCAGCCTTTTCTGTTGGCCGTTTAATTCTGGTAACATATATAATGATTTAATCTCTTTTATTTATAATTATTTATTTATTATTCAATAAATACTTAACAAAAAAAATTTAATAAAAAAGCTGGATGTAATGTATACACTTTAAATTGTACATTCACTTTTTTGTTATAGTGTAAAAATAAAATTGTATACAAAAATTTAAGAAAAATAAAAAATTGAAAAAAGATGTCCATATAAATGCACACATAGAGCACTACTCAATTTAAAATGCTTTTTTAAGTTAGGCAAAATTTATTTAAATATTTTTAAGTTGATGGATAAAAATTATATTGAGTGTAAAATGTAAGATAAGACAAACAAAGAGTGTATGAGTTTGATAAGTGATGTCTCTAATATTAAAAATATTTTATTTTTAAAATAAAGTAATTAAATTTTTTTTCCTTAATAAGTCATTCTTACTGGTATTTAATCTATTATTTGAAAATAATTAAAATATTCTTTAATTAAGTTTATATTTATATGAAGCATTGATTATTATATTAAATATGTAATGATCACATTAGATATTTTAATTAATTTAGACTTAACTCATATAAGATCATAATTGTATACTTAATATTTAGACTTAAGACATTTAGTTAAATTAAAAAAAATTCTTACTAATTAATCTATTCCCTCAGTTGTATGTGTAATTATCATCCTCATGAATAAAATAATTAATAGTATCTTAAGTTCATAAAACGAACATGTAAAATGGTTATATTTTTTCTTCATCTTGTATGAAACATGTGCATCATTTTCCTTTATTATTTTTATTAATTCATTGTAATAACTGTAATTCTCAGTCTATATAAGGCTAGCAAAGGCGTAGAGCCACATTAAAGGAGCAAGTTGTCTTGGTGAAGTCATAGATCCGTAATGGCAATAGAGCAAGTGCCTCACATGAATGGTGGCATGGGAAAAACTAGTTATGCAAACAACTCCATTCTTCAGGTTCTCTTCTTCCTTTCTCTCTCTCTCTAAAAAAAAAAAGTGTTATTAGAGGTAAACTATGATTAGATTTTCACTTAAAATGGTTTTTAAAATGGTACTGAAGTTGTTTTCTTTTTTTTAATTGAGATATTAATTTCATTAATCACATATTCTTATCCAAACTAATGAATTGAAATTGTATCCTCCGGCTCCACTTTTTATTTAAATTAAAACTTTAGTATATTATAGCAATAGTCTTGTCCAATAATTAAAAATTTGTTATTACAATACAAATTTGTGAAATGTGCTTTTACTTACACTTCAAGTTTAATAAGTTTTTCATACACAAAGGCATGATAGATATAAGTTCATCAATAAGTTTTCATCTCTTTCCATATTTTATGCAATAACAATATTTTGATTTGCATGTTATGCAGAGAAATACCATGAGAAAAGTGAAGCCTTTCCTTGAAGAAAGTCTCACAAGACTCTGCAGCAGCATTCTTCCAAGTTGCTTCAAATTGGCAGATCTGGGATGCTCTTCAGGACCCAATACACTTGCAGCAGCATCTGATATTATCAACATTATTGCTCATGCAGTAAGCTATAACCCCACCAGCTTCCAAATTTTCCTCAATGATCTTCCTGGAAATGATTTCAATACCATCTTTAAGTTCCTTCTGCCTGGATTCTACAAAAAGTTAAACAGAGAGAAAGGAGAGAGATTTGAACCATGTTTTATCGTTGGAGTGCCTGGGACTTTCCATGGAAGGCTCTTTCCAAGCGATTCCATGCACTTCTTTCATTCTTTATATGCTCTGCATTGGCTCTCACAGGTTAGCAAAATTATATTGCACATCAATCAACTCATCAAACAAATCTTATCTTATCACATCATTGATTGCGTCCTATAGCAATTACAATGAATTTGAATTCCACTATATCTTCCTTCTTTAATTAAATAATGGATCAAATTCCAAATCTTCCACGTCTTCTATAATACATTTTAAAATCTTCAAACTAATGGCTGCAAATGATTCATAAATATATATTTTTTTTATGAATAATATCTTTACATCTAAATTTAAGATGTCAGGAAAAAGTCTTGTATGGACTTTTTTTTTTTTGTTGATTTTGCTTGTGAGTATATTCAAATCTCATGTTGATTTTGAAAGTAAACTAATCTGATTCAAGAAGTAAAGCAATTTTGGTTACTTTTAGTTATCATCTCCCAACTATTTTTTTTTTTTTTTTTATTTATGAATTGGAACTCTTAACGTCAAAAAAACCTTTTAATCTCGAGATTTTTTTTTACAAATGAGTAATTTAATACAATTTAACACAAATCTAATAAAAAAAAAATACAGGCTATCATATGTTAAAATTTATTTTAATTAGAAAAGTAGGCATAAAGTACGTTCTTTGATTTGTCAATAAAAGAGGTGTAGATATCAAGTTATATTAATAAATGATTTGATCTGAAGTTTAAACTATTGATTGAAGGCTGAGAACTCAGTTTCACATGTAGAATCTTAAATTATATATGTACACAGGTCCCAAGAGTTTTGAATAAGGGAGTTTTGCCATTGAACATTGGGAATATCTACATAACAAAAACAAGCCCTCCAACTGTGTTCAAAGCATACCTTAAGCAATTCCAAGAAGATTTCAAGCTGTTTTTGAGTTGTCGTTCAGAGGAATTAGTGCAAGCTGGTGGGATGCTTCTCACCTTCATTGGCAGACTTGAGAATGATGATGAAGATGAGACTATTTGGAGTTTATTTGGGAAAGCACTAAACGACATGGTCATAGAGGTATTTTTAATTATTATTTTATGGAACTTTATTTATTGCAAAGTTATGAGCTTTTAAGTAACTACTAGTTAATCACTTAGAAATAATTAAAATATCTTTTACGTTTTTATAATTAGAGATATACTACACACATATTTTTAAATTTATATTTATATTTATTTGTTTATTTCTCTTTTTTATTTTATTTTATTTTTTTATTTACTATTTACTCCTATAAATAAACTAAAACTAAAAGGTTTATAATAAGATGTGCAAGTGAGATTTTCCTTACGCTGATATATATATTTTGTCTAATATATCGTTACCATGTTCAGTTATTAGCAGAGTAATTACGTTGCATCGAGGATATTTTGATAATTTCCTGCAAAAAAAGGTCTTTTGTTGAGAAATGGGGTATGTGTACAGTGACATACCTCAGGAGTTTAAGGCTCTTCTTTTTGCTAGCCTGTTTGAACCCAAATGTGCCATTTCCCCAATAGATCGAAATTCATGTATACTCCCCTTATCTATAAATGGAAATTATATTTTTAATTAATAAATTAATTAATCTCAACTGTTGAAATATTACAATTTTAGAAGTTTTAAACTTGTAGGAAAGTAAGTATTAATAAAGGTAATGGTTGTTACTTCATCTTTCTAATAAAATTAGTCCATCTCTTATTTGTGATAGGAATTATATATATAAATGTCCATCTAGCTTTTTATTTTTTCCAAGTTCCCAAACCAGGAAATTATTTTCTCATTTTTAATTATTTTTCAAGTTTGAATTAAATATAGTTCCTTCTTTCTTTGCATTTTTTTTAATCAAATTTTTATATTTCATTTGGGATTTGTGTTGCAGAATAAAATTGAAGAGTCAAAATTGGACTCTTTTGATATGCCATATTTTGCTCCAACTGCAAATGAAGTTAAAGAAATAATTGAGGCAGAAGGATCTTTTACCCTTCAAAGACTGGAAATTTGCAAATTAGGTTGGGATGCAGACATTGATGAGAGTAAGGAAATGAAAGCCAAGTTCATAGCCAAATACATGAGAGCAGCTGCAGAACCTCTTCTCAAGTTGCACTTTGGTGATGATATCATGGATGAATTGTTCCAAAGGTTTGCAGATAAGGTTGCCCAACTCCTAGAGGTGAAGAAGATGGAGTACAATAACCTTGTCATATCCATGACAAGGAATTAATGCTTAAAAGAAGAAAATGGTGTCTAATTAAAAAGCTGAGGGGTATACCACTCTGTAGTTTATTTGTTAGGCAGTAGATAAGTGACTCAAATTAACAAAATAAATATATTTTGAATGATGCTGTTTTTTAATGTTTTGGATGAATGATTTAGATATACTCAGCGAAAATCATACACGGTAAAGAAATCAATTTCAGAAGTAGAGGTAAAGAGAGAGGGACTAATAATGGCATAGTCTCCTAAAGATTTTAATATTTTTTTTAGATTTATATAATTATTATATGTTTGGCCCATAAAATTTATGTAAAGATTATTTTTGGCCCCTACAAAGTTTTCATTTTTGATTTTGATCCCTCTACCTAAATTTTAGCTTCGCCTTTGCTAAAAAATAATTCCTTGAGCATCGTGGTTAGGATGTTTTTATGGGAAAAAATAAATATGATTGAGATGAAAGTGAATGAATTGGATAAGATGATTGTTCTTATTGTCATAATTGATATTATCTAAAATAAAACAAGTAATGATTTTGTTCCATTTTTATGTTATGACATTGTGAGATTTATTATTAAGATGGAGTTTTTATATTTTTGGGATACGAAAAATATAATTTGTCCCATTATGAGGAATAAATTTAAAAGTTAAGTGGGATAGCTCAGTTAATGAGCAACCCTAACATAAGGTGACTAATACAAGTTCTGTTGTGAGGGTTTGTGAGGGTTAGCCGTGAGGGAAGGATGATAATCAGATAGCCAGAAAGGGAGCCAACAAGGTCTGGGCTTATAGGACAAGGTATGGGCTTTGTGGGCTTTTTTTGGGTACTCCAAGTCCATAACAAGTTCAATCTCTTACAAGCTACGTTGAAACCCATGGCCATCCTGCCCCTTTTGTACCTATGACTAAAAAAAAAGGAGCAAATTTGAAAGCTCATAAAGGTCGTCTATCACGTGTAATTTATATATGGGCTCAACCTTGTGCAAAGAAGAGTTAAGAGTGAGAGTCATTTGTTTTAGTTTCATCTTTTCAATTTAGTTCTCTTACCTAATAAGATAGTTTGTTATTTAATTCGCATATATAGCTCACACAATAACACATGTAATCTAGATTCACTTGAGTTAGAATCATGTAGTTATATGAGTTAATAGGCTTCTTCGCAACCACAATCAATTCAATTTAGTAATCACCCAAGTTTATGATAAGCCATTTCTATTCCTAAACTATGACTATATACATAGAAAGAGAGCTTTGAGAACTCTCGTTTTAGGAAAGGGTTTTTTTTTTTTTTTTTTAGGCTGGGGTAGTGTTAAACATATTTAAGTTATTAATTTCTTACTTAACAAATGTTTTATAAAGTGATTGAGTTTAATTTATTTATAATTATTCATTGAATCATTCATCTATTATTTAATAAATGCTTAATAAAGAAATTAGATCCCTCATTTTATTAATAGCTAAAAGGCATCGCAAGAATAATCTTTTGACTACATGACCTACTACTTGTTACTGTCGAACTCGTCATTAGGTTGGTATTTAGTGCCAAGAAAATAGTACTTGACAAACATTAGAGGAGAAAAATTGAAGACAAACAATAGTTAAAGGAAAAAAAAAAAATGAAAGAAATCATTAAGAGGACGAGATTAATGATAAGTTACCAATAGGAAGTAGAAGAGATAATGTTGCTGCCATGGCCAGCCCTAGATGCTCACCACCTCCATGGAGAGGAGAGGGAAAATGTGAGGGAGGGACGAAGAAGGCAAATAGAAAAAGAGGGGACTGGAGGGAGTAGAAGAGTTGCTGTTGCGGCCGCCACTGTCACTATCAGGTAGCTTAGGCACATACGATGTAAGTAAATGTTGGAGATTGCTTAATGCATTTCTCTCCTTTTCTTAAACATTCTCCTTAAGTTTTTTAAAATGCATACTCCCCTAATAATAGAGTGGCTTAGATAACGTGGAGTCAGGAAGGAGTGACCTCATTTGTCAATTAGGCTTAAAAGTCAATTATATAACTTTGATGTTATAAATGATAAGCTTGTCGCCGAAAAAGTTAGGCACGGCTTCATACTTGTAGTTGTCAATCATGTCTTTTAAGTTATCCTAAATTTAGCATGTGAACCATGTTCTTATGGTTAATCCTTATCAAAAAAGTAGATAATGGTTCACATGTCAAAAAAGTAAGAAAGGATTACTTGTCAAAAAAGTAGATAAGAAATAGGTAATGATTACTTGTCAAAAAATATAGGTAAGATATTGCTAAAATGTGTCTCAAGACCCACACTCTATTCTCTTCACATGTAAGTTTTTGTTGTACATGTGTTAACATTGTTCTTTTATCTTATCTTTTTTTTAGTTTACTTAATTTGTTTTTAAAATTTGAAATTATTATATTTAAATGAGTGAAACAACTTCATATAAAATATATATCATACCTCCTACATAGTATGAATTTAAAAGTGTAATTGTTTGAATTTGTCAATATGTTCACATTCTTGCTTATAAAAGGATGCAGTTGTAATGTTGTAAGCTACGAAAAGTCGAAGCTTATTAAATCAATCTTATTTATTCCATTAGCCCCATTTTCTTATTTAAATTAAAGAATCGAAATTGAATTCTCTGGCTCCATTTTTTCATTTAAATTAAAATTTCAATACATCGTAGTCAATCTTATTTAATGATTAAGAAACTATTATTACAATACAAATCGTAAAATATGCTTTTGCTTACACTTCAAACTATGCAGTAAGCTATAACCCCACCACCTTCCAAATTTTCCTCAATGATCTTCCTGGAAATGATTTCAATACCATCTTTAAGTTGCTTCTGCCTGGATTCTACAAAAAGTTAAACAAAGAGAAAGGAGAGAGATTTGGACCATGTTTTATTGTTGGAGTGCCTGGGACTTTCCCTGTAAGGCTCTTTCCAAGCGATTCTATGCACTTCTTTCATTCTTTATATGCTCTGCATTGGCTCTCACAGGTTAGCAAAATTATATTCAATTCAGATTCACTGTATTCGATTTTTAATATAGTTACTGGTAATCAATAATATAACGTTAGAGGAACTGTTAAAAACATCAATCAACCCATCAAACAACTCCTATCTTGCCACAACATCGATTGCGTCCTACAGTGATGACAATGAATTTGGATTCCACTATATCTTCCTTCTTTAATTAAATAATGGATCAAATTCCAAATCTTCCACGTCTTCTATAATACAATTTAAAATCTTCAAACTAATGGCAGCAAATGATTCATAAATAGTTTTTTTTTTTTTTTTTATGAATAATATTTGTACATCTAGATTTAAGATGTCAAGAAAAGGTCTTGCATGGACTTACTTTGTTTTTTTTTTTCGCTGATTTTACTTGTGAGTATATTCACGTCTCATGTTGAAAGTAGAATTAATTTGATTTAAGGAGTGAAGCAATTTTGATTATCTCTTAGTTATGATCTCCCAACCATTTTTTCATGAACTCAATTCTTAATATCACAAAGACTTTTCAAGCTCTAAACTCAATTGAGATTTTTTCTTTTAGTTTGTAAAATAAGTAATTTGATACAATCTAACGCAGATCTAATAAAAAAAATATAGGCTATCATATATTAAAAATTATTTTAATTAGAAAAATAGGCATAAAGTACGTTGTTTGATTTGTCAATAAAAGAGGTGTAGGTATCAAGTTATATTAATAAATGATTTGATCTTAAGTTTAAACCATCGATTGAAGGCCGAGAACTCAGTTTCACATGTAGAATCTTATATTATATATGTACACAGGTCCCAAAAGATTTGAATAATGGAGTTTTGCCATTGAACATGGGGAATATCTACATAACAAAAACAAGCCCTCCAACTGTGTTCAAAGCATACCTTAAGCAATTCCAAGAAGATTTCAAACTGTTTTTGAGTTGTCGTTCAGAGGAATTAGTGCAAGGCGGTGGGATGCTTCTCACCTTCATTGGCAGACTTGAGAATGATGAAGATGAAACTATTTGGAGTTTATTTGAGAAAGCACTAAACAATATGGTCGTGGAGGTATTTTTAATTATTATTTTAGGGAATTTTGTTGATTGCAAAGTTATGAACTTTCAAGTACTAGCTAATCACTTGGATATAATTAAAATATCTCTTATGTTTTTATGGTTAGAGATGTACTACACGTATTTATAAATTCACACTTATTTATACACTTTTTCTTTTAATTTTTAAATTTTAATTTTTTTAATATATGGTTACCATGTTCAGTTATTAGCAGAGTAACTACTTAGCATCAAGGGTATTTTGACCATTTCCTGCAAAAAAAACGTCTTTTATTGAGAAACGGGGTAGGTGTATAGTGATGTATCTCGAGAGTTTAAGGCTCTTTTTTTTTGCTAGCCTCAAGTTTGAGCCTAAATGTGCATTTTCTCCAATAGATTAAAATTCATATATACTCCTTTTATCTACAAATGAAAATAAAATTTATTAAGTTATATTGTTAAAATACTATAATGTTAGGAGTTTTAAGCTTATAAAAAAATATGTATTGATACAAATAATAGTTATTGTTTCACTCTTTGAATGAAATTAATCTACCTCTTATTTGTGATACAGATACTTGTGTGTCAAATATATATATATATATATATATATATATATATATATATATATATATATATATATATATATATATAAAATGTCCATCTCTCTTTTTATTTTTTCCAAGTTCCCAAACCAAGAAATTATTTTCTCATTTTTAATTATTTTTCAAGTTTGAAAATCAATATAATTCCTTGTTTCTTCGTATTTTTCTTATCAATTTTTTATATTTCATTTGGGATTTGTGTTGCAGAATAAAATTGAAGAGTCAAAATTGGACTCTTTGATATGCCATATTTTGCTACAACTGCAAATGAAGTTGAAGAAATAATTGAGGCAGAAGGATCTTTTACCCTTCAAAGACTGAAAATTTGCAAATTAGGTTGGGATGCAGACATTGATGAGAGTAAGGAAATGAAAGCCAAGTTCATAGCCAGATACATGAGAGCAGTTGCAGAACCTCTTCTCAAGTTGCACTTTGGTGATGATATCATGGATGAATTGTTCCAAAGGTTTGCAGATAAGGTTGCCCAACTCCTAGAGGTGAAGAAGATGGAGTATAATAATCTTGTCATATCCATGACAAAGAATTAATGCTTGAAGGTAGAAAATGGTGTATTAAGAAGCTGAAGGGCATATGTACTTTGTAGTTTGTTTGCTAAGCAGCAGATAAATGACCCAAATTAATTCAGTAAATGTATTTTGGATGATGTTATTTTTGAGTAGTTTAAATGAATGATCTAAATGTATTCAATGAAAACTATGCCTAACGGAGAAACCAATTTTATTAGTAGAGGTAGAGGGAAGGGGACTAATAATGCCGTAGTCTCCTTAAAATTTTAATATTTTTTTTTAGATTTATATAATTATTATATACTTAGCCCCATAAAATTTATCTAAAGATTATTTTTGGCCCCCTACAAAGTTTTTCATTTTTTATTTTAATCCTTTTACCTAGATTTTAGCTTTGACCTTGCTAAAAAAGAATTCTTTAAGCATCGTGGTTAGGATGTTTGGTTTATGGGAAAAAATAAATATGATTGAGACGAAAGTGAATGTATTGGATTAGGTGGTTATTCTCATTGTCATAACCGATATTATCTACAATAGAACAAGAAATGGTTTTTTTTTTTTTTTTTTTTCCATTTTTATGTTGTGACATTGTGGGATTTATCATTAAGATAATTTTTTTTTTTATATTTTTGGGATACAAAAATATAATTTAGCCTATTATGAGGAGAAAACTTATAAGTTAAATGGGATAGTTCAATTGGTGAGCAACCATTGATACTTGTTCGATCCCCTACAAGTTATGTTAAACCCACGGCAATCCCACCTCATTCATACCTATAACAAAAAATAAATAAATAAATAAATAAAAGTAAACTTGAAAACTCAAAAAATTATCAATTACATGTGTCATTTACATATGGCTCAACCTTGTGCAAAGAAGGGTTTAGAGTGAGAGCCATCTGTTTTGGTTTCATCTTTTGAATTTAGCTTTCTCACCTAATAAGATAGTTTTTTAGTTAATTAGCATATATAGCTCACACAAGAACACATGTAATCTAGTTTCACTTGAGTTAGAATCATATAACTATATATGAGTTAACAGACTTCTTGGCAACCAGAGTCAATTCAATTTAGTAATCACGATAAGTTATTTCAATTCCTAAACCATGATTTTATATATGGAAAGAGAGTTTTGATAACTCTCATTTTAGGAATGGGTTATTTTACTAGGTTGGATTAATGCTAAGTATGTTTAAATTATTTAATAAATACCTTATAAAATAATTGAGTATAATTTATTTATAATCATTCATTGAGTCATCCATCTATTTCGTTGAAAAATCTAGCAGAGCTTAATGTGTAATTTTTTTTTTTCAAAATTTACTTTGCAAATTCTCAGCTTTTCAATTCTCTTCGGAATTTTAGATTTTCCTAGGGTGGTTATTTTACTGATCCCATAATTGTTTGGACGATGAGAAAGTGATGAAAAATCAAATACGGAGCAGTTTAGATGCTGAAGAGAGACTATTGTTAAAGGAAAAAATGAAAAAAAAATCATTAAGAGGACGAGGGAGAGATTAATGATAAATTACCAATCGGAAGTAGAAGAGCTAATGTTGCTGCCATGGCCAGCCCTAGATGCTCACCACCTCCAAGGAGAGAAGAGGGAAAATGTGAGAGAGGGACTAAGACGGCAAATGGAAAAAGAGGGGTCTGGAGAGAGAAGAGTTGCCGTTGCAGACCGCCACCGTCACTGTCAGGTTGCAGACCGCCACCGTCATTGTCAGGTAGTTTAGACGCGTTTGATGTAAGTAAATTTTCGAGAGTTTAACACACTTTTCTCCTTTTTTTTAAACATTCTCTTTACTTAAATATTTTTTAAATACGCACTCCCAATAAAAAAGTGACTTAAGTAGGATCCTTAAATATTTGACATGGAATCAGGAAGGAGTAAGCTCATTTGTCAATTGGGCTTAAAAGTCAATTATATAACTTTGATATAATAAATGTAAGCTTGTCACTGTAAAAATTATGCATGATTAGTCATCTCCTTTCTAAGTTATCCCAAATTTAGTATGTGAATCATGTTGCTATCGTATGGTTATTATTTGTTAAAAAGCAGGCAAGAATTATTGGTCAAAAAGTAGGAAAGGGTTATTTGTCAAAAAGTAGGAAAAGTACTCCTGAAATGTATCTTTGGACCACATTTCCTTTTCTTATCTTTAAGTTTTTATTCTCTTAAGAATTTGTTACGTGTATATATTAATATAAATTTTTTTGTTTTATTTATTTTTAGATTTTAAAATTATTATATTTGAATAAATGAAACAAATTTATACAAGATAAATATTATATCTTTAGGTATAATATAGCTTTAAAACTCTTAATTGTTTGAATTTGTCAACGTGTTCACATTCTTGCTTATAAAAGGATGCAGTTGTAATGTTGTAAGCTAAGAAAAGTCGAAGCTTATTATGAGTGAGTTTCCTCTCCATGACTTTTTCTAAATCTTAAATAATTTTTACCAATCTTTACTAAAATAAATAATTTTTGACTAATCAAAAAGAATAAGACACAAAATTAAGACAAATTATATATTCTCAATTCAAACTCAAGGCCTTGGAGCTAAAATAAAATCGTTTTATTAATCATTATCGTCGTCATATACAATATACGAGACAAAAGATATAGATAAGTGGCTCCAATAAAGATAAGTTACCATATCTTAAATTTTATTTCAATTAGAAATTAAAATAGGAATAATGTTAATTAGATATCATGTTATTAACAATTTCTTTGATATGCCGACAAACGTTGGTCCAATCTATAAGAATAAAATTTATATTTCAAAAAAATATGGGTTTAAATTCTATTGTTAATGTGAGAATTTTGTTGGTAAGTAATTTGTTAGTATTTTTGTAAATATTATTTGAGTTTTAAAGCATGTCCTAACCCCCAACGACGATACTGAAGGAAACAAATATATCTGGTGCGTTTTGTGCTAGTTAGGGATGATGCTCCTAACTTACATTGAGATTGGGGTTTATATGGTGTCTTTTGTTTGAATTTTTGGTGTTGTATAAACTGTTATGTCAGCAAAATCGCACTAAGATTTGGTCTCCAAAGCTTGTGCGCATAATGAAGCTCCAATCCTCCAACTTTTCCTTCTTCCTCGTAGGTTTTTGCCTCACCAATTCTTCCCTCAGCCTTCACCTAGACCACGCTAAGTGTCTTCCTCGCACTCTCCCTCCCTTATTGGACAACACTTTTAAACCTCAAAAAATAACCACTTCAAAACACATGCGAATAGTAGCGTTTCAAACAGCATTTTTTTTTTTTCATGTTCAAGTTCAAAGGATGAAGCTCCAAACGCAACCCTTACCTGTGTTTAGGGTTCATAGAATGAAGTTGTGCACTTTAAGATTACAGACTCACCTAACATTCCACGTTGCCAGTTAACGTGCCACGTTGGATCGCTTTGTTATGGTTGATGGACGATTGTGGACAGAGGGTCGATGTTAGATAATTTTTAGAGAGTTAGAATTGATTATCAGCTAATTGATGTGTGAAGGTCTTATTTGTTTTTAGGTTAAGTATCAAGGGGTAAATAAAGATTTTCTCTTAAATTTTTTAAGATTCAAAAAATATTTATACCAACTTTTGTTAACAGTAAAAGGCTCTAATTTTGTTATAAAACGTGTAAATTATTTTACAATAACTACTTTAGTTTAATCAAAGCTCTTGTAGCTATAATTAAACTTGGCAAAACATTTTTAATTGTTGTTGTGGTTTTGCCTACCTCAAATATGAATTGGTTTATATAAATTACAATACTAATACTAATGTTAAAAAAAAAAAAAAAAACCTCTAACTTCTAACCTTCTACAAATTAGTTTAATTTCTCATTAAATTATACTTAATAATTGAGCACTTGATTTTTTTTGTTTACACTCATGTATCTTCACTTTTTAGTATCAGATGCTTTAGAGTTTGTTGCCAACCTAATTGAGGTGTTTGTGTTTTTTTTTTTTCCTCTTTTGAGAAAAGAGATAAATTATTCTCTGTCATGTAATATCTAGTCGATCATTAAACTGATATTTTTTGTTTTGTTTTTTCAGACTAGAAATTTCAACCAAAGAAAACGAGAAGGATTGAACTCGAGTTCCAAAAGAACACAAGTAATCTAGTTGCACTTGAGTTAGAATCATGACTATATACGAGTTAACAGGCTGGTTTGCAACTACAATCAATTAAATTTAGTAATCACCTAAATTTAAGATAAGCTGTATCTACTCCTAAACCATGACTTTATATATGGAAAGAGAGCTTTGAGAACTCTTTTAGGAATCGGTTTTTCTGTTAGACTGGGTTGGTGTTAAGCATATTTAAATCATTTATTTCTTGCTTAACAGATACCCTATAGAGTGATTAAATTTAATTAATTTATAATCATTCATCTGAGTCATTATCTATTATTTAGTAAATGTTTAACAAGGAAGCTAGATCCCTTATTTTATTAGTAGCTAAAAGGCATTGCAAGAATAATCTTTTGACTACATGACCTACTACTTGTTACTATCGAACTCGTCGTTAGGTTGGTATTTAAGTTATTATTAAGTGATTTGGAGTATACTCCAAGAAAATTCTGAAATTTAAAATTCAACATGTCGGCTGAAAAAAATGCAGCGTAAACGGCTGTTGGAATTCCATTTTTTTTAATAGAGATTCCAATGGTAGGAAAATTCCGATGGCAAGATCCATGGGAATTCTTTTAGAAAATTCTAACAATATTAACCAATTCTAACGGAACATGTCCTTGAAATTTTCCAATGGTTTCTTTTCTTTTCTTTTTTTTTCCTTGCAATTTTCATCCCTTTTCTATCCAAATTTCTAATTGTATATTTCGTTGGAAAATCCAGTAGAACTCAATGTGTAATTTTTTTTTTCAAAATTTACTTTGCAAATTCTCAGCTTTTCAATTCTTTTCGGAAGTTTAGATTTTCATAGGGTGATTATTTTACTGGTCCCATAATTGTTTGGACGATGAGAAAGTGATGAAAAATCAAATACAGAGCAGTTTGGATGCTGAAAAAATAAATTAAAGTGAAGGAAAACTATTCCTAACAACCATTAATGCCAAGAAAATAGTACCTAAACAAACATTAAGGAGGATAAAAAATGAAGAGAAACAATAGTTTAACACACTTCTTTCTCTTTCGTGAACACTTTCTTTACTTAGATGTTTTTGAAAATACACACTCCGGAGTGAGCTCATTTGTCAATTGGGCTTAGAAGTCAATTATATAACTTTGATGTAATAAAGCATAAGCTCGTCGCCGTAAAAGTTAGGCATGGCTTTTTACTTGTAATAGTTAGTCGTGTCATTTTTAAGTTATCGTAAATATAGTATGAGAATCATGTTGCCTTGGTATAAATAAGGAATAGATAAGAAATACTTGTCAAATAATAGACAATGATTAGATAATGATTACTTGTCAAAAAGTAAGCAATGATTAGATAAGGGTTACTTTACAAAAAGTAGACAATGATTAGATAAGGATTACTTGCCAATATGTATGCAATGATTAGATAAGGGTTACTTTATAAAAAGTAGACAATGATTTGATAAGGATTACTTATCAAAAAGTATGCAATAATTAGATAAGAGTTACTTTACGAAAAGTAGACAATGATTTGATAAGGATTATTTGTCAAAAAGTATGCAATTATTAGATAAGGGTTACTTTACAAAAAAAATAGATAATGATTGATAAGGATTACTTATCAAAAAGTAGATAAGATATTGCTAAAATACATTTCTAGACTTGCATTATTTTCTTCTAACATGTATCAAAGTTTATTATCTTAAGAATTTGACACGTGTATATATTAACATGAATTTTTTATATTATTATTTTTTATATTATTTATTTTAAAATTTTAAAACTTTTATATTTAAACGAATGAAACAAGTTTAAACGGAATAAATATTATGTCCCGTGCATAGTTGATTAGATAAGGGTTATTTTACAAAAAATAGACAATGATTTGATAAAAATTACTTGTCAATAAGTATGCAACGATTAGATAAGGATTACTTTACAAAAAGTAGACAATGATTTGATAAAAATTACTTATCAAAAAGTATGCTAGATAAGTGTTACTTTACGAAAAGTAGACAATGATTGATAAGGATTGTTTGTCAAAAAATAGATAAGATATTGCTAAATTACATTTCTAGACTTGCATTATTTTCTTCTAACATGTATCAAAGTTTATTATCTTAAGAATTTGACATGTGTGTATGTATTACCATGAATTTTTTATATTATTATTTTTTATATTATCTATTTTAAAATTTTTATATTTAAATAAATGAAACAAGTTTAAACGGAATAAATATTATCTCCCGTGCATAGTTGATTAGATAAGGGTTATTTTACAAAAAATGACAATGATTTGATAATGATTACTTGTCAAAAAGTATGTAATGATCAGATAAAGTTACTTTATAAAAAGTAGACAATGATTTGACAAAGATTACTTGTCAAAAAATATGCAATGATTAAATAAGGGTTAATTAACAAAAAATAGACAATGATTGATAAGGATTACTTGTCAAAAAGTATATAAAATATTGCTAAAATATATTTTTAGACTTGCATTATTTTCTCCTAACATGTATCAAAGTTTATTATTTTAAGAATTTGACATGCATATATATTAACATGAATTTTTTATATTATTATTTTTTACATTATCTACTTTTAAATTTTAATTTTTTTATATTTAAATGAATGAAACAAGTTTAAAAGAAATAAATATTATGTCCCGTGCATAGTTAATTGAGATGAAAGTAAATGAATTGGATAAGATGGTTATTCCTATTTTCATAACAAATATTTACTAGAATAAAATAAGTAATGATTTCGTTTCATTTTTATATTGTAATATTGTGAGATTTATTATTAAGATGCAATTTTTATACTTTTGGGATACAAAAATATAATTTATCCGATTATGAAGAGTAAATTTAAAAGTTAAGTAGAATAGCTCAATTATTGAGCAACCCCAATGTAAGGTGACTGATATAGGTTCAATCTTTTACAAGTTCGCTTGAAATCATGCCCATCCCGCCCCTTTATATTGGCCCCTTTTTTTTGGTGTGAAATGTTAATTATATAACGTGCATGTGAAATTAATCTATCTTGTTTGGCGTGTACGCCAAAGGAATCATCTGTTATGGTCAGCTTTTGCCAACTCCTCCTCCTGACGTAAGCTAAAATGTATTCTAATATTTTTGGGTAGATTGATAAAAATTACTTTAGGGTGCAAAAATGTAAGAAAAGGACTACTTTTCTTTAATAAGGTAAGGAAAAGTATACTTAATCTATCTATTTGGAAAATAAGTTTTTATTTATGTGAAACATCCCATTAAAAATATGAATTAAATAATTACATTTCTTAAATAGATTTAATGTTTATATAAATGCACAATATGTCTTCGAACTAGAGAATTTTATTCTTTTTGAGTCTTCTAATTAATTTGAGCCATATTATTTATGAATTGAATAACTTGATAATAAATTTGCATCCTAAAAATATTGATGATGAAAGACAAAAAAATAACAATTAAGATTTAGTAAGTTTATAAAATGAACAAATAAACTATTATATTTTTTCATCACATGTGCATACGTTCCTTTCTTTAATTTTTAATCAATTTATTATAATAATTGGCTTCTCAATGTCTTTATAAGGTTAGCAAAGTCATATAGAGCATAATTGAAGGACCACGTTGTCAAGTAAGAGCATCTCTAATGAGGGAAAATTATGCATTCCATAGGACTATGTAACGTTGCATAGCTTGTTGCACAACTAGAGAGCTGGTGAGGTGGAAGAGAAACGATTAAGAGTTATTGAAATATGAAAATGATGTATAGAAAAAAAAGAGGCCTAACTTATATGTTATAAAAAAGAAAGAGAAGAATTGTTAAATAGATTGATTAAAAATAAGAATATAAAATAATTTGTGGGACCTATTTAAAAAAGTTTTTAAAGTTATATTAGTAGAGAAAAAATTATATAAGTTGTATAGAGTAATGTATCATCATGGGACCCATAAAAATAATATAAATAATTAAGATATAGAATCCTAATGAGTATCATGCTCTAATAGCAACAAAGAAAGTGCTTCACATGAATGGTGGTGTGGAAGAGACTAGTTATGCAAATAGCTCTACTTTTCAGGTTCTCTCTTAATTTATCTCTATAAAGTGTTAGACATGATTCACACGAAACATTGACATAAAATTGGAGTTTCTAAGATCTCTTTGGCACATATTTTTTTATTTTAAATTAAAATTTTAGGATAACGTGTAAATGGATCTTTGTTTTTGTTTACACTTTGTACTCGAAGATTTTCGTATAAGGAACATATATTAATATGACATCCTCCCAAGAGTTTAAGCAGTGGTGTTAAAAAAGTTTTTCCCTTCTTTCACACACTTAATTGTTCATTCAAAAAAAATTGTTTATACTTCTCGCTAACTCAGTTTGGATTTTTTTTTCCTAGAAATTCTTTTGTCAAGAAAAAAAAATAAAAAGGTTTTAGTGTAGTTTTTAATATTTAGATTGATTTTTACAAAAAAAAAAAATCATTTTAAAAAGTTAAAAATTATAATAGCGTGTTATTATTTTATGAAAAAGTATCTCTAGAAATAAAAGAAAAATTTTTATTTTAGTTTCTACTTTTGTTTTTACACATTAAAAGTATCTTTTTAAAAATAAATTCAAATGAGTTTTTAGATAATTTATTGAATAAATTTATATAAAACTCTTATTTTCATTATTTTATGTAAAAAGTCTGTTCTGATCTACATTTTATGCAGAGAAATGTGATGAAAAAAGTGAAGCCTATCCTTGAAGAGAGTCTTACAAGAATCTGTAGGAACAATATTCTTCCAAATTGTTTCAAAGTGGCAGATCTGGGTTGCTCTTGTGGACCAAATACATTTGCAGCAGAATATGATATTATCAGCAATATTATTGATCACGCAGAAAGCTACAAACCCAGTTTCCAAATTTTCCTCAATGATCTTCCTGGAAATGATTTCAACACCTTATTCAAGAATGTGCTTCCTGAATTCAACCAAAAGCTGCAGAGAGAAAAGGCAGAGAAAATTGGACATTGTTTTATAGTTGGAACTCCTGGGACTTTCTATGGAAGGCTCTTTCCAAGCAATTCCATGCATTTTTGCTATTCTGTATATGGTCTGCATTGGCTCTCGCAGGTTAGCAACAAACTAAATTATCTTTTTTCAATCAAATAACTTCTCAAATCCCAAAGGTTCTTAAAAACTTTAAACTTAGGGTACATGCCAGGAAAATTGTAGCTTAACTTGTGAGATAGATGCTATAAAAGAGTAGTAGACAAAAAATGAAAGAGATATAAGTATGGTTGCAATTAGGATTGGGTATGGGTTGGTCGTCTTGGTATCCTTTCCAGGCTGACGGTAATTGGAACAATTTAAAGATAAGAGTGGGATGGGCAAAAAAGCTCAGTGTCTTGTTTTGTATATATTTTTAAAAGTTTAAATAAATCAAAATAATATCATTTTATATATTTAATATTGTAACGATGCAAAAAATAATGTTTAGGACTATATCAGTTGAGATTAACATAACCTTTTAAAATTGAGATTGAACAACAGGGTTTTTGGATGAGATCATGATAGAACTTTTTCTTTCTTTTCTTTTTTTTTTTTTACAAAATTTAGGAGAGCAAAATCTTATCTTATCTTATCTAATTTCATGCCTACATTATTTTTAATGTTTTAGGACTTGAATGATGAGGACAAAAAAGTAAGGTTGTCATATGCTAAAATTTATTTTAACGAGAAAAATAGGTGTCATACTTGAACTTTGACCAATTGTGGAAGAGGACAAGTTAACAACCATTTCATATAAAATATTAAACTCTTTTTGTTGGTTTATGCTTGGTTATTTCTACATCATTTGGATATGAATCCTTGTTCAGAATAAAATAGGACCAATAATTAGCAATCCCTTCTAATATGGGTGATTTCAATAATATGATAAGATTTTCTATTTCACTTTTTTTATTCTATTTTTTGCCCCATACTTTTTCGTTGGTCAAAAAATTATATCTTAAGCATCTTAATATTTACATAATCATTTAATAATTTTTGACCAATCTTTGCTAAAAAAATGATTTTTAACCAATCAAAAAGAGAGTAAAATATGCAATTGAGACAAATTATGTGCTCCCAATTTAAGCTCAAGACCTTTGACCTAAATTAAAATTATCTTATTAATTAATTGAAGGCTAATTAAAACACTTTATTATTATTATTATTATTATTATTTCAGGTCCCAAGAGGTTATAATATTGGTGTTGTGCCACTGAACAAGGGGAACATCTACTTAACAAAAACAAGCCCTCCAACCGTGTTTAAAACATACCTTAATCAATTTGAAGCAGATTTCAAGTTGTTTTTGAGTTGTCGTTCAGAGGAATTAGTGCAAGGTGGTGGTATGGTTCTCACCTTCATTGGCAGACTTGAGAATGATGAACTAATTACTACTATGAGTCTAATTGGAATGGCACTAAACGACATGGTCGTAGAGGTATATTTTATTTTTGCATCAAATTTTGTGTAATTTACATTTTGTCAAAAAAATTTTAAAACATGTACTTAAACTCTTTGAAATTTCATATAGTTCTTTGTTTCTTTGCATTTTTCAAGTCAAATTTATATTCCATTTGGGCATTGTGTGTTGCAGAATAAAATTGAAGAGGCAAAATTGGACTCTTTTGATGTCCCGTATTATGCTCCCACTGTAAATGAAGTTAAAGAAATACTTGAGGCAGAAGGATCTTTTACTATTCATAGACTAGAGATTTGCAAGACAGGGCGGGAACCAGACATTGATGAGATCAATGATTTCAATGACAACATTGTTTTTGATAAAAATATGAAAGCTAAGTCCATAGTCAAACACATGAGAGCAGTGTAATAAGCACTTATTAAGTTGCACTTTGGTGATGATATCTTGGATGAATTATTCCAAAGGTTTACAAATAAGGTTACCCAAATCCTAGAGGTTAACAATATGGATTACAATAATGTTGTCATGTCCATGACAAAGAATTAATGCTCGGAAGTTGAAAATGGAGCTCTGAGGAACTTCTTTGACATCTTTATTTGGGGTGTTGAAAATGTATCACATGTCCTCTGTTGCACTGCAATTCACGACGTGGCAAAATAACAGTCGCTGAATCAATTATTGATGTAGCATTACAATTTAATCAAATAAATATCATCACGTCACGTAACCAACTGTAGTGCAATCAATGACATGTGATTTAGGTTTGACTATGTTTGGTTTGTGGGGATAAAATTTGATCAAGATGAAATGGGAACTAGTTGTCATTAAATTGTTACTGTCATTGCCATAATTGATATTATCTGGAATAAAATTATTAGGGTGTTTAATGTCATGATATAATTTTTAAATTGTTTTGGTATATGCTAAGGTATTCCTTACTAACAGTTAGAGATTAAACGCTTTTGAAAAACAAAGATCACCAAAATGAATACAATTCTTTTAACAAAACATTTTCCACGATTTTCAAATTTTATTGAATTTGTATAATTTATCTCATTTTTCAAACAAACTTAAAAAAAACTTTAACTTGAGGTTGTGAACTACTCCTGTCATTCACATTTGGATGTTCTCATGTATAACGAACCTTTCATAATAATACAAGACTAGAATATAAGTATAGAAGTATTGTTGAATGATAATAAATATCATTATTTAAATTGTATATATTTGATATTAATGGTCGTTGAGAAATTGCAATCAAATAGCCTGTCATACCACATCCTCACCCATGGTGCTGCAATGCAACCATGTGTATGCATATGGCATAAGCTCCATTTTTCCAGGAAAAAATGCAGTAAACCCAAGTCTACTCAACGGGGAGAAGGCTCAGGTCCAACTCGTAGGAGACTCGTACTTGAAAGGGAGATTATTATGCAAATGAGTAAAAGTTAAAATAGAAAGAAAGTACTTGATTGATCATGATGCCTCGAGCAGAATTGTCTTCAATGGACAAGAAAGAGACAATCTTAAATGGTCAAGAAAAAGACAAATCAATTACTAAGGTATGTTGATCAAATCATATCGTAAGAACGGTTTTCTTTGATATCCAATGTGCCTTTATACATGAAGCGTTTAAGATTTAAAATGTGAATAAAGCACCAATCTATTAATATTAGATGTTAAAATTTTAATTTAATTAAAAAATGATAGTAAAATTGATTTAATCTCTTCACCAATAAATTAAAGGTGTTCTAATATTATCTAAGAACTTATTTAACCCAAAAATTTAAATGTTAAAAAAATCTAAAATAATTTTATATTATATCAAATGTATATAAATGATATAACTCTCTCTCTCTCTCTTGTCTCTCTTAGCTAGATATAAAGACCAAAAAAAAAAAAAAAAAGATGGTATTAATTAATTAAAAGGAAATGGCTTTTAAATCTCCAACATTTACAGGCTTTTTCTGGTTCTTCAGATGCATGTCTTCTATTTGATCTCCACCGTGCTAGCGATTTTTTTTTTAATCCACTAATATTGTCATCTTACATTAGATATTGGATTAATTCAATTCAAAAAGTGAGGTAATTGCATTTTGCTCCTTCACTAATATGTGTTTTTTTCTGCAAACTCAAACTCCCTATTTGTTTAATTGAGGCGCACTTTGTTGGTCCACTGTCACAACTCACCAATTCAATTTTTCGTTTTACAAGTTTTAATATCTACACTGCTTCATAGTGATAACAAAGATGGTATCTTGCACTAGCACCATGCATCTATAATTCATCTATATATTTGCTCGTAATTAAATCTAATATTTATTTAAAGGATCTAGTTAATTTAAAACAAGTGATTATTATATCTATAATTATTATGTTTAAATATGAATAAAATAATCATATAACTCAGAAAATAATTATAAATTTATAAGATGAACAAGGAAAATAAGTATTATTTATTCATATCATCAAATATGAGATAGAAAAGTGGCACAAAGATTTTTTAATCCAGTATTTATAAGGTTAGCATATGCCTATAGAGCACAGTTGAAGGTGCAATTTGTCTTGGAGAAGGTCTTAGACACCAATGGCAACAAAGCAAGTGCTTCACATGAATGGTGGTGTGGAAGAAACTAGTTATGCAAACAACTCAACCTTTCAGGTTCTCTAGTCTCCTTAACATGTCTCTCTCATGTGTTAGATATATTATTAAGTCTTTTTTAACTAAACGGTCAACGTTCGCTGTCTTATTTAAATTAAAATTTTAATAAGATGTATAAATAAAATAATCTATGCTTTGCTTATATTTTCAGATCATAAACTTTCACACCTTGTGAAGTTTAAGATTTCGGGTTAAAATGATTATTTAACATAAAGAAATAAAAGAAAGTTTCTTCCTTCTTGTACACACTCAATTGCTAATTTGAAAAATTGTTCATTCACACTAGTTGCCAACTTAGAGAATCTGACAATAGATTTGTCTCAATTTCCATATTTTATGCAATAGTTATGTTGTGATTTTCATTTTATGCAGAGAAATGTGATGAAAAAAGTGAAGGCTATCCTTGAAGAGAGTCTTACAAGAATCTGTAGCAGCAATATTCTTCCAAATTGTTTCAAGGTGACAGATCTGAGATGCTCTTCAGCACCTAATGCACTTGCAGCAGCATCAACATTATTGATCATGCAGTTAGCTATAACCCCACCAGTTTCCAAATTTTCCTCAATGATCTTCCTGGAAATGATTTCAACACTATATTCAAGTTGCTTCCTGAATTCTATCAAAAGTTACATAAAGAGAAGGAAGAGAGATTTGGACCTTGATTTATAGTTGGAATGCCTGGAACTTTCCATGGAAGGCTCTTTCCTAGCAATTCCATGCACTTCTTTCATTCTTTGTATGGTCTGCACTGGCTCTCACGGGTTAGTAAAACTCTCTTCCAAATATTTCACATCTTCGGCAACCATTCATCATCTAAAACCATTCTAACAATGACGATAATAAATCTTATCTCACTAAGCAAGATTAGAGCTCTACTAGAAAGTAGACTTTTATGAATGTTATTCACAATATCTCTTTTTATAACTTTTCCTAGTGTCATTTTTGACCTTCCTCTACACCTAATTTTCACAAAACTAAAACCAATGTGATCAACTCTCCTTGTTAGAACATCTAGCACCCTTCTTCACATATGTTCAAACTACCTCAATAAATTTTCTTTCATCTACGCGATAGGTGTTAGCCCAATTTCTTCTCATATGCAATTATTTCACATCTTGTCCTCTTTTATTCAGTTATTCTCATTTCTACAACCTCCACCTTTTGCTCTTGTTTTTTCGGTGCCTAACATTCATTATTATAAAGTATAGTTGGTGAAATAACATTTTGATAAAACTTTCTTTTAAGCTTAATATGTACCTTTCAAAAGTTTTATTGAACTACTATTTAACCTACTATACTTTATGGCAATGAATGTCGATTTCAAAGAGAGAACAAATAATATTTGGATATAAGAAAAAGATAACCTATAATAATATTTGCACATCCAGTGCATAAGGAAAAGAAAATTTAAGATGTAAAGAAAAGGACAAGAATATCTAACCTTTTCAAGTGGTTAACATCAACATCTTTTAGCTTATTTTATTTTGTCTCATTTTCAACCACATTCTCTTGTTAGTCAAAAGAATATCAAATAATGTATTTTTAATATTTTAGTAATATTTACTATACTATCGATAATATTTTTTGACTATTGATGGAATATGAGACAAAAGATATAGAAAAGTGGTTCTAATAAAGATAAGTTATTATATCTTAAAATTTTATTTCAATTAGAAATTAAAATAGGAATAATGTTAATTAGATATCATATTACTAACAATTTCTTTGATATGTCAACAAACGTTGTTCCAATCTATAAGAATAAGATTTATATCTGAAAAAGATATGAGTTTAAATTCTATTGTTGATGTGAGAATTTTGTTGATAAGTAATTTGTTAGTATCTCTATAAGTAATATTTGAATTTTAAACCATGTCCTAACCCTCCATAACGATACTAAAGGAAACAAATATATATGCTGCGTTTTGTGCAAGTTAGGGATACTACTCCTAACTTAGATAGAGATTGGGGTTTATATGGTTTCTTTTGCTTGAGTTTCTTGTGTTGTATAAACTGTTCTGTCAGCAAAATCGCACTGAGATTTGGTCTCCAAAACTTGCGCGCATAATGAAGCTCCAATCCTTCAACTTGTCCTTCTTCCTCGTAGGTTTTTGCCTTACCAATTATTCCCTCAACCTTCACCTAGACCATGCTAAGTGTCTCCCTCGCACTCTCCCTCCCTCATTTTTTTTTTTTCAAGTTCAAAGGATGAAGCTCCAAAAGCAACCCTTACCTGTGTTTAGGGTTCATAGAATGAAGTTGTGCTTTTTAAGATTAGGAACTCTTCTAACGTTCCACATTGATAGTTAACATGCCACGCTGGATGGCTCTGTTATGTTTGATAGACAATTGTGGACGGAGGGTTGATGATAGATAATTTTACAGAGTTAGGATTGATTATGGGTCAATTGACGTGTGAAGGTCCTATTTATTTTTAGGTTAAGTGTCATGGGTAAATGAGGATTTTCTCTTGAGTCTTATTGAAATTCAGAAAATATTTATAAAAATACTTATACCAACTTTTATTGATAGTAAAAAGGCTCTAATTTGGTTATTAAGTCGTGTAAATTAATTGACAATAACTACTTTAGTTTAATCAAAGCTCATGTAGTTATAATTAAACGTGGCAATTTTATTTTTTTTGGTTGTTGTTATGGTCTTGCCTGCCTCAAATATGAATTGGTTTATATAAGTTAGGATATTAATACTAAAGATCTACAAATTAGTTAAATTTCTCATCAAATTATACTTAATAATTGAGCACTTGATTTTTTTGTTTACACTCATATATCTTCACTTTTTGAGTACAAGACATCCCTCCTAACAACTGAGGTGAAAGTTTCAAATCCATGACTTTTAGCCAGAGATGCTTTAGAGTTTGTTGCCAACTGAATTGAGGTGTTTGTGTTTTTTTTTTTTTTTGAGAAAAGAGATAAATTATTCTGTGTCATGTAATATCTAGTCGATCATTAAACTGCAGTGTTTTTTTAGACCAGAAATTTCAACCAAAGAAAACGAGAAGGATTGAACTCGAGTTCCAAAACTGCAATGCTAAATCGACAAGCTCAACCAGACCCAAAGCATAAAATTAATAGATTTTGATTCTCCAAATGAGAGGCATTGATATTTCTGGCTACCTTGTATCATCATATAATATTTCATAACAATTCCTAAACAGTAAAAATGTGAATTGAAAAGATGAAAAGGGCTACAACCTTTTTGGAATCACTATGGTATGTATGTATATATACTGACAATCCACCTAATTTAATCTAATTATTATGATTTAGAATTTGAGGATCTTGTGAATGATGTACCTACTACATGCCCTCCAATGAAAATGATGAACAAAAAGAATTTTGGGTAATTTTCTTTTGGGATACGAAAACAAGTAATGATTTCCTTCCATTTTTATGTTGTAACATTGTGAGCGTCATTATTAGGATGAAATTTTTATATTTTTTGGGATACGAAAAATATAATTTATCCCATTATGAGGAGCAAATTTGAAAGTCAAGTGGAGTAGCTCAGTTAGTGAACACTCTCAACATAAGTTGAGTGATACAGATTCGATTCCCTCCAAGCTACGTTGAAACCCACAGCCATCCCACCCCTTTCATACCTATGGCAGAAAAAAGAAAAAGAGGAGCAAATTTGAAAACTCGAAAGATTGTCAATTACACGTTGTCATTTAGGATAAGCCATATCTACTCCTAAACCATGACTTTATCTATGGAAAGAGAGCTTTTAGAATCTTTTAGGAATGGATTTTTCTGTTAGGCTGGATTAGTGTTAAGTACATTTAAGTAATTTATTTCTTACCGAACAAATGCCTTATAGAGTGATTAAATCTAATTTATTTATAATCATTCGTCTGAGTCATCCGTCTATTATTTAATAAATGCCCAACAAAAAGGCTAAATTCCTCATTTTATTAGTAGCCAGAAGGCGTTGCAAGAATAATGTTTTGACCACATGACCTACTACTTGTTACTATTGAACTTGTCATCAGGTTGATATTTAAGTTGCTATTAAGTGATTTGTAGTACACTACAAGAAAGTTCTGAAATTTAAAATTCAAAATATTGGTTGGTAAAAATGCAGCGCGGCCGTTGGCTAAACGGCTGTTGGAATTCCATTTTCTTATAGAGATTCCAATGGTAGGAAAATTCCGATGGCAAGATCCATGGGAATTCTTTTAGAAAATTCTAACAATATTAACCAATTCTAACGGAACATGTCCTTGGAATTTTCCAACGGTTTTTTTTTTTTTTTTGTGCAATTTTCATCCCTTTTCTATCCAAATTTCCAGTAGAACTCAATGTGTAATTTTTTTTTTTAAAAAAAATTCCTTTGCAAATTATCAGCTTTTCAATTCTTTTCGGAAGTTTAGATTTTCCTAGGATGCTTATTTTACTGGTCCCATAATTGTTTGGATGGTGAGAAAGTGATGAAAAATCAAATACGGAGCAGTTTGGATGCTGAATAAAAAATGAAAGTGAAGGAAAATTATCCCTAAAAACCATTAAAGCCAAGAAAATAGTACCTAACAAACATTAAGGAGAAAATTTGAAGAGAAACAATAGTTAAAGGAAAAATAAAAGAAATCATTAAGAGGACGAGGGAGAGAGATTAATGATAAATTACCAGTAAGAAGTAGAAGAGCTAATGTTGCTGCCATGGCCAGCCCTAGAAGAGTTGCCGTTGCAACTGCCACCGTCACTGTCAGGTTTACATAAAATGTTAGAGAGTACTTGACACAATTTCCTCTCTTTTTTAAACATTTCTCTTGGATATTTTTTAAAATACACATTCCCCTAACAAAGAAGTGGCTTAAGTAGAATCCCTAAATATTTGATGTGGAGTCAGGAAGGAGTGAACTCATCTGTCAATTGGGCTTAAAAGTCAATTATATAACTTTGATGTAATAAAGCATAAGCTTGTCGCCTTAAAATTTAGACATGGCTTTTTACTTGTATTAGTTAGTCGTGTCCTTTTAAGTTATCCTAAATTTAGTATGAGAATCATTTTGCTATGGTATCTATTTTTATTGCTTCTCAAAAAGTAAATAAACAATAGATAAGGATTATTTGTCAAAAAATAAATAAAGATTGCTTATCAAAAAGTAGACATGGATAAGGATTACTTTTCAAAAAACAGACAATGATTGGATAAGGATTATTTGTAAAAAAGTACACAATGATTAGATAAGGGTTACTTTACAAAATGTAGGTAATGATAAGGATTATTTGTCAAAAAATAATAAGCGTTACACAATGATAAGGATTTCTTGTCAAAAAATAAGGAAAGATTACTTGACAAAAAGTAGATAAGCATTGCTAAATGTCTTTCTGGACTTACTTTCTTTTCTCTTGAGATGTGTCAAGGACTTACTTTCTTTTCTCTTGAGATGTGTCAAATTTTATTTTTTAAAAAAGTTTGACAGGTGTTTATATTAATATGAGTTTGTTTGTATTTTTTTGTTTTATTTACTTTTAAATTTTGAAATTATTATATTTAAATAGATAAAAAAAGTTTAAACGAAAGTAAATATTATACTCCAAGTATAATTGATTGAGATGAAGGTGAATAAATTGGATGAGATGGTTATTCTATTGTGATAAGTAATATTATTTAGAATAAAACAAGTAATAATTTAGTTATTTTTATGACGTGACATTGTGAGATTTATTATTAAAATGAAATTTTTATATTTTTAGGATACGAAAATATAATTTATCCTATCATGAGAAATAAATTTAAAAATTAAGTGAGATAGCTCAATTAATGAACAATCCAAAATAAAGCGACCAATACAGGTTCAATCCCTTACAAGCAAACACATGCCCATCCCGCCCCTTTTTTCTGGGCCCTTTTTTTTTTTTTGGGGTGTGAAATGTTAATTATATAACGTGCATGTGAAATTAATATATCTTGTTTGGTGTGTACGCCAAAGGAATCATCTGTTATGGTCAGCTTTTGCCAACTCCTCCTGATGTAAGCTAAAATATATTCTAATATTTTTGGGTAGTTGATTGATAAAAAAATTAGTTTAGGGTGCAAAAATGTAAGAAAAGGACTACTTTTCTTTAATAAGGTAGGAAAAGTCTGCTTAATTTATCTATTTGAAAAATAAGTTTGTATTTATGCGAAACATCCCATTAAAAATATGAATTAATCTCTTAAATAAATTTAACATTTATATGAATGCATAATATGTTTTTGAATTAGAGAATTGTTTAAGTCCTCTAATTAGTTTGAGCCAGATTATTTACAGATTAAATAATTTAATAATAGATTTTTACCCTAAAAATATTAATGATTAAAGAAAAATTATAATTAAGATTTAATAAATTTATAAAATAAACAAATAAACTGTTATATTTTTTTCATCACATGTGCATATGTTCCTTTAATTTTTAATCAATTTATTATAATAATTATCTTCTCAATGTCTTTATAAGGTTGGCAAAGTCATATAGAGCATAATTGAAGGAACATATTGTCTTGGGGAATACCATAGAGATCAAGTAATGGCAACAAAGAAAGTGCTTCACATGAATGGTGGTGTGGAAGAGACCAGTTATGCAAACAGCTCTACTTTTCAGGTTCTCTCTTAATTTATCTCTTTTCAGTGTTAGACATGAGTCACATGAAACCTTGACATAAAATTGGAGTTTCTAAGATCTCTTTGGCACATTTTTTTATTTTAAATTAAAATTTTAGGATAACGTATAAATAAATGTGTTTTTGTTTATACTTTGTACTCAAAGATTTTCCGATAAGAAACATATTAATATGGCATCCTCAAGAGTTTAAGAACTAGGGTTCAAAAGTGTCTCCCTTCCTTCACACACTCAATTCATTCAAAGAATTATTTGTACTTCTCGCTAATTTAGTTTTCTTAGAAATGATTTTGACGAGACAAAAAAAACTTTTTAGTGTAATTTTTATTGTTTAGATTGATTTTTTTTTTTAAAAAAAAATCATTTTCAAAAGTTACAAATTCTAATAGCATGTTATTATTTTATGAAAAAGTATTTCTAGAAATAAAAGGAAAAAACTTTATTTTAGTTTCTACTTTTGTTTATAAACATTAAAAATAAATTCAAACGAGTTTTTAGATAATTTATTGAATAAATTTATTTAAAACTCTTATTTTTCATTATTTTATGCAAAAACTACGTTTTTATCTAAATTTTATGCAGAGAAATGTGATGAAAAAAGTAAAGCCTATCCTTGAAGAGAGTCTTACAAGAATTTGTAGCATCAATATTCTTCCAAATTGTTTCAAAGTGGCAGATCTGGGTTGCTCTTGTGGACCAAATACACTTGCAGCAGCATATGATATTATCAACAATATCATTGATCATGCAGAAAGCTACAAACCCAGTTTCCAAATTTTTCTCAATGATCTTCCTGGAAATGATTTCAACACCTTATTCAGAAATATGATTCCTGAATTCAACCAAAAGCTGCAGAGAGAAAAGGGGGAGAAAATTAGACATTGTTTTATAGTTGGAACTCCTGGGACTTTCTATGGAAGGCTCTTTCCAAGCAATTCCATGCATTTTTGCTATTCTGTATATGGTCTGCATTGGCTCTCGCAGGTTAGCAACAAACTAAATTATCTTTTTTCAATCAAATAACTCTCAAATCCCAAAGGTTCTTAAAAACTTTAAACTTATGGGTACAAGCCAGGAAAATTGTAGCTTAACTTGTGAGATAGATGCTATAAAAGAGTAGTAGACAAAAAATGAAAGAGATATTAGTATGGTTGCAATTAGGATTGGGTATGGGTTGGTCGTCTTGGTATCCTTTCCAGGCTGAAGGTAATTGGAACAATTTAAAGATAAGAGAAATTAAGATAAAAGATAAGAGTGGGATGGGGAAAAAAGCTCAGTGTCTTGTTTTGTATATATTTTTAGAAGTTTAAATAAATCAAAATAATATCATTTTATATATTTAATATTGTAACGATACAAAAAATAATGTTTAGGACTACATCAGTATGAGATTAACATAATCTTTTAAAATTGAGATTAAACAACAGGGTTTTTGGACGAGACCATGATAGAATTTTTTTTCTTTTTTTTTTACAAAATTTAGGAAAGCAGAATCTTGTCTTATATAATTTCATGCCGACCTTATTTTTAATGTTTTGGGACTTGAATGATGAGGGAAAAAAAAGTAAGATTATCATATGCTAAAATTTATTTTAACTAGAAAAATAGGTATCATACTTGAACTTTGACCAATTGTGGAAGAGGACAAGTCAACAACCATTTCATATAAAATATTAAACTCTTTTTTGTTGGTTTATACTTGGTTGTTTCTACAGCATTTGGGTATGAATCCTTGTTCAGAATAAAATAGGATCAATAATTAGTAATCCCTCCTAGTATGGGTGATTTCAATAATATGATAAGATTTTCTATTTCACTTTTTTATTCTATTTTTTGCCGCATACTTTTTCGTTGGTCAAAAAATTATATCTTAAGGATCTTAATACTTACATAATCATTTAATAATTTTTTACCAATCTTTGCTAAAAAAAATTATTTTTAACCAATCAAAGAGATTAAAATATGAAATTGAGACAAATTATGTGCTCCCAATTTAAGCTCAAGACCTTTAAGCTAAATTAAAATTATCTTATTAGTTAATTGGAGGCTAATTAAAACACTTTACTATTATTATTATTATTATTATTATTATTATTATTATTATTATTATTATTATTATTATTATTATTATTTTATACAGGTCCCAAGAGGTTATAATAATCGTGTTGTGCCACTGAACAAGGGGAACATCTACTTAACAAAAACAAGCCCTCCAGCTGTGTTTAAAACATACCTTAATCAATTTGAAGAAGATTTCAAGTTGTTTTTGAGTTGTCGTTCAGAAGAATTAGTGCAAGGTGGTGGTATGATTCTCACCTTCATCGGCAGACTTGAAAATGATGAACTGATTACTCCTTGGAGTTTAATTGGAATGGCACTAAACGACATGGTCGTAGAGGTATATTCTATTTCTATATTAAATTTTGTGTAATTTAGACTTTGTCAAAAAAAATTAAAAATATATACTTACACTCCTTAAAATTTTAAAATATACATATTGCATTTAAACTTTAAATTTTGTTAAAAATTTAATAAAAATAGTCATTTGTATCTCTTTGTTTTTTTATTAACTAAATTCTTGTGACAAACAAGTAAAAATAGCAAGCAAAAATAGTGAAATCAATGAGATATAAATAATTTTTTGGTCAAATTTTTAACCAATATTAGTGTTTGAGGATGATATGCACATTTTAAAAATGTAAGAAGGTTAAAGTGCAGATTTTAAAAGTTTTGAAAACAAAATATACATCTCATTATTTAGGAGAACTTTTTACCTTAGTTACTAATTTTCAGCTTTGAAATTCCATATAGTTCTTTGTTTCTTTGCATTTTTCAAGTCAAATTTAAATTCCATTTGGGCACTGTGTGTTGCAGAATAAAATTGAAGAGGCAAAATTGGACTCTTTTGATGTCCCGTATTATGCTCCCACTGTAAATGAAGTTAAAGAAATACTTGAGGCAGAAGGATCTTTTATTGTTCATAGACTAGAGATTTGCAAAACAGGGTGGGAACCAGACATTGATGAGATCAATGATTTCAATGACAACATTGTTTTTGATAAAAATATGAAAGCTAAGTCCATAGTCAAACACATGAGAGCAGTGTCAGAAGCACTTATTAAGTCGCACTTTGGTGATGATATCTTGGATGAATTATTCCAAAGGTTTACAAATAAGGTTACCCAAATCCTAGAGGTTAACAATATGGATTACAATAATGTTGTCATGTCCGTGACAAAGAATTAATGCTTGGAAGTTGAAAATGGAGCTCTGAGGAACTTCTTTGACATCTTTATTTGGGGTGTTGAAAATGTATCACATGTCCTTTGTTGCACCGCAATTCACGACGTGGCAAAATAACAGTCGCTGAATCAATTATTGATGTAGCGTTACAATCAACAACGTGTGAATTAGGTTCGACTATGTTTGGTTTGTGGGGATAAAATTTGATCTAGATGAAATGGGAACTAGTTGTCATTAAATTGTTACTGTAATTGCCATAATTTATATTATCTGGAATAAAATTATTAGAGTGTTTAATGTAATGATATAACTTTTAAATTGTTTTGGTATATGCTAAGGTATTCCTTACTAACAGAGATTAAACTCTTTTGAAAAAAAAAGATCACCAAAACGAATACAATTTTTTTAACGAAACATTTTCCATGATTTTCAAATTTGATTGAATTTATATAATTTATCTCATTTTTCAAACAAACTTAAAAAAACTTTAACTTGAGGTTGTCAACTACTCCTGTCATTCACATTTGGATGTTCTCATGTATAACAAACCTTTCATAATAATACAAGACTAGAATATAAGTATAGAAGTATTGTTGAATGATAATAAATATCATTATTTAAATTGTATATATTTGATATTAATGGTCATTGAGAAATTGCAATCTAATAATCAGTCATAACACATCCTCACCCATGGTGCTGCAATGCAACCATGTGTATGCATATGACATAAGCTCCATTTTTACGGGAAAAAAATGGAGTAACCCCAAGTCTACTCGACCGGGAGAAGGCTCAGGTCCAACTCGTAGGAGACTCGTTCTTGAAAGGGAGATTATTATGCAAATGAGTTAAAATTAAAATAGAAAGAAAGCACTTGATTGATCAGCCTTGAGCAGAATTGTCTTTAATGGTCAAGAAAAAGACAATCTTAAATGGCCAAGAAAAAGACAAATCAATTACTAAAATATGTTGAGCAAATCATATTGTAAGAATGGTTTTCTTTGACATCCAATGTGCCTTTATACATGAAGCGCTTAAGATTTAAAATATGAATAAAGCACCAATCTATTAATATTATATGTTAAAATTTTAATTTAATTAAAAAATAATAGTAAAATTATTTAATCTTTTCATCAACAGATTAAAGATGTTTTAATATTATATCAAAAACTTATTTAACCTAAAAACTTAAATATGAAAAAAATCTAAAATAATTTTATATTATATCAAATGTACATAAATGGTATAACTCTCTCTCTCTCTCTCTCTCTCGTCTCTCTTAACTAGATATAAACCAAAAACAAAAACAAAAAAAGATGGTATTAATTAATCAAAAGGAAATGGCTTTTAAATCTCCAACATTTACAGGCTTTTTCTGGTTCTTCAGATGCATGTCTTCTATTTGATCTCCACCGTGCTAGCGGTTTTTTTATCCACTAATATTATCATGTTACATTAAATATTAGATTAATTCAATTCAAAAAGTCACGTAATTACATTTTGCTCCTTTACTAATATGAGTTTTTTTCTGCAAACTCAAACTCTCTGTTTGTTTAATTGAGGCGCACTTTGTTGGTCCACTGTCTCAACTCTTCAATTCAATTATTCCTTTTGAGTGACAGACATAACGTTGAAGAAGGATTGAAAGTTGAAAATGGAGTGTGACAAAATATTCAGTAGAATATATTCTATTTTAATGATATATATATATATATATATTCTATAACACGAAAGTGTATTTTTTTGGTGCAAAAAAAGAAAATGACTTTCTGCTGTATATATCTACACTGCTTCATAGTGATAACAAAGATGGTATCTTGCATTAGCACCATGCATCTATAATTCATCTATATATTTTCCCGTAATTAATATCTAATATTTATTTAAAGGATTTAGTTAATTTAAAATAAGTGATTATTATATCTATAATTATTATGTTTAAATATGAATAAAATAATCACATAACTCAAAAAATATTTAAAAATTTATAAGATGTACGAGTAAAATAAGTATTATTTGTTCATATCATCAAATATGAGATAGAAAAGTCAGAAAAAAAAAATTAATCTAGTATTTATAAGGTTAGAAAATACCTATAGAGCACAGTTGAAGGTGCAATTTGTCGTGGAGAAGGTCTTAGTTACTAATGGCAACAAAGCAAGTGCTTCACATGAATGGTGGTATGGGAGAAACTAGCTATGCAAACAACTCAACCTTTCAGGTTCTCTAGTCTCCTTATCATGTCTCTCTCATGTGTAAGATATATTATTAAGTCCTTTCTAACTAAACGATCAAAAGATTGAAGCCTTCAGCGCTTGTTGTCTTATTTAAATTAAAATTTTAATACAATGTATAAATAAATTGATCTATGCTTTGTTTCTATTTTCAGATCATAGACTTTCACATCTTGTGAAGTTTAAGATTCCGGGTTAAAATGATTATTTGACAGAAAGAAATAAAAGAAAGTTTCTTCCTTCTTCTAAACACTCAATTGATAATTTGCAAAATTGTTCATTTATACTAGTTGCCAACTTAGAGAATCTGACGATAGATTTGTCTCAATTTCCATATTTTATGTAATAGTTCTGTTGTGATTTTCATTTTATGCAGAGAAATGTGATGAAAGGTGAAGCCTTCCTTGAAGAAAGTCTTACAAGAATCTGTAGCAGCAATATTCTTCCAAATTGTTTCAAAGTGGCAGATCTGGGATGCTCTTCAGGACCTAATGCACTTGCAGCAGCATCTGATATTATCAATGTTATTGATCATGCAGTTAGCTATAACCCCACCAGTTTCCAAATTTTCCTCAATGATCTTCCTGGAAATGATTTCAACACTATATTCAAGTTGCTTCCTGAATTCTATCAAAAGTTACATAAAGAGAAGGAAGAGAGATTTGGACCTTGTTTTATTGTTGGAATGCCTGGAACTTTCCACGGAAGGCTCTTTCCTAGCAATTCCATGGACTTCTTTCATTCTTCGTATGGTCTGCATTGGCTCTCACAGGTTAGTAAAACTATCTCTTCCAAATGTTTCACATCTTCAGCAACCCATTTATCACCTAAAACCATTCTAACAATGATAATAAGTCTTATCTTACTAAGAAGATTGGAGCATTACTAAAAAGTAGATTTTTATCAATGTTATTTACGATATCTCTTTCTATAACTTCCCTTGGTGTCATTTTTGGCTTTCCTCTACACCTAATTTTCACAAAACTAAAAATAATGAGATCAAATCTCCTTCCTAGAACATCTAGTACCTTTCTTTGCACATGTCCAAACTATCTCAATAAATTTTCTTTCATCTACTTGATAGGTGTTAGCCCAATTTCTGCTCTTATGCAATTATTTCATATCTTGTCCTCTCTTGTGTGGTTATTCTCATTTCTACAACCTCCACTTTTTGCTTTTGTTTGTTCGGTGCCTAACATTCATTATTATAGAGTATAGTTGGTGAAATAGCATTTCAATAAAACTTTCTTTTAAGCTTAGTAGGTACTTTAGAAAATTTTTATTGAACTACTATTTAACCAACCATATTTTATAGCAATGAATTTTGATTTCGAAGTGAAAACAAATAATATTTGGATATAAGAAAAAGAATAACCTATAATAATATTTGCACATCCAGTGCATAAGGAAAAGAAAATTTTAGATGTAAAGAACAGTACGAGAATATCTAACCTTTTCAAGTGGTTAACATCTTTTAGTTTACTTTACTTTCTCCCATTTTGTACCATATCCTCTTGTTAGTCAAAAGAATATCAAATAATGTATTTTTAATATTTTAGTAATATTTACTATACTATTAATAATATTTTTTGACTATGAATAGGATATGAGACAAAAGATATAAATAAGTGGTTCCGATAAAGATAAGTTATCATATCTTAAATTTTATTTCTATTAGAAATTAAAATAGGGATAATCTTAATTAGATATCATATCACTAACAATTTCTTTGATATGCCAACAAACATTGGTCCAATCTATAAGAATAAAATTTATATTTCAAAAAAATATGGGTTTAAGTTCTATTTTTAATATGAGAATTTTGTTGACAAATAATTTGTTAGTATCTCTATAAATATTATTTGAGTTTTAAAGCATGTCCTAACCCTTAATGACGATACCGAAGGAAACAAATACATATGGTGCGTTTTGTGCAAGTTAGGGATACTATCCCTAACTTAGATTGAGATTGGGGTTTATATGGTGTCTTTTGCTTGAATTTTTGGTGTTGTATAAACTGTTATGTCAGCAAAATCGCACTGAGGTTTTTGCCTCACCAATTCTTCCCTCAGCCTTCAACTAGACCACGCTAAGTGTCTTCCCCGCACTCCCCCTCCTTTTTAACAACACTTTTTAAACCCCAGAAAACAACCACTTCAAAACACATGCCAGTAGTTGCGTTTCAAACAACTTAAATGGTTTTTTTTTTTTTTCTGCTTTGAAGGTCAAAGGATGAAGCTCCAAACGCAACCTTTACCTGTGTTTAGGGTTCATAGAATGAAGTTGTGCGCTTTAAGATTTGGGACTCACCTAACATTCCACGTCACGTTGGATGACCTTGTTATGTTTGATAGACGACTGTGGTCAGAAGGTTGATGTTGGATAATTTTTAGAGTGTTAGAATTGATTATGGGCTAGTTGATGTGTGAAGGTCCTATTTATTTTTAGGTCAAGTGCTAAGAGATAAATGGAATTTTTCTCTTAAATCTTTTAAGATTCAAAAAATATTTGTAAAAATACTTATACCAACTTTTATTGATAGTAAAAAGGGCTCTAATTTTGTTGTTGTGGTCTTGTTTATTTTAAATATAAATTGGTTTATATGAATTACTGTACTAATACCAAAGAGGCTTTTTTTTTAAAAAAAAAACTTTAACTTCTAACTTTCTACAAATTAGTTAAATTTCTCATTAGATTATACTTAATAATTGAGCACTTGATTTTTTTTTTGTTTACACTCATGTATCTTCACTTTTTGAGTATAAGACATCCCTCCTAACAACTGAGGTGCAAGTTTCAAATCCATGACTTTTACCCAGAGATGTTTTAGAGTTTGCTGCCAACCTAGTTGAGTTTTTTTTAGAAAAGAGATCAATTATTCTCTATCATATAGTTTCTAGTTGATTATTAAATTGATAGTTTTTTTTTTTAGATAAAAAATTTCAACCAAAGAAAATGAGAAGGATTGAACTCAAGTTCTAAAACTGCAATGCTAAATAGATAAACTCAACCAGACCAGAAGCATACAATTAAACTAGAGGCATTGATATTTCTGGCTTCCTTGTATCATCATATAATATTTCATAACAATTCCAAAACAGTGAAAATGTGTCACTTCAAAGAAACTGTCATCCCTATCATTTCGATACTCACGTGAATTGAAAAGATGAAAATGGCTACAACCTTTTTGGAATCACTATGGTATGTATGCATATAATCTCAGAATCCACCAAATTTAATCCAATGATTATGATTTAGAATATGAGGATCTTGTGAATGATGTATCTACGACATGCCCTCCAATGAAAATGATGAACAAAAAGACTTTTCAGTAATTTTCTTTTGGTATAAATGAGACAAATACAGAAGAAAAAAGATACAGCCTGTTGAAAGGAACAGCCATGGAATCAGCACCAGGCTTTGGGAGAATCTAGCTCCAAAGGGCCTAATGCAATAAAGGTTTTTTTTTTTTTTATGAGTCAAATCTGGTTTCATAAGATTATAATTCATCAAATATTATAAAATAATATAACAAAATATTACAAGTTATATAACGGATCAATCTCAATCTTTTGAAATGAAATTTGACATATTAAATGAGATATAAAAAAATATTGTGCAAAAGTGATGCCTTCTTATTGTAGGATAAACTTTTTTTATCGCGTACATTGGGTTTTCCTTTATGCACATTCATATATATATATATATATATATAGATATTGTCTAATATATGATTACCATGTTCAGTTATTAGCAGAGTAACTACTTAACATCAAGGGTATTTTGATCATTTCCCGCAAAAAAATCTTTTATTGAGAAATGGGGTAGGTGTGTAGTGACATACCTCAGCTGCTTAAGGCTCTTCTTTTTTCTAGCCTCGGGTTTGAGCTCAAATGTATCCTTTCCCTAATAGATTGAAATTCATATATACTTCCTTTATCTACAAACAAAAAAAAATATTTATAAGTTATATTTTTATTAAATAAATAAATTAAACTCAACAATTAAAATACTACAATATTATAAGTTTTGAACTTGTAAAAAAATATGTATTAGTAAGAGTAATGATTATTGCTCCAACATTCAATAAAATTAGTCCACCTCTTATTTGTGATAAGATACTTGTTGTCAAATGTAAAAAAAAAAAATGTCCAGCTCCCTTTTTATTTTTTCCAAAGTTCCCAGACCAAGAAATTATTTTCTTATTTTTAATTATTTTTCAAGTTTGAAAATCAATATAGTTCCTTGTTTCTTTGCATTTTGCTCATCAAATTTTGATATTTCATTTGGGATTTTGTTGCAGAATAAAACTGAAGAGTCAAAATTGGACTCTTCTGATATGCCATATTTTGCTCCAACTGCAAATGAAGTTAAAGAAATAATTGAGTTAGAAGGATCTTTTACTCTTCAAAGACTGGAAATTTGCAAATTAGGTTGGGATGCAGATATTGATGAGAGTAAGGAAATGAAAGCCAAGTTCACAGCCAAATACATGAGAGCAGTTGCAGAACCTCTTCTCAAGTTGCACTTTGGTGATGATATCATGGATAAATTGTTCCAAAGGTTTGCAGATAAGGTTGCCCAACTCCTTGAGGTGAGGAAGATGAAGTACAATAATCTTGTCATATCCATGACAAAGAATTAATTCTTGAAGGTAGAAAATGGTGTCTAATTAAGAAGATGAGGGGCATACATACTCTGTAGTTTGTTTGCTGGGAAGCAAAGAAGTGACTCAGATTAACTCAGTAAATGTATTTTGGATGATGTTGTTTTTGAGTGTTTGAGATAAATAACACAGATGTACTCAACAAAAACCCTGCCCAATAGAGAAACCAATTTCAGAAGTAAAAGTAGAGAGAAGGGGACTAATATTGCCTTATTCTCCTTAAGATTTTGATATATTTTTTAGATTTATATAGCTATGATATATTTGGCCCCATAAAAGTTATGTAAAGATTATTTTTGGTCCTACAAAGTCTTTCATTTTTTACTTTGATCACGGTACCTAAATTTTAGCTTCGCCCTTTTTAAGAAATAATTCTTTGAGCATCGTTGTTAGGATGTTTGGTTTATGGGAAAAAATAAATATGATTGAGACGAAAGTGAATGAATTGGATAAGATGGTTATTCTCAGTATCATAACTGATATCATCAAGAATAGAGCAAGTAATCATTTCATTCCATTTTTAAGTTGTGACATTGTGAGTTTTATTATTAAGATGAAATTTTTATATTTGTAGTATATGAAAGTATAATTTATCCCATTATCAGGAGCAAATTTAAAAGTCAAATGGGGTAGCTCGGTTGGTGAGTAACTCAAACATAAGTTGACTGATACACCCTTACAAGTTGCATTGAAATCTACTGTCATCCCACTCCTTTCATACCTATGACAAAAATAAATAAATAAATAAAGAGGAGCAAATTCGAAAAGTTGAAAGATTGTCAATTACGTGCGTCATTTATGGATGGGCGCAACCTTGTGCAAAAAAGAATTTAGAGTGAAAGCCATCTGTTTTGGTTTCATCTTTTTAATTTAGCTCTCTTACCTAATAAGATAGTGTTTTAGTTAATTCACATATATAGCTCACACATGAACACATGTAATCTAGTTTCACTTGAGTTAGAATCATGTATATATGAGTTAACAGCTTCTTGGCAACCACAATCAATTCAATTTAGTAATCACCCAAATTTAGGATAAGCCATTTTTATTCCTAAACCATGACTTTATATATGGAAAGAGAGCTTTAAGAACTCTCATTCTAGGAAAGGGTTTTTTTTTGTTAGACTCGTTTAGTGTTGGGCACATCTAAACTATCAGTTTCTTGCTTAACAAATATCTTATAGAGTAATTGAGTCTAATTTATTTACAATCATTCATATGAGTCATTAATCTATTATTTAGTAAATGTTTAACAGAGAAGCTAGATCCCTCATTTTATTAGTAACTAGAAGGCATTGCAAGAATAATCTTTTGACTACATGTCCTACTACTTTTTACTATTGAACTGGTCATTAGGTTGGTATTTAGTGCCAAGAAAATAGTACCTAACAAACATTAAGGAGGAGAAAAATTGAAGAGAAACAGTAGTTAAAGGGAAAATTACCAATAGGAAGTAGAAGAGCTCATGTTGCTGCCATGGCCAGCCCTAGATGCTCACCACCTCCAAGGAGAGGAGAGGGAAAATGTGAGGGAGGGACGAATAACGCAAATAGAAAAAAAAAAAAAAAAAAAAAAAAAAAAAAAAAAAAAAGGAGGGGAGCGGAGGAAGTAGAAGAGTTGCCGTTGCGGCCGCCACTGTCACTATCAGGTAGCTTAGGCACATTTGATGTAAGTAAATGTTAGAGAGCATATGACACAATTTTCTCCTTTTTTTTAAACACTCCCCTTGCTGAAGTTTTTTAAAATACTTGTAGTAGTTAATATTTAATGTGGACTCAGGAAGGAGTGAGCTCATTTCTCAGTTGGGTTAAAAGTCAATTATATAACTTTGATATAATAAATCATAAGCTTGTGGCTGAAAAAGTTAAGTATGTCTTTATACATGTAGTCGTTAATCATGTCTTTTAAGTTATCCTAAATTTAGTATGTGAACCATGTTGCTATGGTATCCATATTTGTCAAAAAGTACGGAAGGATTACTTGTCAAAAAGTATATAAGAATTAGGTAATGATTACTTGCAAAAAAGTAGGTAACGTATTGCTAAAATCCATATATGGACCACACTCTCTTCTCTTCTCTTGACACGTATCAAGTTTTGGTTTTTTATGAGTTTAACACGTATATATGTTTGTTTTATTTGCTTTTAAATTTTGAAATTATTATATTTAAATAAGTAAAATAAATTTATACAGAATAAATATTATACCCCAGACATAACATTAATTTAAAACTCTCACCATTTGAATTTGTCAATATGTTCACATTCTTGCTTATAAAAGGATGCAGTTGTAATGTTGTGAGCTATGAAAACTCGAAGCTTATTATATCAGTGAGTTTCCTCTCCATGACTTGTTTCTAAATCTTAAATTTTTCTCTTATCTGATAACAGAGATGGCAGAATTTACTCACACACACATACACGAAGGAAGAGAGGAGATGAGGAGTATTAAATCTTGTTCATAATCTGAATTCAAAACACACATATCATTCGGTTACCTATGCTTGCCCTTTATAGGCATAGATCACACAACATAAAATGATAAACTTAGTCACTAAGCAAGCTTGCTATTGGACCAAAATTTGGTCAAATATAAAAGAGTTACTTAAGCCTTAAGAAGGCTGCATTCAGGCTTTGCGGTTTGCAGCCTCAAGTTCTGCAGTGCAGCCTTTGCTGCATTGTCAACAGCTTGCATTTGCTGCAGGTCGGTGGCTGGAGTTTCGAGTGCCTACGGCACTTCAGGCGGTTGTATAGCCCTCCAGGCGGCTATCGGTGACATTATCTAAAAGCCTTGTTATATGCTTATAAAATCTCCCTCTACAAATAAGTAAGTATGCACTGCACTTGCCTCTTTGGTAAGGATCCTGTCCATCAGAAAGCTTAGATAAAGATTCAGACTTGGATATTCCCCAGTATAGTATTCTTGTATTCTAGATAGTAGCTTGAGATTGTCAAAGTCTTGGTGAAGTTTGGCGTTGTTTTATTTTGCTTGTATTCTGAAATAAGGATAGAGTAATACTCTCGCTTGTTATAAAGGTCAGTTCATAACACAACCTAGATAAACATTTTATAACATATTTATAATAAACTAATTCATATGATTTTCTTCTTTTTCGTTTTTTTGGTGTGAAATGTTAATTCTATAACGTGCATGTGAAATCAATCTATCTATTTGAAAAATAAGTTTGTATTTATGTGAAACATCCTATTAAAAACATCTCATATAGATTTAATGTTTATATGAATACACAACATTTTTGAGTCAGAGAGCTCTATTTTATTTGATTGAACTGAAAAATTTGATAATAAATTTGTATTTCAAAAATATTGATATTCAAATACAAAATAAAAATAATAATTAAGATATAATAAGTTTTTGAAATGAACAAATAAAGTGTTATATTTTCCTTTAATTTTTAATCAATTTATTATAATAATTATCTTCTCAATGTCTTGGGAAATACCATAGAGATCAAGCAATGGCAACAGAGAAAGTGCTTCACATGAATGGTGGTGCGGAAGAGACTAGTTATGCAAACAGCTCTACTTTTCAGGTTCTCTCTTATATCTCTTTTAAGCGTTAGATATGATTCACACGAAACCTTGACATAAAATTTGGAGTTTCTAAGATCTCTTTGGCACATATTTTTTTTATTTTAAGTTAAAATTTTAGGATAACGTATAAATGGATCTGGGTTTTTGTTCACACTTTGTACTCAAAGATTTTCCTATAAGAAACATATTAATATGGCATCCTCCCAAGAGTTTAAGCACTAGAGTTGAAAAAGTTTCTCCCTTCTTTCACACACTCAATTGTTCATTCAAAAAATTGTTCATACTTCTCGCTAACGTAGTTTGGATATATTTTTTCTTAACTAGAAATGCTTTTGGTGAAAAAAAAAAAAGAAAAAAAAAAAAAGATAGAAGTTCTTTAGTGTAATTTTTAATATTTAGATTGATTTTTATAAAAAAAATCATTTAGAAAGTTAAAAATTCTAATAGCTTATTATTATTTTATAAAAAAAAAATCTCTAAATTTTTTTTAAAAAAATAACTTTATTTTAGTTTTTACTTTTGCTTTTACATCAAAAGAAATTTTTAAAGTTAATTGAAACAAGTTTTTAGAGAATTTATTGAATAGATTTATCTAATTCTCTTATTTTTCATTATTTTATGAAAAAAGTCTGCTCTGATCTACAATTTATGCAGAGAAATGTGATGAAGAAAGTGAAGCCTATCCTTGAAGAGAGTCTTACAAGAATCTGTAGCAACAATATTCTTCCAGATTGTTTCAAAGTGGCAGATCTGGGTTGCTCTTGTGGACCAAATACACTTGCAGCAGCATCTGATATTATCAACAAAATTATTGATCATGCAGAAAGCTACAAACCCAGTTTCCAAATTTTCCTCAATGATCTTCCTGGAAATGATTTCAACACCTTATTCAAGAATATGTTTCCAGAATTCAACCAAAAGCTGCAGAGAGAAAAGGGAGAGAAAATTGGACATTGTTTTACAGTTGGAACTCCTGGGACTTTCTATGGAAGGCTCTTTCCAAGCAATTCCATGCATTTTTTCTATTCTGTATATGGTCTGCATTGGCTCTCGCAGGTTAGCAACAAACTAAATTATCTTTTTTCAATCAAATAACTTCTCGAATCCCAAAGGTTCTAAAAAGCTTTAAACTTACGGGTACAAGCCAGGCAAATTGTAGCTTAACTTGTGAGATAGATGCGAAAAAAGAGTAGTAGGCAAAATGAAAGAGATTGTATAAGAAATATAAGAATTGTTGCAATTAGGGTTGGGTACGGGCCAATCCATCTTGGTGTCCTTTCCAAGCTCAAGGCAATTAGAACGATTTTGAGACAAGATAAAATAAGATATAAGATGAAAATGAGATGAATAAAAATGTTTTGATGTGTTATTTTGGTATATATTTTTTAAAAAGTTTAAATAAACTAAAATGACATCATTTTATTTATTTAATATTAGAATGATACAAAAAATAGTGTTTGGCACAATATCTGTATGAAATTAAAACAATCTTTTAGAATCAAGATTAAACAAGGTTTTTGGATGAGACCACCATAGAATTTTTTTTTTAACAAAATTTAGGAGAGCAAAATCTTGTCTTATCTAATCCTATGCCTACCCTATTTGTAATCTTTAAGAATTGACTCATGAGGACAAAAAACTTAGGTATTCTTACGCTAAAATTTATTTTAACTAGAAAAATAGGAAACATATTTGAACTTTGACCAATTGTGGAAGAGAACAAGTTAACAACCATTTCATATAAAAAAATTAAACTCTTTTTTGTTGGTTTATACTTGGTTATTTCTACACCATTTGGGTATGAATCCTTGTTCAGAATAGGATCCATAATTTGTAATTCCTGGTGATTTCAAAGTTTAAATATGATAACATTTTCTGTTTTACATTTTTTATTCTATTTTCTCTCCCATACTTTTTCATTGGTAAAAAAATATATTTTTAACATCTTAATACTTACATAATCATTCAATAAATTTTGACCAATCTTTGCTAAAAAAAATAATTTTTAACCAATCAATTGAGACAAATTATGTGCTCCCAATTCAAACTTTAGACTTGAGTTAAATTAAAATCGACTTACTAATTAATTGGAGGTTAATTAAAACTTATTTTTATATTTATTATTATTATTATTTTCATATATACAGGTCCCAAGAGGTTATAATAATGGTGTTGTGCCACTGAACAAGGGGAACATCTACTTAACAAAAACAAGCCCTCCAGCTGTGTTTAAAACATACCATAATCAATTTGAAGAAGATTTCAAGTTGTTTTTGAGTTGTCGTTCAGCGGAATTAGTGCAAGGTGGTGGTATGATTCTCACCTTCATTGGCAGACTTGAGAATGATGAACTGATTACTACTATGAGTGTAATTGGAATGGCGCTAAACGACATGGTGGTAGAGGTATTTTTATTTCTGTATCAAATTTTGTGGAATTTACACTTTGTCAAAAAAAAAAAAATTAAAACATGCCCTTAAACTTTTTGAAATTTTAAAATATATATATTATCTCTAAGCTCTAACTTTTATAAAAATTTGACAAAAAACAGTCATCCATATCTTGTTATTTTTCTATTAACTAAATTCTTGTGATAGACAAATGAAAATAATGAATGAAAAATAAAAAAATAAAATAAAAATCTGTGAGATGCAAACGATTTTTTGTCAAATTTTTAACCAACATTTGTGTTTGAGGGTGATGAACATATTTTAAAAATCTAAGAAGGTTAAGTATACATTTTAAAAGTTTCAAAGACAAAATGCACATTACTGAGAGCTTTTTATTCTTTTCCCTTTCATTCTTTAGTTACTAATTTTCAGCTTTGAAATTCCGTTAGTTCTTTGTTTCTTTCCATTTTTCAAGTGAAATTTGAATTCCATTTCGACATTGTTTGTTGCAGAATAAAATTGAAGAGGCAAAATTGGACTCTTTTGATGTCCCATTTTATGCTCCCACTGTAAATGAAGTTAAAGAAATAATTGAGGCAGAAGGATCTTTTACTGTTCATAGACTGGAGATTTGCAAAACAGGTTGGGAACCAGACATCGATGAGATCAATGATTTCAATAACAATATTGTCTTTGATAAAAATATGAAAGCCAAGTCCATAGCCAAACACAAGAGAGCAGTGTTAGAAGCACTTATTAAGTTGCACTTTGGAGATCATATCTTGGATGAATTATTCCAAAGGTTTACGAATAAGGTTACCCAAATCCTAGAGGTTAGCGATATGGATAACAATAATGTTGTCATGTCCATGACAAAGAATTAATGCTTGGAAGTTGAAAATGTTCTGAGGAACTTCATTGACATCTTTATTTGGGAGTGTTGAAAATGGATCATATGTTCTTTGCACATGTCCAAACTACCTCAATGAATTTTATTTTATCTACTCAATAGGTGTTAGCCCAATTTCTTCTCATATGTAATTATTTCATATCTTGTCCTCTTTTGGGCGGTTATTCTCGTTTCTACAACCTCCACCTTTTGCTCTTGTTGTTTTTTTGGTGCCTAACATTCATTATTATAGAGTATAGTTGGTGAAATAACATTTTTAAACTTAGTAGGTATTTAACAAAAGTTTTATTGAACTACTGTTTAACCAACTATACTTTATGACAATGAATGTTGATTTCAAAATGAGAACAAATACTATTTGGATATAAGAAAAAGAATAACCTATAATAATATTTGCACATCCAGTGCATAAGGAAAAGAAAATTTAAGATATAAAGAAAAGTACAAAAATATCTAACCTTTTCAAGTGGTTAACATCTTTTAGCTTGTTGTATTTCGACCCATTTTGTACCACATTCTCTTGTTAGTCAAAAAAATATCAAATAATGTATTTTTAATATTTTAGTAATATTTACTATAACTATTAATAATATTTTTTGACTATGAATGAGATATGAGACAAAAGATATAGATAAGTGGCTCCAATAAAAATAAGTTATCATATCTTAAATTTTATTTCAATTAGAAATTAAAATAGGAATAATATTAATTAGATATCATGTTATTAGCAATTTATTTGATATGCCAACAAACGTTGATCCAATCTATTTTACATCTCAAAAAAATATGAGTTTAAATTCTATTATTAATATGAGAATTTTGTTGATAGGTAAAGCATGTCCTAACCCTCAATATACGATACTAAAGGAAACAAATATATATGGTTCGTTTTGTGCAAGTTAGGGATAGTATCCTAACTTAGATTGAGATTGGGGTTTATATGGTGTCTTTTGCTTGAATTTTCTGGTGTTGTATAAACTGTTCTGTCAGCAAAACCGCACTGAGATTTGGTCTCCAAAACTTGTGCGCATAATGAAGCTCCAATACTTCAACTTTTCCTTCTTCCTCGTAGGTTTTTGCCTTACCAATTCTTCCCTCAACCTTCAACTAGACCACGCTAAGTGTCTTCCTCGCACTCTCCCCCTTTTTGGACAACACTTTTAAACCCCAAAAAACAACCACTTCAAAACACATGCCAGTAGTTGCGTTTCTAACAGCTTAAATGTTTTTTTTTTTTTTTTTTCTGGTTTCAAGTTCAAAGGATAAAGCTCCAAATGCAACATTTACCTGTGTTTAGGGTTCATAGAATGAAGTTGTGCGCTTTAAGATTAGGGACTCACTTGACGTTCCACGTTGGTAGTTAACGTGCCATGTTAGATGGCTCTATTATGTTTGATAGATAACTGTGGACGGAGGATTGATGTTGGATCATTTTTAGAGAGTTAGGATTGATTATGGTCCAGTTGATGTGTGAAAGTTCTATTTGCTTTTAGATCAAGTGTCAAGGGATAAATGGAGTTTTTCTCTTAAGTCTTTTAAAATTCAAAAAAATACTTATAAAAATACTTAAACCAACTTTTATTAACAGTAAAAAAACTCTAATTTTGTTATCGTGTAAATTAATTGACAATAACTACTTTAGCTTAATCAAAGCATGTAGCTACAATTAAACATGACCAAAAAAAAAAAATTATTGTTATTGTAGTCTTGCCTACCTCAAACATGAATTAGTTTATACAAGTTACAATATTAATACCAAAAAAAAAAAAACTCTAACTTTTAACCTTCTACAAATTAGTTAAATTTCTCATTAAATTATACTTAATAATTAAGCACTTGATTTTTTTATTTACACTCATGTATCTTTACTTTTTGAGTAAAAGACATCCCTCCTAACAACTGAGGTGCAAGTTTCAAATCCATGACTTTTAGCCGGAGATGCTCTGGAGTTTGTTGCCAACCTATTTGAGGTGTTTATGTTTTGTTTTTTTTTTTTTTTAAGATAAATCATTCTCTATCATGTAGTATCTAGTCGATAGTTAAATTAATAGTTTTTTTTGACCAAAAATTTCCACAAAAAAAGAAAAAGAAGGATCGAGTTCCAAAACTGCAATGTTAGGGTAAACCAACTCAACCATATACAAAGCAGAAAATTAATAGATTTTGATTCTCCAAATGAGAGGCATTGATATTTATGGCCACTGTGTATCATCATGTAATATTTCATAACAATTCCAAAATAGTAAAAATGTGTCACTTCAAAGAAACTGTCATCTCTATCATTTGGATACTCACGTTAATTGAAAAGATGAAAAGGGCTACAACCTTTTTGGAATCACTATGGTATGTATGTATATACACTGAGAATCCACCAAATTTAATCTAATCATTATGATTTAGAATTTGAGGATCTTGTGAATGATGTACCTACGACATGCCCTCCAACGAAAATGACGAACAAAAAGAATTTTGGGTAATTTTCTTTTGGTATAAATGAGAAAATACAAAAAAACAAATACAGTCGGTTGAAAGGAACAGCCATGGAATCAGCACCAGGCTTTGGGAGGATCTAGCTCCAAAGGGCTCAATGCAATAAAGGTTTTTTTTTTTTTTTTGAGTCAAATATGGTTTTATAAGATTGTAGTTGATCAAATATTATAAAATATAACAAAATGTTATAAGTTGTATAATGGGTCAACGACAATATTTTGAAATGGGATTTGACATAGTAAATGAGATAAAAAAAAAATTTATTATGCAAAGGTGATGCCTTCTTATTGTTGGATAAACTTTTCTGTTACGTACATGGCAATTGGGTTTTCCCTTATGCTCATGTATATATATAATTTGTCTAATATATGATTACCATGTTCAGTTATTAGCAGAGTAACTACTTAGCATCAAGGGTATTTTGATCATTTCCCCGCAAAAAACGTCTTTTATTGAGAAATGGGATAGGTGTGTAGTGACGTACCTCGGCTGCTTAAGGCTTTGAGCCCAAACGTGCCCTTTCCCCAATAGATTAAAATTCATATATACTCCCTTTATCTAAAAATAAAAAAATATTTTTTAAGTTATATTTTTAATTAATAAATAAATTAAACTCAAAGATTAAAATACTACAGTATAAAAAACAAAAAAAAAATGTCCACTTTGAACTTGTAGGAAAATATGTATTGATAAAGGTAATAACTATTGCTCCACTTTTTAAATAAAATTAGTCCACTTTTTATTTGTGATAGGGATACTTGTGTGTTAAATATATATTAAAAAAAAAAAAAAATGTCCATCTTCGTTAACTCATGAAATGAGGGCATAAAGGATATTTTTCAACTCAAAAGGGAGAAATAGGTTTTTGGCAACTTAAAGAGAGATAATTTTGTAATTTGGACCTCATTAATGCTATTTTTATAGTTTGGGCCTTATTAATGATAATTTTGTAATTTTCCTACATTTAACCTAAAGCATTTTTGGCTCTCTAGCTTTCTTCTTTCCTTCTTCTCCCATGACTGCCTCTATGAAAATGGAATTTTCCACGGAGTAAAACTTAATTTGTTGGATAAAAATTCGGATTTTAGGTTTTAGTTTCTCTAATCCCTTGTTGCGATGATGGTTAAGGTTGAGTTTGGTTCCAACGGTCATAATCTATGCGATTGCGTAGTAAAAATTGCCGAGTAAAGTGCAGGGATATCGACTTAGTTAGGGTTCAACCAGATTAATTGATTAAGTAGATTAATCTTGAGATTTTAGGATTAATCTAATTAATTGGCATAACTGAAATTAAATTTTATCTTTAAGTCGAGGATAAAATGACTTATGTCTAATAGTTCCCTTAGGTTGATTGCATTTTCATGATCTGTTGATTTCAGTTACTTGTTTATTGTGCTTGTTTACTTTATTGTTATTGATTTTACTGAAAACTCTCATTCCCTTAGCCTATTCTGATTGAGACATATACTAATGATTCTCTGAAAACACGATCCTAGTTGAAAACTTAAACTTGAATTTTTAATTTGAGTGCCACTTATAGTAACGACACTATAAGCGCGTACGTCAGTGATGATATCATGTATGAATTGTTCCGAAGGTTTGCAGATAAGGTTGCCCAACTCCTAGAGGTGAAGAAGATGGAGTACAATAATCTTGTCATATACATGACAAAAAATTAATGCTTGAAGGTAGAAAATGGTGTCTAATTAAGAAGCTTAGGTAGCAGATAAGTGACTCAGATTAATTCAGCAGATATATTTTGGATGATGTTATTTTTGAGTGTTTTAGATAAATGACAGATGTATTTAACGAAAACCACGCTTAGTGGAGAAACTAATTTCAGAAGTAAAGGTAGAAGGAGGGGGACTAATAATGCTATAGTCTCCTTAATATTTTAATACTTTTTTAGATTTATATAGTTATTATATATTTAGCCCCACAAAATTTATGTAAAAATTATTTGTGGTCCCTGCAAAGTTTTTCATTTTTGATTTTGATCCCTGTACCTAAATTTTAGCTTCACTCTTGCTAAGAAATAATTCATTGAGCATCCTGGTTAGGATGTTTGGTTTATGGGAAAAAATAAATATGATTGAGATGAAAGTGAATGAATTGGATAAGATAGTCATTCTCATTATCATAACTGATATCATCTAGAATAAAACAAGTAATGATTTCATTCCATTTTTATGTTGTGACATTGTCATATTTATTATTAAGATGAAATTTTTTTGTTTTTAGGATATGAAAATATAATTTATCCCCATTATGAGGAACAAATTTAAAAGTTAAATGGGGCAGCTCGGTTAGTAAACAACCCAAACATAAATTGATTGATACACCCCTACAAGTTGCATTGAAATTCACGGTCATTCCATCCCTTCATACCTATGACACAAAAAAAAAAAAAAAAAAAGTAAAGAGGAGCAAATTTGAAAACTCAGAAAGATTGTTAATTACATGTGTCATTTATAGATGGGCTCAACCTTATGCAAAGAAGAGTTTAGAGTGAGAGCCATCAGTTTTGGTTTCATCTTTTCAATTTGGCTCCGTCACCTAATAAGATAGTTTTTTAGTTAATTCGCATATATAGCTCACACAAGAACACATGTAATCTAGTTTCACTTGAGTTAGAATCATGTAACTATATATGAGTTAACAGGCTTCTTGGCAACCACAATCAATTCAATTTAGTAATCACCCAAATTTAGGATAAGCCATTTCTATTCCTAAATCATGACTTTATATATGGAAAGAGAGCTTTGAGAACTCTCATTTTAGGAAAGGGTTTTTTGCTAGGCTAGGTTAATGTTTGTCACATTTAAACTATTAATTTTTTGTCTAACAAATGTTTTATAGAATGATTGAATTTAATTTATTTACAATCATTTATCTGAGTCATTTATCTACTATTTAGTAAATGCTTAATAAAGAAATTAGATCCCTCGTTATATTAGTAGCTAGAAGGCATTGCAAGAATAATCTTTTGACTACATGACCTACTACTTGTTACTATCGAACTGGTGATTAGGTTGGTATTTAGTGCCGAGAAAATAGTACCTGACAAACATTAAGGAGGAGAAAAATTGAAGGGAAACAATAGTTAAAGGAAAAAATGAAAGAAATCATTAAGAGGACGAGGGAGAGAGATTAATGATAAATTACCAATAGGAAGTAGAAGAGCTAATGTTGCTGCCATGGCCAGCCCTAGATGCTCACCACCTCCAAAGGAGAGGAGAGGGAAAATGTGAGAGGGGGACGAAGAAAGCAAATAGAAAAAGGGGGGACTGGAGGGAGTCGAAGAGTTGCTGTTGTGGCTGCCACTGTCTGGCATAAGCTTTCTAGGTAAAACTCACCCCCAAAAGCTAGCTTGTAGGGGGAGGGTGCCCATTGGCTTATAAGCCTCACATTGAGCGCATCCACACTCAATGTGGGACTTGGAGAAACCTCCCTAATGAATCATTACAATACTCCTCCGTTGGACCCGGACGGCTAACACTCCAGTTTTGGAGGCGAACTATCCCAACCCATTTTCTTGGGTAGCCATTTCTCGTGAACCCCAGGATTCCAACATAGGACCAAGGCTCTGATACCACTTTTATAAGCTTTCTAAGTAGAACTCACCCCCAAAAGCTAGCTTGTAGGGGGAGGGTGCCTATTGGCTTATAAGCCCCACATTGAGCGCATCCACACTCGATGTGAGATTTGGAGAAACCTCCCCAATGAATCATTACACTTTCACTATCAGGTAGCTTAAGCTCATTTAATGTAAGTAAATGTTAGAGAGTGCTCAAGTAATGTAAGCTGATTTACCTAGCTTAGGTGGGACCCATAAATATTTAATATGGAGTCAGGAAGGAGTGAGCTCATTTATCAATTGGGCTTAAAAGTCAATTATATAACTTTGATGTAATAAATCATAAGCTTGTTGCTGAAAAAGTTAGGCGTAGTTTTATACTTGTAGTAGTTAGTTATGACTTTGAAGTTATCCTAAATTTAGCATGTGAACCGTGTGTCAAAAAAGTAGACAAGGAGTAGGTAATGATTATTTGTCAAAAAGTAAATAAGTATTACTTGTCATAAAAAACATAGGTAAGGTATTGCTAAAATGTGTCTCAAGACCCACACTCTATTCTCTTCACACCTAAGTTTTTGTTTTTCTAAGAGTTTGACATGTACATATGGTAACATTGTTCTTTTATCTTATATTTTTTAAAAAAAATTTACTTAATTTGCTTTTAAATTTTGAAATTATTATATTTAAATAAGTGAAACAATAGATATTATACCTCATACATAGTCTAAATTTAAAAGTCTAATTGTTTGAATTTGTCAATATGTTGACATTCTTGCTTATAAAAGGATGCAGTTGTAATGTTGTAAGCTAAGAAAAGTCGAAGCTTATTATATCAGTGAGTTTCCTCTCCATGACTTTGTTTCTAAATCTTAAATTTTTCTCTTCTCTGAAAGCCTTAACTTGTTATATGCTTATAAAATCTGCCTCTACAAATAAGTAAGTATGCACTGCACTTGCCTCTTAGTGAGGATCCTGTGCATCAGAAAGCTTAGATGAAGATTCAGACTTGGATATTCCCCAGTATGGTATTCTTGCATTCTAGATAGTAGCTTGAGATTGTGAAAGTCTTGATGAAGTTTGGCGTTGTTTTATTTTGCTTGTATTCTGAAATAAGGATAGAGTAATACTCTCGCTTGTTATAAAGGTCAGTTCATAACACAACCTAGATAAACATTTTATAACATATTTATGATAAACTAATTCATATGATTTTCTTCTTTTTTGTTTTTTTTGTGTGAAATGTTAATTATATAACATGCATGTGCAATTAATCTATCTATTTGAAAAATAAGTTTGTATTTATGAGATACATCCCATTAATAAAATATGAATAAAATAATCACATCTCTCAAAATAGATTTAATATTTATATAAATATACAAAACATTTTTTAGTCAGAGAGCTCTACTTCGTTTAAATTCTTTAATTAAATTAGTTATAAACTAAAAAACTTTAATAAGTTTGTATTTTAAAAATACTTATGGTAAAAGAAAAAAAAAATAATTAAGATTGAGTGAGTTTATAAAATGAACAAATAAAGTTTTATATTTTTTTGTAACGTGTGCATATTTTCCTTCAATTTTTAATCAATTTATTATAATAATTATCTTCTCAATGTCTTGGGGAACACCATAGAGATCAATGGCAACAGAGAAAGTGCTTCACATGAATGGTGGTGTGGAAGAAACTAGTTATGCAAACAGCTCTACTTTTCAGGTTCTCTCTTAATATGTCTCTTTAAGTGTTAGACATGATTCACACGAAACCTTGACATAAAATTGGAGTTTCTAAGATCTCTTTGGCACATATTTTTTATTTTAAATTAAAATTTTAGGATAACTTATTAATGGATCTATGTTTTTGTTTACACTTTGTACTCAAAGATTTTCGTATAAGAAACATATATTAATATGACATCCTCCCAAGAGTTTAAGCACTAGGGTTGAAAATGTTTCTCCCTTCTTTCACACACTAAATTGTTCATGCAAAAAATTGTTTATACTTCTCTCTAACTTAGAGACTGTTTGGATTTTTTTTATTAGAAATGCTTTTTGACAAAAAAAAAAAACTCTTTAATGTAATTTTCAATATTTTAGGTTGATTTTTGTAAAAAAAAATATTTTCAAAAGTTAAAGATTCTAATAGTGTGTTATTATTTCATGAAAAAGCATTTCTAGAAGTAAAGAAAAAAAAAATCATTTTAGTTTTTACTTTTGCTTTTATGTCTCAAAAGTTTTTATTTTATTTTTTTAAGTCAATTCAAACAAATTTTTAAAGAATTTATTAAATAGATTTATCTAATTCTCTTATTTTTCATTATTTTATACAAAAAGTCTGTTATGATCTACATTTTATGCAGAGAAATGTGATGAAAAAAGTGAAGCCTATCCTTGAAGAGATTCTTACAAGAATCTGTAGCAACAATATTATTACAAATTGTTTCAAAGTGGCAGATCTGGGTTGCTCTTGTGGACCAAATACACTTGCAGCAGCATATGATATTATCAACAATATTATGGATCATGCAGAAAGCTACAAACCCAGTTTCCAAATTTTCCTCAGTGATCTTCCTGGAAATGATTTCAACACCTTATTCAAGAATATGCTTCCTGAATTCAACCAAAAGCTGCAGAGGGAAAAGGGAGAGAAAATTGGGCATTGTTTTATAGTTGGAACTCCCGGGACTTTCTATGGAAGGCTCTTTCCAAGCAATTCCATGCATTTTTTCTATTCTGTATATGGTCTGCATTGGCTCTCGCAGGTTAGCGACAAACTAAATTATCTTTTTTCAATCAAATAACTTCTCAAATCCCAAAGGTTCTTAAAAACTTTAAACTTATGGGTACAAGCCAGGGAAATTGTAGCTTAACTTGTGAGATAGATGCTATAAAAGAGTAGTAGACAAAAAATGAAAGAGATTGTACAAGAGATATAAGAATGGTTGCAATTGGGGTTGGGTATGGGCTGGCCATCTCGGTCTCCTTTCTAGGCTCAAGGTAATTGGAACAATTTCAAGACAAGATAAATTAAGATATAAAACGAGAGTGGATGGGCAAAAAAACTCAGTATCTTGTTTTGGTATATATTTTTTAAAAGTTTAAATAAACTAAAATAACATCATTTTATATATTTAATATTAGAATGATACAAAAAATAATATTTGTGACTATATTAGTACAAGATTAACACAACCTTTTAAAATTGAGATTGAGCAAGAGTTTCTGAATAAGATCATGATTGAATTTTTTTTTTTTTAACAAAATTTAGGAGAGAAAAATCTTGTCTTATCTAATTTCATGCCTACCCTATTGTAATCTTTTAGGACTTGAATCAAGAGGACAAAAAAGTAAGGTTATCATATGCTAAAATTTATTTTAACTAGAAAAATTGGTATCATACTTGAACTTTCACCAATTGTGGAAGAGGACAAGTTAACAACCATTTCATATAAAATATTAAACTCTTTTCGTTGGTTTATACTTGGTTATTTCTACGCCATTTGGGTATGAATCCTTGTTCAAAATAGAATAAGATCAATAATTAGTAATCCCTCTTAATATGGGTGCTTTCAAAGTTCAAATATGATAATATTTTCTATTCAAACTCAAAACCTGTGAGCTAAAATAGAATCGTCTTATTAATTAATTGGAGGCTAATTAAAACATTTTTATATTCTTTATTATTATTATTATCATATATACAGGTCCCAAGAGGTTATAATAATGGTGTTGTGCCACTGAACAAGGGGAACATCTACTTAACAAAAACAAGCCCTCCAACTGTGTTTAAAACATACCTTAATCAATTTGAAGAAGATTTCAAGTTGTTTTTGAGTTGTCGTTCAGAGGAATTAGTGCAAGGTGGTGGTATGATTCTCACCTTCATTGGCAGACTTGAGAATGATGAACTGATTACTACTATGACTTTAATTGGACTGGCACTAAACGACATGGTCGTAGAGGTATATTTTATTTTTGTATCAAATTTTGTCTAATTTAGATTTTGTCAAAAAAAAATTAAAACATGTACTTAAACTCCTTGAAATTCCATATAGTTCTTTGTTTCTTTGCATTTTTCAAGTCAAATTTAAATTCCATTTGGGCATTGTTTGTTGCAGAATAAAATTGAAGAGGCAAAATTGGACTCTTTTGATGTCCCATATTATGCTCCCACTGTAAATGAAGTAAAAGAAATAATTGAGGCAGAAGGATCTTTTACTGTTCATAGACTAGAGATTTGCAAAACTGGGTGGGAACCAGACATTGATGAGATCAATGATTTCAATGACAATATTGTTTTTGATAAAAATATGAAAGCTAAGTCAATAACCAAACACATGAGAACAGTGTCAGAAGCACTTATTAAGTTGCACTTTGGTGATGATATCTTGGATGAATTATTCCAAAGGTTTACAAATAAGGTTACCCAAATCCTAGAGGTTAACAATATGGATTATAATAATGTTGTCGTGTCCTTGACAAAGAATTAATGCTTGGAAGTTGAAAATGGTGCTTTGGGGAACTTCTTTGACATCTTTATTTGGGGTTGTTGAAAATGCATCACATGTCCTCTATTGCACTGCAATCTATGAGCGCGCAACGACAGTCGTTAGATCAATTATTAATGTGGTGTTACAGTTTAATCGAATAAATGTTATCATGCCACGTAACTGACTGAAGTGCAATCAATGCCATGCGATTTAGATTTGATTGTGTTTAGTTTGTGGGAATAAAATTTGATCTAAATGAAATGGGAACTAGTTGTAATTATATTGTTACTATCATTGCCATAATTGATATTATCGAATAAAATTATTTGTGTTTAATGTCATGATATAATTTTTAAATTGTTTTGATATGTGTTAAGATATTCCTTACCAATAGTTAAACTCTTTGAATAACAACGATCACCACAACGAACATATCTCTTTCAACAAAACATTTTCCATAATTTTCAAATTTTATTGAATTTATATAATTTATCTCTCTTTTCAAACAAACTTAAAATATGTTAACTTGAGGTTGTCAACTACTCTTGTCATCCACATTTGGATGTTCTCATGTATAACAATCCTCTCATAATAATAGTATTATTGAATGATAAATATCATTGGTTTAAATTGTTTATACTTGACATTAGTTAACTTTCTTGTGGTTTCATAATTAAGAAATACTACCAACACTGTTTAAAATACGAGTCTCGAAATATTTCAAGAACTGATAAGTTTGAACCTTAAAACTGCCCTTTTAATAAGGAATTTACATTCAAAACCAGAATCATAGCCAAGTAAAGAACAACTACTGCCAACAATTTCTAAGTCACCAACTTTACACTGAGAACTTGCAACCAAATCGTCAAATTCATGCCACATCCTCATTTCATTTGTAAACAAAAACAGATGCTCATACACATCAAACCCATGATGCTGCAATGCAACCATGTGTATGCATTTGATGTAAGCTCCATTTTTACAGAAAAAATGGTGGTTAATACAACTTGCCTAAACATGCTATAAGAGATGAACTGATTCAAAATGGGAACTCAATGAGAAATTAATTCCCATAACATGTCAAAGACCAAAAGTTAGCATGAACACACTATATAGATGAAAGATCTTCATAGATAGTCTTGATACCTGGCCTATCAGAAATAGACCTAATGCATCTAAGAGCTATTCCAAGGACATCCTTCATTGCCTTTTCTGCTTTGGCATTGTCCATCTCCGGCAACAATGCAGCATCAAAACATTCCGAGCCTCGGCCTTCTGATACGCGCAATCTTACCCAATCTGTCAAATCAAGACTTCCCTCCCCACCGGAGATGACATCACCTGCACACCTTCCTGTTAAAAGTTCCAAGAGTATCACTCCAAAGGCATAAACATCTGACTTGAAGGACGGCATTGGCTTCTTGGAGGCAGCCAATTCTGGTGCACGATAACCTAAGACCCCGGCATCAAGAATCTGTTCAATGGTTCCAGCCTGAGTCATAAGCCGGTGGAGGCAGTAATCGGCGACACGGGCATTCAAGTCAGCTGAATCTAACAAAACATTTGCTGCTTTAAGATTCCCATGAGGAACAGCGCGATCAAAATGGAGATAGTTCAGGCCACGTGCTACATCAACTGCTATCTTGAGCCTCTGGGCCCAGGTTAAAGGTGGACCTTTTCTTCCTGGTCGATCTGAGAATTGAAATGTAGAAGAAGCAAGTTCAAGTAGTGAAGAATAACAGATAAAACCAATATAAATGATGGATGAGATTACGGGTAAGCATAACAGTTGCAGTAATGAAACTGATTAGCATCAGCATTAACTCATGGGTGCTCATAGACACACCCACAATAACAGTTGCAGTAATCTAGTTGCACTTAAGTTAAAATCATGCAACTACACATGCATTAAGACGCTTCTTGGCAGCCACGATCAATTCCATCTATCACCCAATGCTATCGAAATCATAAACTAGGCAATCTCGGCCCCTGGAAAAGGAGCTAAGGCATCATAATCAAGCAATTCTAATGGTTAATAAAGATTGAGGTCTCGCACTCACAATGGAATTTGTACAAATCTTGGAGAAACATATCTTCTGATAGAACTAAACAGATGCTTACACGTAAGGGGAAAAAGATTATATGTTCTCTCAAAAATGAAAAATCTAGAATTACAGTAATAGGCATATCTCATGTATAGAGAAGAAGCTTCCATGACATGCACTTAGAATCATATCAACCCACCATTCAGATAAGCTGATCATTTGCAAGCATCATGTTCATGGCTAGTTATGTCTTACAACTATTTTTAGACTAGCAAGCAAATGTTGATTATTTTAACTTTCAAATGAAATAAAGGTAAGTCAGACTAAAGGAAATAAATGTATGACATATTACCATAAAGAAAACTCGCAAGACTTCCAGGAGAGATGTAGTCTGAAAGGATAAGCTTCTCATGCTGTGTAGGACCCCAATAGTACCCTCTCAATCCCACAACATTTGGATGCCTGATGTTTGCAAACTTTTTAGCCTCTTTAGCAAATTCTTTTCTCTGTTTAGCGACTCCTTCTCTTAGCCATTTCACTCTCAATAATAAACCATTCTCGAGAGTTGCCTTATAAGAAGTGCCATGGCTGCTTCTCCCCAAAACTTCAGCTGGGGCCCTTGAAAGCTCCTCAGGTGTTAGTGTTATTGTGTCATCAAGAAAATGCAGCTCTCCAATCAACCTATCAGGAGATCTCACATCTAGTCTTGCAAGATTTTCAGTAGTGAAGGAATCACCAGACTCTGGTGACCATGAAAATTGGCTGTTCTTTGATGGGGAGAAACCAGTTACAGCTGCCATTTTCTCATCAGGGCTTATTATCTCTGATGATGATCCTTTCCTTGAGGTCACAAGATCCTCAGCTGTCACAACCATAGTGCCACCTCTTTCTGTTGGACGACTAACACCGGAGACATTTGATTGAGCACGCCCATGGCTATTCTTACTTGTAGCATATTCAGGAGGATGAGATCTTGATATACGTATGTAATGTATGAAGACAGCAAGCAGAATTAATATGAATAGAGCAACTACACATGACACTATGATTATTACTTTCACAATAATGCTCATATGCCTCCTTTTGGGATTTTCAGTTGGCATATTGGTTGATCCAGGAGGAACATTTGGAAAGTTTAGTCTAGAATTTCCAGGAAAAAAAGATGAACTGGGGAACCTCCTAAGATTTTCTGGGACAACACCAGACAGATCATTATATGAAGCATTAAAGTTTCCAAGTTCCTTTGGCAAGTTATTCGGTAAAGGACCTGTAAAATGATTGTCTGATATATCCAAGTAGTTGAGTGAATTCATATCAGCAATGGTAGTGGGAAGAGAGCCAGAAAAATTATTTCCTGCAATATTCAGCACTTTCAGGACAGTTAATGATCCAAATTCATCCGGAAAATAACCATTGAACTGGTTGTGAGAAAGATCAAGAATCTGAAGATCAGATTGACCAGGGGAAGAAGATAAATTAATGCCACCAGAGATCATATTGTTTTCAAGATGGAGCTCTTGCAAAGTGGGCATCATGAGCAGATCAGCTCGAAGTAGTCCACCTAGTTGGTTGGAACTAACATCAAGCACTCTAAGCTTTGGATACTGTGTTAAGGCCCTTGGGAGAGAGCTGCTAAGAGAATTATGAGAGAGATTCAGATAATTTAATCGCAAAAATTGAGGGGTCACCTCAGGGATAGGCCCTGTCAAATGATTCCTACTAAGATCAATGAGTTCAATGTTCCCCCATTTCAACATCCTGGATAAATTTCCTTCAAATTTGTTATTTGACAGATCAAGTACAGCACAGCTTCCAGTCAGCAGTGGTAGCTCTCCAGTAAATCCATTTGATGAGAGATTAAGAACTTGGAGTGTCGTTGACGTGATCATACTTATTGGCCCTAAGACAAAATATGAATGAGATGCATTGCAATTCAAACTTACAACTCTTCCAAATTCAGTAGTTAAATAAGATAGATTCTTCATTCAAAGAAAAATAAAAACTGGAACTGACTATTTACCTGATAAATTGTTAGCACTCAAATCCAGTTCAGTTAGGACCAAAGGGTCCCCTTTAAGTAGGCCGCTGGGAATAAATCCTGAAAATCTGTTGTTGCTAAGTTTAAGGACCTGGAGTTCATAAACAAATTCAAATCCAGGCAATTCTCCAGACAATTGATTGTAGCTGAGATCCAAAACCTCCAAGTCTTCAAAAGCCTCACCTTCACTTACCAATGACCCAGTAAGCTGGTTGTGGCTTAGATTTAAATACTTAATAGTGTCAGATATTTTCGGTAAGAACTTCTGGGAATTAGAGCTCAGTAGCATATTCTCACTAAAGTCAACGTGAGAAGCACTTGAGGAAAGGAAAAATTCAACATCTAAATGACCATCAAGCATATTTCCATGCAAGTCAAGCACTTCAAGAGTAGACATCAGCTCAAAACCTTTGGGAATTTTACCAATGAAGCCATTATGAGATAAATTAAGAGATACCAGCCTAGACAGATCAGTCAATGCAACTGGGAGAGCACCAGAAAAGCCATTCCGGCTCAAGTCCAAGGACTGGATTGAAGTCATCCCCGAAATAGTGTCAGGAATTGGACCAGAAAAGTTATTCCCAGAAAGTGAAAGGTTCTGCAAGTTTGATAATTTACCAATTCCCAATGGCAAGGATGAAGAAAACAGATTATCAGAGACATCCAAGAATTGAAGGCTTTTGAAGTTATCTATGTTGTCAGGAAGTTGTCCAGATATGGAATTGTTGGACATGGAGAGTTTGACAAGCTTTTTGAGGTTTGAAAATACACTTAAGTTTGCTCCAGCAGAGAGACCCAAGTTGTCAAGGACAACCCCAGCAACACTACCACCATTACAGAGAACTCCATTCCATGAAGATGGGCATCCATCAAAGTCAATGGATTCCTCGTTCCAGGAATTCAGGACATAACCCGTAGGGTCATGCTTAATGCCTTTCTTGAATTCCAGCAATGCTAAAATGTCCCGGGAAGGAAGTTGTCCCATGACAGAGAAGAAAGATAAGGACAACACCAAAAGGCTAAAGAGCTTCATGTTCTCCAATAAATGGCAGAATTTCAACCTAGACTAGAAATTGCTCAAGCTTAAAAAAACAGAAAGGGGGCTCTCAAGCTTCTCGTTCAAACAGATAGCAGCAACTTTTCAGAGAACGAGATATCCTCCTTGTATTAAGAGAAAGCACCAATATAGACCAGAAGAAAGCTCAATCTATGCAAAGAACAGACCTTGGCCCCTCAAGTTCCTAACACAGAAAGAAAATGACTTATTTACACACCAAAAGAGGTAGGATTAGATATGAAACTCTAAATAAAAACAACAGGGGAAAGAGTAAACCCCAAATGCCTCACCAGTCCAGCAATTTTATATATATTATATAAAAAAATAAAAAACAGAAACCAAAGGTTTCAGAACACTGGTTATCCTTCCTTCCAGTAGGGGTCACAAACACAAGGAAGCTTCAGCAAAAACAATCATTAACTGCGAAAACAAAAAACACGAAGTAAGCAAAACACCCATGACCAGAAAATAAACCAAGATGAGTCATTTTTCAGAGATCCAACCGAACAAAACGCAATCTTTCTTACCCACATCAACTTCTTTGCACAATGTAGCCCCAAGCAGAAATCCCCACTCTGATAAATCAAACTTTTGAAGCAGACCACAGACTTTCTCAGCGAAACTTACAACTAACAATGAGGAACTGAAGCAGCATAGACCAGCATTGTAGCTACAGAATACTCACTCATTAACAAACTGGAAAATGGGCACCCAATTTGACATCCGAACAGCAATAAAGAGAAGGGACCCAGAATTTTTTTGGTCATAAAAGCATTTGTCACAAGTAATGAGAACTTTCTAAACCAAAAAAAGACGTATTAAAATCTTTTACGACAGTGAATGAATAACCCTAAAATTTTACTTAAATGCATGTGACAACAAAACCCTTAAAAGAGAGTACCTTTGTCCCTTTTGGCAAGCATGTGAGAGGTCAGCACACTAAACAAAAACTAATTTTGTTTTATTATTGAAAGATTAGGAAAAGTGGCCATTCATTTCATCCTTTTGAGGTATACTAAAGTATAGTAGTAGTAGCTATATAATCTAAAGCGGGAAAAATTTATGGGTGATTTTGGGCTATAGCTTTATTAGCAAAATTAGGGATTTACCCGCCAAAATGCTATGGGAATCTCTCACTTTCCTAGTGGACGTCAAAGGATTTTATCAAATCCAGTTTAAGATTTCTTGTTTGTATATAAGTTAAAAAATTGTACAGCATGGGAAGCTGTGTGACAGAACACGTAGGATAGTGGGCCCACCACTGCCCCATTGGTTTTGACTAGGGTTCTTGTGTTTTTGCTCATTTCCTCCACTAAACGACACAAACAGAAGAGGCGAAGTAGGTGCAAGCATAATGGAGATTGGTTGTGGAAATGGGACCCGACGGGGCCTTCGTAAGAAAAAAAAACCAATGACCTAGTGCCACGTCGGAATTGTGGTCCCCATATAGAGCAGTATCCATGCCCTTCTCCTCCATCTTGTGGGGCCTATGCAAGCGCTATCACACACGACATCCCTCACAGGTCACAAAACAACAGATGGGCAGATTGGCCTATTGTCCTATACATCCTCTTCTATTAAATATTATTCTTTTGTTATGTGACACTAGTAAAAACACAATTTTTTATAAATAAATTAGTTAATGAAACAGTAAAAAACTCTCCTAAACCAAATATTTTTTTTAAAAAAAAAAAACTCTAATTTCTAACCTCCTACAAATTAGTTAAATTTCTCATTAAATTATACTTAATAATTGAGCACTTGATTTTTTGTTTACGTTCGTGTATCTTTACTTTCTTTGAGTATTAGGCATCCCTCCTAACAATGAGGTGCAATGCTTTAGAGTTTGTTGCCAACGTTTGTGTTTTTTTTTTTTTTTTTAAGGAAAGAGATAAATTATTCTCTGTTTTGTAGTATTTAGTTAATTATTAAATTAATTTTTTACCAAAAATTTGAAAAAAGAAAAAGAAAATTAAACTTAGTTCCAAAACTAGAATGCTAGGATAGACCAACTCAACCAGACCGAAAGCAGAAAATTAATAGATTTTGATTCTCTAAATGAGAGGCATTGATATTTCTGGCTACCTTGTGTCATCATATAATATTTCATAACAATTCCAAAACAGTAAAAATGTGTCCCTTCAAAGAAACTGTCATCTCTATCATTTGGATACTCACGTGAATTGAAAAGATGAAAAGGGCTACAACCTTTTCGGAATCACTATGGTATGTACGTATATATACTAAGAATCCACCAAATTTAATGTAATCATTATGATTTAGAATTTGAGGATCTTGTGAATGATGTACCTGCGACATGCCCTCCAATGAAAATGATGAACAAAAAGAATTTTGGTGGAAAATGTTAAAAAATTTAAAACCTTGGTGTCATATGTTTGAGATTAATCATGTTTGAATTCCTTAATAATGATTCTGCCAAAGGAAATTGAAGCCATAAATTATGCCAACAAAAAGAGAGAAAAAAAAAAAAAAAGAAGCTTAACTTAGATGTAGAGAGTAACAATAGATCCAATCCAGTAAATTTGGATTATTCAATAAAATAAAATATATTAATATTGATATAAAGATGTACATAGATAATCATTTGATTAATTTATAGATTTTAAAAACTCACTCTTTTGATTTCTAATTAATAGTCAACCAATATATTTTATTTTTCAAAAGTACATCTTACTTTAAAAGTTTAGAATTAAATACTAAATGGGCAAAAAGAGATAGTAATAAATAAATAGGCAAAAGGACTGTTAGTGAGGGGAGCAGTTAGTGTTTTGCTTTGCCAGAGTTATTCAAGTCAATTATTACATTAAAGAAGGTAGTGTACTCTAGAGGGAGGCAACATGATGAAACATCATGAACCCAACTATGATTTTCATTGGCCAAAAAATAAGAACAAAGAGAGAAAAACACACAACATGGAATTCAAAGTGTTTTGAGACATGGTGCAAATTGAAATTTCACTTTCAATGTCTTTATCATGGTTTAGGCTTTTTTTTTTTATTATTTATTTTTTATACACCTAGTCTTTTACAATCCATGCTTAAGGTTTTATGTTAATTATCGAGCAGGGCCTAACATAACTTTCCTCCTTTACTCGAGCTTAGGATTGATTATGAACACCATAAACAAAGTTATAAAAAGGGATATCGATATTAATAATATTTTAAAAAAATATAATTTTTGATAGAGCACAATAACATTATACAATTTACGTAATCGATTTTATTTAATAAAATAAGATTTATTGTTGTTGTTTTATACACCAATTGTGCCTTTCCATTTTTTTTTTTTTATATGAGAACGATTATTATTCAAAATAAGAGCAATAATCAATATATCATTCTCAACAATTTAAGATTGGAACTCAAGGTGTTTTTAGATGAGAGACCAATTCTTGTTTAAGAATGAAATACTAACAAATAAATCTTTTTTGACAATCTAATGTTGGAACTTGAGATCTTAAAGATGAGCAAGGCAATTTATAAAATATAAGCATGATTATGTCAATTTTGCATGCATCAATCAATGTTGTTTGTAACTTTTAAGGTGATCAGTAATCTACTTTTGTGTAAACTGTTTTCAATTTTTCTGTGTGACTAAACCTAAAAAGAAAAAGGAATTAAACTATTTAACTCAATTTTTAAAATTTTGATACTGTTTTCATATTATATTTATTATATATTTCAAGTGAAAGACACTTAAATTGCAATCAATCTATTTTTATCATTCTATGCTCTTACCAGGAAATTATCTGAAAGATTTTTACTTCTCATTATCACCCTCTAGTGGAGTTTTGTTGATTCTCAAAGTATGTTGATACAAGTTAAAAGTAAGAAGCTGAAAAATGAATGGTTAATTTTTTTATTTTTTTGAATGCTACTTCAACCTCCCATATTAATAAATGGATAAAAGACTAATGATTGAACTGAAATTATAATTCTTTTAAAACAAAATTATCAAATCATTGAGTTTTGCAACGAGGAAAATGAAGAATAGACTAAAATTCCAATTAAGCTCAAAATTTACTAAGTTCTCTGTAATTATTTTCTTTTAATGTATTGCAAGGCATTTAGTTGGGAACAAAGTTGTCTGTTCCATTTTTGTCCCATACTTTATCTTGTATTTGAAATTAGTCCAAAACTAATAAAATAATACTGCAAGTGAAGCCAATTCCACTTTTGGACTAATTCTTAACCCATGAGACCTTGACATAAAAATTCACATCAATCCTATAAGCAATATCTCAAGAAGTGTCAATTTTCACCAAGATAGCATGCAGCAGCAGCAGCGCAGTATAAATAAGTTACAGCTTTTCAAATGGGTCAAAACCAGTTAATATCAACCACTAAGAACATTAATTGCTCTATAGGTAATTTCTAAGATGATCCAAAAATTTCCATTTGGAGCTTTGCACAAACCCCATCTCACATGGTAGATGTTCATGTTCAAGAGCACACTGTCAAAGGGAATTGGCAGCTTCAAGTGGATAGCTACTCTCACTTTTTCCCTCCACCAGAGACATTGAACTTGAAAAATATGATATCCCCATCTTGAACTACATAAGTTTTCCCCTCCTGTTTATATTTTCCAGCAGCCTGACAGAGAATGCAAAGGGAATGTAGAAGAAAAAGTTGGTATTTAGATTTATTTTCAAATAATTCTTCTCAAAATCCTTCTTTCCAGTTTCACTTGTTCCATACAATGGTTTAAAGATTAGCAAACTGGAAGAAAGGAAGGATAAATCATGTTTACTTAACAGTCAGAATTTCATTCAAGTACTGTATATGTTAAGGAGAAATCCAAAAGCAAATTATCAAATAACAATTATACAGCAGATTGCATTGAAAAACATATAATAGAGTAAAACAAGTAAGGAATAATCCACATCTAATCTAATCTAGTTTAATTGGATAAAAGTTGGTGAGGTTTTTCTAAAATGCACTCCTAAGCCCACACTTCTCCTAATATGTGTCCAATTTAACCCTTCTAAGAGCTTGACACATGTATATGCTAATATGAGTTTTTTTGTCATATTTGCTTTACTTTATTTACTTTCAAATTTTGAAAATATTATATTGGGATGGATGGATAGAGCAAATTACATGGGATAGATATTTAGGTGGGTGGAACAAGTTTACACTGGATAGATATTATATGCCGTGCATAGCACGGATTTAAAACTACAAATTCAGTTTAAACCACAATCCTCTAGCTAGAAGAACCCATTATACTGGACAAAGTAGAGCTTAAGCAGAATTTCTGAATCTCAATTTAAGTTTTGACCACAACTTATTGTAAGACTTATAGGGCCAAATGCCTAAACATTTTCTTAGATTGGCTTTTTCCCCCTCCAAAAGGAAACTATAATACAGGAAAGGAACAGTAAGGAACGGAAATTCACAGAAAAGTATAGTTACATCTCAAGATAAAGCACACACCTTAACAGCTGCCTCACTGCCAAGTTCCTTCAGATCATCAAACTTCATAACCTGAAATAACATTGGCAAAGTTCCCAGATCAGTGTGATTGGAAGGTTGAGCATATTTTTCAATATAGCAGCTTTGTTACAGCACAGAGTAATACAAAGAAAAAATGAAGTTGAAGATAAAGAGTAAACAGGTTGTGGTATATGCTTAAAACTACATATCCTATGGGAGACAAGAATAATGACTAGGACGACAACAAAATCATCATGGTAATAACAGCAAGTTATTTCATCAATGTCACCAAAATTGCACGAATTAAAATTTGAATCAAACAATTTAATTTAATTAAATCATCATATCTTCATATTGTTAGATGAATCGATTTTGGACAGAATCATGCAAATATTTGCTGAAAATCATTTAGGCTTGCCATGAAACACACGGCTCCAGTAACTCTAATGATTCCAGAGTGCATCTTGAAGAGTTGGGTTCTGACAGACCCGGGTTGGGTCCCTGAAATTTGATTTTGTTCCAACAGAGATGTGCTATGAGACAATACTTTGGCTGCTTGGAAAGCTCTTTTGTCAGGATATGTGTCAAATAATCTACCAACACCTATTACACGTGTAAAAATAGAAACTAAAATGAACCACTCCTTTGGCCTTTGAACAAATTGTTCTTGGTTTGAGTGGGAATAGCATTTATCTTCCGCATGCCTTCTCAACCTAGCACATGTACTTTTTGCTTCCTTAAATAAATTATTCTTTTAACAAAGTTGACATCATTTCTAGAGGTCATAGTTCACACTGGCTTGCAGCACCAATTCTTAGTGATGTGTAATTTATATGCAACTAAAACTGAAATGTTCAAAATAATGACATAGGAATAACCTCAGCACAGATGAATCCTCTTTCAAAATCAGAATGAATAGCTCCTGCAGCTTGAGGAGCCTTTGTTTGCCGTCTAATTTGCCAACACTTAACCTGAAAGTTGCAAGACATACAAAGAAGGCCTATAAATGTATGAAAGGAAACAAATATATGACAGTAGGTATGTGAAAAGTCTACATGAAAGAGACTATCAGAAGTACCAATAATACACAAGACACAAAAGAAATAGCATTTAGGCACAATAGAAAGCCAGATGGAATAGTAGTGAAAGGTTGCTTTAACGAAAAATTTTCAGAAACAACCTTGATATACCAAACATTATAAAGTGAGAGAAACAACAATAACAACATAAATATCACTATATCAAGTCTGCAAGAATTCTAGATCAGGTTAAGCACACACAAAAAGATATGGTCAAAAATCGCAGCACAAACAATTGTAGAAACTCTAAGGATAATATTTAGATTTAGTTGTTATTTTTTTCTTTCCAGTTTTATTAGGAATCTTAGACTTATACTACTATTAGGACTCTTAGACTTATAGACTTTTACTTCTAGTAGGACTATTAGACTTATATATTGGGTGTAAGTTTCTTTGATTAAATAAGAATAATTTTTCAGTTATTCTACATGGTATCAGAGCCCTAATCCTCTTCTTCTGTCCGTAGTCCTCTTCCTGGACTACTCTTCACCATGCCTAAACACGGCCTGGCTTCACACTCACACTCATCCTCCTCGGGAGTCATATCCACACCCGAGGCTCATCACTCTGCTCCTTCTATTCCCGATACATCTCAACTTGTCACAAACCACAAACTCCATGGCCATAATTTCCTTCAATGGTCACAATCAGTCTTCATGTACATCTGCGGCAGGGGGAAGGATGGACATCTCACAGGAGAAACCATTGCTCCTGAAATAACAAACCCCAAATACCGATCCTGGAAAACAGATGATCACTTGGTTATGTCATGGCTGATCAATTCCATGACCACAGAAGTTGGAGAGAATTTTCTACTTCATCATACAGCCAAGGACATCTGGGAAGCTGCTCGAGAAACATATTCCAGCACAGAGAACACCTCAGAGCTCCTTGAAATTGAAACTAGGTTATATGACCTAAAACAAGGAGATCTGAGTGTTACTCAATACTTCAATGCTCTCACACGTTGTTGGCTGCAATTAGATCTGTATGAAATTCACCCTTGGAAGTGTGCAGAGGACTCCAAACTCCATAAACAAATTGTTGAGCAGAAGCGGACCATCCGATTCCTCCTTGGCCTCAACAAAGATCTAGATGAGGTCAGGGGGAGGATCATGGGAATTAAACCTTTACCTACCACCCGGGAAGCATTTGCAGAGGTCCGAAGAGAGGAGAGCAAAAAGAAACTAATGATGACAGACACTGCCATCAATCATACAGTTGAAGATTCAGCCTTATACACTCAGAATAACAGAGCTGGGAAAGGACGCCCATGGTGTGACCATTGTAAAAAGCCTAGGCATGTAAAGACAACCTGCTGGAAGTTACATGGTAAGCCTGCAGATTGGAAACCAACTAGAAATCGTGCAAATGCTGCTGTCAAAACAAACACCAGTATAGAGGAAAGCCCATTCACCAAAGAACAGATTGACGCACTGCAGAAAATGCTTGGAAAAATCACCAATCCTGGACAAACTACTGCAGAACAACCCACTAGCCTTTTTGCCCATCAAGGTACTCAAACCCATGCTCTTTTTGTCCACACTAATCAATCACAACCATGGATAATTGACTCAGGGGCCTCAAACCATATGACTGGAAACTGCAGCTATCTCACAAATTTCCAGCCTTACTCTAGTCACTCTGGTGTCAAAATTGCTGATGGATCCGTTTCCCCAGTGGCAGGAATTGGATCAGTCCAGTTAACAAAGGATTTTCACCTATCTCATGTTCTTTATGTTCCTAAATTAAATTGCAATTTACTTTCCATTAGTCAACTCACCCGAGACCTCAATTGTGTTATTAAATTCCATTCAAATCTTTGTGTTTTTCAGGTAGTGGATTCGAGGAAGGTGATTGGCAGTGCTGAAATTCATGAAGGCCTATACTTGCTCAAGGAAGTGAATCTCCCAAGTATACAAACTCACCAATCTATGTTAATTTCCAATTCTGCTTTAAATTCCAATTCTGTTTCAGTTGAGAGTCAAGTCCTATTATGGCATTTTCACCTTGGTCATCCAAATTTTGCTTATGTTGAGAAATTGTTTCCTCATTTGTTCATCAATAAAAAATCTAATTCTTACCAGTGTGAGATTTGTCAATTAGCAAAACACACTAGGCATGTCTATTCAAGCCTACAATACAAACCTTCACAACCTTTTTCTGTAATTCATAGTGACATTTGGGGACCCTCACGTGTAAAAAACATAAATGGAGCACGATGGTTTGTGACATTCATAGATGACCATACACGAACCACCTGGACCTTCCTTATGAAAGAAAAATCTGAGACAACCACTATTTTTCAATCCTTTCATACCATGATCTCTACTCAGTTCCAAAGCCCTATTCGGGTTCTAAAAACTGACAATGCTAAGGACTACTTCAATTCCACCCTTGGCTCATATTTATCAAAAAATGGTACCATTCATATAAGTTCTTGTGTAGACACTCCACATCAAAATGGAGTGGCTGAAAGGAAAAATAGACATTTACTTGAGGTAGCCCGTGCAATCATGTTTACAAATCATGTTCCTAAAATTTTTTGGGGGAAAGCCATACTTACAGCCACTTATCTCATAAATAGGATGCCTAGTCGTACCCTTAAATTTCAAACTCCTCGACATGTCCTCACCACTACATACCCACACATTCACTCTTTTACTTCAGACCTACCTCTCAAAATTTTTGGCTGCTCCTCCTTTGTTCATATCCATCAAAATCACCGTAGCAAACTTGATCCCAAATCCCTCAAATGCATTTTCATTGGTTATTCATCTCATAAAAAGGGCTATAAGTGTTATTCTCCTCTCACTAGAAAAATTTATAACTCCATGGATGTCACCTTCTTTGAGAATCAACCTTACTTTCCCAAATCTGACATTCAGGGGGAGAATCCTAGGGAATATCAGATTTGGGATCTCTTTCAAGACACTCAAACCAGTCTCACTCCACACCAGTCAGTCCCGTTTTCCACACCTGAACCAGAATACCATACTATTGAAACAGCCCCAGTTTCAACACCTGAAACATAACACATAACAGAAACAGAACCCATAGTAGCACCACCAGAAACAGAACTCCGTGTCTATAGAAGAAGAAACCAACCGAGCAAGTAGAGGAAACTGAGAAAAATCAGCACTTCCAATCACAAGAATCAAATCCTACTGCATCCGATGATCATACTGGTATGGATTTCTCCTCTTATGACACTGTGATTCCAATAATTGATGATTTAAATTTACCTATTGCCCAGAGGAAAGGTGTTCGTGGGTGTACAGAACATCCCATTGAGAAATATGTAGCATATGGGAAATTATCACATCCCTACAAGTCCTTTGTCACTAACTTGGATAGTGTGAAGATACCTAACTCTATTCAAGAGGCCCTTATGAGTCCAGCATGGAAAAAGGCGGTTGAAGAAGAGATTCGGGTTTTGGAAAGTAACAACACATGGACTCTTACTAAATTACCTCCAAGTAAGAATCCAGTGGGATGTAAATGGATATTCACTGTCAAATACAAAGCTGATGGGAGTATAGAAAGATACAAGGCCAGACTTGTAGCAAGGGGGTTCACTCAGTCGTATGGAATTGACTACTAAGAGACCTTTGCACCCGTGGCCAAACTCAACACTATTAGGGTGCTGCTTTCCCTTGCAGTAAATCAAGATTGGCCATTATACCAACTTGATGTCAAAAATGCCTTCTTAAATGGAGATCTTGAAGAGGAAGTCTACATGACCATACCGCCTGGACTAGAAAACAAGGCAAACCACAAATCAGTTTGCAAATTGAAGAAATCATTGTATGGTTTGAAGCAGTCCCCTCGTGCATGGTTTGGCAGGTTTTCTAAAACTGTTAAGGATAATGGATATAAGCAGTGCCAGGCTGATCATACATTATTTGTTAAAAGTGTATCTGAAGGTAAGATGGCTGCTCTCATAGTCTATGTAGATGACATAATTTTAACAGGAAATGATTCAGGGGAGATTTCCAACTTGAAAAAATTACTAGCAGCAGAATTTGAGATCAAGGATCTCGGGACACTAAGGTATTTCCTAGGCATGGAGGTGGCTCGGTCAAAGGAAGGGATTGTTATATCCCAACGAAAATACATTCTAGACTTATTGAGTGAAACAGGTTTACTTGGATGTAAACCTGCCAACACACCAATGGATCCTACCAAGAAATTGAACAGAAATCTAGACAGCAGTCCAGTTGACAAAGGAAGGTATCAAAGACTAGTTGGAAAACTCATTTATCTATCACATACCAGACCTGATATTGCTTACTCAGTTAGTGTAGTAAGTCAACACATGAACAACCCAACAGAGGACCATTTGGAAGCAGTGAACCGAATCCTGAGGTACTTGAAGATGACTCCTGGACATGGTCTGTTATTCAGGAAATGCAAAAAATGTGAAGTAGAAATATACACTGATGCTAGTTGGGCAGAAGGAACAGATAGAAGATCAACTTCTGGCTACTGCTCCTATGTTTGGGGCAATCTTGTTACTTGGAGAAGCAAAAAGCAGGCTGTGGTCTCACGGAGTAATGCAGAATCAGAATACCGGGCCCTTGCACTTGGAATATGTGAAGGAATGTGGCTGCAAAGGTTATTAAAGGAACTTAATGTTGAAGTACAAGACTCAGTCAGGATGTTTAGTGACAGTCAAGCAGCTATCAGCATAGCCAAAAACCCTGTTCACCATGATAGAACAAAACACATTGAGATTGATCGACACTTTATCTCAGAGAAAGTCAACACTGGAATTATTCAGCTTAGCTATATTCCAACCAAACAACAGATGGCTGATGTCCTCACTAAGGCCCTTCCAAGGGACAGCTTTGACAAATTGAACTCCAAGCTTGGCTTGTATAACATATACAACCCAACTTGAGGGGGAGTGTAGAAACTCTAAAGATAATATTTAGATTTAGTTGTTATTTTTTTCTTTCCAGTTTTATTAGGACTTTTAGACTTATACTACTATTAGGACTCTTAGACTTATAGACTTTTACTTCTAGTAGGACTATTAGACTTATATATTGGGTGTAAGTTTCTTTGATTAAATAAGAATAATTTTTCAGTTATTCTACAACAATCATAATCAAAGTAACAAAAAACTAAACGATCGTCAAACTAGGTCAAATATACCATATGGGATATGGCATCACAAGAAATGTTATATGGCGTGAACACTTTTGGTCATGCCATATGCCATAGGGGGTGACCATTTTTAACAGAATCGTTGACACCTTTTGGCATATGCCAGATATCATAATTGACCAAGTTTGACTTTTTTGGCAAAATACTAAAAGTGATGTATTAGGGAAATACTCATAAAACTGCAGTATTGAGGGAATTTATTTCCTAATGTGCATTATTCAGGTAATTTACCCTGCTCAGAGCCCTCATGCCAATCCTGGGTAGGACCTTGATTTTGACAATGCATAAATAAACTTTACTAACACATACATAGAGTTGCTCTTAGAGCATCACACAATGGTCAAACAGACATTTTATGCATGTAGACAAGAATTTATTGTCAACAGTAACAATTGAAGAAATTACTAGAACTACATCTTAAAAATACCAAATAGAGTTATGAATTCTTCACAAGGAAACATTTAGAAGTATGAAAATAGATACATTACCTCATCAGGTCCTGCTGTGAAGAAGTAAATGAGATTAATTGCAGAAAATCCAGTCTTTATGATTTTGGGAAGGACACTGTTGAAATGGAGAACGTAGCAGTTTTATTTACATATAAATTACACATCAACTGCTTGTAATTACTGTCTAGAAAAACTACTCAACCAAAATCAGTAAGCATCAAGTGGATAAGAAAGCAAAACTGAAACTAACTTAAGTAACAGTAAATGGCATAGTAGATGGTATCAGAACAACCACTATCGGCAGTACTCCAGAAATCTAGAAATAGGCCACGTAAGCATAGATGCAAACATAAATTGGTATGACTTTGCACCATCATGTGTCAATGGGAATCTCCACTCCTTGTTAATATGAGATTGTATGTGTAAAATTAATTTATCTCCAGTAAAATGCTAATTTCTTCAGTTTGCAGTGGAGTAAAACAGAACAGAACGTGCCACTCTAGCTACATTCTGCTTGTGCCTTCATTGCTTTAAATTTCATTAGTCACTTAAATAAATAAACAACAAAATATGTTGCATCCGAGGACTCAATGATAATATAACAGGTCAAAACAGTCCGTTTAAATGAGATTAATAATCATAGTTTTATTTCAAGTTTCATTGATTAAACTTGAAGCCAATGACGTGCCACAACTCACTGGAGAAATATTATGAAAAGACTATCAAATTAACAAATAGCCAACTAATCTTCTTGGACATCCATAAGAGGAAGCCATATTAAGAATTCAAGAGGTTTCAAAGGAAGCAAGATTAACAATATTATCTCAGAAACATTTGAAATCCAAAATTTTAAAGAATACTGAGTTCCTCAAAACACAGGTTCCAACGAAACCAAAGAATAATCAAGAAGAAATTACTCGTGAAAACCAAATTGAAAGAAATGAATCCAGGCAAGTCCTACTCCTTTAATAATAGAAGTCAACTATGAGATTCCTTTTAAGAGTTTATCTACCATCCATCATGACTTTCATTATGCATCCAAGTAGCTTAATAGCAAAATAATTTTTCAAATTTGAGAATAGCAATCAGGTTAATTACTGAACATTAAGGTCCTTGTCCTTCAATTATAAATTCAGCTGATCCTCAATGAAAGCTTCTCCAAATTACCTAGGGAGAAAAATTATCCTGTAATGACAGAATACTTTTGATTTCTGTATTCTGTATTTTATGTTTATACATATTATATTGTGCAAATTTGTACAGAAAGGGCATAAAATGAAGTTGGAAGCTAAGAATGATTAATGATCTTTACAAGCAGTAAGCAATGACACTTAGTGTACAAAAAGTTCGCCATTTTGTAGTTAAAAGAAGGAAAATTCATAAAACATATAGAACACCTTTTTGTCTGATAAAGCATCATATCCCCACATTCCTCCCAAAACAATAAAATAATTTTGTAACAATTTACTAATCACACATTTGATAGGAGTAAGACAGAATGCTTTGAACAAACCTTTGAACCTTGTTTTCCTCACAATACTTAGCTGCTTCATCTGGAGGCATATCAGCAAGATTCCTTTCTAAGGCACAGCTGAAAGGAATTATTGGCTCACCACCATGCTCCTGAACCCTGGAGAATAGAGGGGTTAGTGTCAAAATGTACAAAATGGAGAGAGAGATTGTGTCTACGCATATGGATTATCAAAGAAAAACCAATAGTAGTTACCCTTATGTTTCCTAGAGGAAGAATTCATTATTCCCCTGGGAAAAGTATATGAATAATACTCAAATTCCAAACAGAAGATTACTATGTCGGCAACATTCCCAATTTAAAAAATTCATGTAAAAATGGCTCTAAAATGAGAGCTGAATTGAGACAAAGCAAGAAGGTGGGTAAAGAAAAGTTCATGATAGTTATAATGGGAGAATTAAGTGGAAGAGAAGAAAATTAACAATGAATGAATGCACACACCACGTCTGGATATAATGTGAACATTCCATTCTTTCCATTTTCACTTTGCCACCCTAAAGCACAAAATGCCTTCCTTATATCCAAATAAACCATTGAAAGTAATTTTCAATGAAATTGTAGCTCACATATCATTGGCATATCCACTGACAATGTGCCAATTTCTTAAATTATTTTGCATTTATTTTTTTTCCAACACCTCCTAAGAAATGCAAACAGAAACCCATACATAACAGCATCCTTATAACACACACACACAGGGAAAGAATGATCATTGAATGACAGAAGGGTTAGATCCTCCATACATAAAAAACAAAAAAATAAAAGGGATAGAAACAGACAAATAAAAGGCATACATACCACGCATGAATTTTTGGAAGAAACTTGTTCTTTTTCCTTTGGTAATCTTTCTCAGTCATATTAACCTGTGATTAAAACATATTTATAAATGAACAGAAATATCATGAATCAATCTGGGTAAATAACATCAAACAACAATATTCTCATTCATCTAAGTCCACATTCATTAGGGAGATGCGCAGAGACAAAGTTCAATATACGTACAACACAAAGTAGGAAACATAATAATTAACTTTGAGAAACCTGAGTTATGACATAACCGGGATATCAAGAACATAACTATGCTAAAGGAAAGATTCATACTCCAAAAGGAGGGAATTTGACAGAAATCACAAGATGAGATCTTATTGACCAGAAAATTGGAAGAACTGCTAATTTGTAAAGCAGAAAGACCCTCCACATATCAAATTACCAATTATTTTGTTTCACATTTTTAATTTTAATCAAACTAATATTTTTTGTTTTAACTACTATTGTTCTTCCATTTTAATGCAAACTCAAGTTTCACTTCTGTTATATTATAATCTAACCAAAACACAAATAAAGATGTTGTCGTAACACGAGACAAGTGATCACATCAGACTTTTGTTGACATGGACATAATATTCAGGAGGCATCGCTGACTCATGATACAGCAAGCAGGACTTTCATACCCCAAATAAGAAAATAAAAGATTTCCTATCCAAGAGAAGAACAATAAAGAAGATACCAAGTATACAACAGGTTTGGCAGTTAGCAACTGAAAAGAATTTAGAATCTCAATATCAGCAGCTTTCCAATCACCCAGGCGAACATCTTTTCCTTCCTCAAGTGATGTTTTAACCTGTAGGCATCAATAATGACCACCATATGTTATCATCCAATAAGTTTCTGTAAGAATACTTGTACACATAAACTTGAACGAAGGGGAAGAAAAAGAATGTGACAGTAAAGTCAAGAGATGGTCATGTTAAATTCCAGACATACATATCATATGAAAACTACAATGTAGTCTCAAATCAAGGGAGGAAGATCTTAAGACGATTATCCACCACTCTCATGCACACATAAATTAGAAACAGAATAGTGGATATATATGTCACCAATTTTTGTATACTTTCACAAAATCACTTGATGAAAGCCTTTGGATCAGGCAGAAGCCTCAGTGATGAGCAGATATTTTTTTATGAATCAGAAGTATATAATTTTTTTACACCAGAAATGCAACAAGATTTGCCGCAAAGCACAATAAAAACATCAAAATTCATATCCCTTTCCATGTTTGAGAAGTTTGTTACAAGCAAGTGGTGGTTTTTAGATGAGTAATGTATTATGGAATCCCGAAGAAAGGAGAAACGGAAAGCACCAAGTAATGCATAGTAACAGAATAGAAGGAAAGATAAGAGAAACAAATAGAGTTTTCTCTTTTGGGGTAACAAATAAATACTTATTTTGGCTATCTAATCAACAAAAAAGAATAGATAAGCAGGTAGCAAGAAATTCATCAGATATGAGAAAATAACCCATTAAATAAAAGGCAGCACTAGCATATTACAAAATAAAAATAAGTCAGATAATGCACAGAAGCTAAACCCAGACCTTTTGACAACATTCAAGCTCAATTTTTAACTGCTTGTCGTTGCTCCTCTTCATACTCTTTTCAAGATCTTCTATATTCCTTTCGATGAATTCAATATCCTAAAATGTCATGTGAAAGGGGCTCAGAAGAACCTTCTTCAACTCATACATATGGCACACAAACAGATCTATTGAACAGACACAAGATAAATCAAAGAAACACTTGCAAGTCTATGTTTTGGAGGGTAAAGTACAATGCATAAAAAAAAAAAAGGGGATGAAAAAGAATTTTTTGAAAAAGCCACATTTAGAAAATAAGTAAAGTACTAACAAATTCAGAATAGTCAAAAATAATAAAAGAAAATGTCTATGCATCACTTGTCCACAAAGCAGAAACAGAGAACATGCCCCACTCAATATAAGTTTTTTTTTTTTTTGCCCAATTTAAAATGTAAATAATATAATAAAACTGATAGGATTCCTAGCAAAGTAGCTGTGAAAATAGTAGAATTATCACTGAAATTGAGCTAAAGCACTTACAAGGGAGGGAAACCCACACCAGAGCCTGAGCTCCTTAGGAAAGAACTTCATGGCATTAATACAGTAAACGCTCCTTACCTTTCTCTACTTCCCTTTCTTCCCTATATACTAATACCCCTACAACTATCAGCAGTAACAACCTAGCCTAATCAGCTAGTTAGTTCCCCACCTGACCTGTCTTTCTTCTTCTGGTATAAACTAACCACTGTTTGGGCTAAGGTCCAGTATCTGGTATTTTCCAACTAGGACTTCCTGTCCAGCTTCTTCATTAGGACGCAAGTCCAATTAAAAACTAACAGATTCTACTGGAAAATACAGCCAGCAATCTCTTGATTCATAAATTGAAAGCCCTTTAGCCATAATACATATCATATGGGCTACCATGCATATCTAACCAAGTACAAACATTTCTAAAGTACTTAAAGCATACCTTTAGCCGTAATTCTTCAGAAATAATTTCTAAATCCCTCACTGGGTCAACAGAATCATCAACATGGATAATATCCGGATCCTCAAATGCACCTGACAAAAAGCAGGGTTTATAGTTAATAATTCCCAAGTTGGTATTACAGTCACCAATGACCAAGCTAACAAAAAATGATATGGAAACAAGATTGGAAGCATTGCAAAAGGTTATAATCAAAATGCTTACGTAAAACATGAAAAATGCCATCCACTGCACGAATGTGAGATAAAAAACTATTGCCCAACCCTTGACCTTGATGGGCACCTCGAACCAATCCAGCAATATCATGGATTTCTAAGAAAGCTGAGACCTACACGATAACTTGAATGTGTCATGATTGAGGACAGACTTACTCATCTAAGTTAAACTATAATTTGTCAAATGCAATAAATAGAATTTAATGACAGCTTAAGTTTGTATGATTATATTAACACAGAAGAGCTTTAGCAGGATGCAGAAAGATTAATACACAATCACTTAAGAAGCCTGGAAAGTACAAAGACCTTGAAGGCAATGTTTGGCAGATGCAAAAATTCATCAACAGTTTCAACTAACTAACAACAAAATCCATACCTCCTCCCTTAAGACAATAAAGGGTCATACATTGATTCTAAACATGTTGGCTGCATGTAATATAAACAATTTAAAACATTTAAAAGAAAAGATTATAACACCTACAACAACTAATATGTAAAAAGGAAGTCAGTTGCCCATCCCCGCTTTTCCCAGGAAGAAGAATGCAACCAATTCCCTTCAACTATAGAAATTATTCATGATGAATAAATTGTTCTCAACCAAGCAATATACCACACAACATTCGTATAACAACCTTCTGCAGTACATTAACATTATCAACATCTATCTCCCCTTTGCCGACTTTACTTAGTGGGATTGTTATCTTCCCCTTTGATTTCCAAAAAGTTAAATTATCTCCCTTTTTCCTACCTTCTCATGTGACAACTCTATTTGAAACTTCCTGTCCAGTGAAGGGTCATATCCGTTGCTAAAAATTATTGCATTGCACTCCAAATGCACTATACCACTACCAGCATAGAATACTACTCGAGATTTACAAGATATTCTCAACCAAGCAATACACTACATGGAATTTGTATAGCAACCTTCTATAGTACATCAACATTATCTACTTCTGTATCCCTTTGAAATTTCCAAAAGTTAAATCATTTAGGGTTAATAAAGTCAATAAATAAGGAGGAGCTCCCTTTTTCCTACATTCTGATGTGAAAACTCTATTTGAAACTCTCTGTCCGAAAGGTTGTCTGAAGGGCCATACCCATCACTAAAACTTATTGCATCCCACTCTAACCGATAGCATTACATCACTGCCAGCATAGAACACTTCCACAAAGCCCTAAACTCTTTTTTTATAACAAAGTTGGCGATACATAGGTTCCTCACATTGGATATACTCCATAAAATATATAACTGTAGTTTGCAACAAGAATTGTTATTTTCAAACTTTTTGCCAGTTTCTTCTTATTTGTAACTATTGAGGACACTATTAGACATTTCCCAACAGCATAATTAATCAAGGCTCTCATGAGGTAACTCAAATGCTAGCATGTTAAGTGTTCCAAGAGATTCGTCTCTTTGGAATTGTGCACGACTGGACTGGCATTCCATCTAAGAATCAATTCAAAATACAACAGTAATCCAACTGGTTGATCATTTGACCATGGATTCCTCTGTAAGCTCTTTATATAAGGCCTGAGTGACTTACATACCTCACTTTTTGGCTTGTGCAATTGGCAAAGCCACTCAAACCGCTCATCAGGGACATTGACCCGAGCCTCATTAGGCTCAATGGTACAAAAAGGGAAGTTCTCAGCAGGTATCGCCAACTTTGTTAGTGTATTAAAAAGAGTAGATTTTCCAACATTTGGCAAGCCCACCTGAAAAAGAAGAAGAATAATTAAAATCAAGCAATTTACAAGCTCAAACAATTATCCATGTAAACTAATAAACAGCAAAGTAAACCTAAAAATTTAACTTCCCTTACATTATGCTTAATTTTCAAAGCAGAACTAATCATATAAAAGTATGATGTTGCACAGAGGATCAAAATTTGATTGTTAAAAGTTCAAAGACAAATTAAAAAAAAAAACCTCAATATAATTTTTTTTCTTCTGTCAATGGTTAAACATTCAATACAGAAGAAAGATATAGAGATTAAAATAATTATTCATAGGCCCAGCTTGAGAATACTATCAAACTTAACTTTTTTCCACTTCCACAAAAAGAAAAAATTGGCGAAGGGGAAAGAAACATACAATCCCAATCTTGAGGTGAGATGAGAATCGACCAAAGATGGGTCGCTCAGCTGGGGCTTCCTTCGATTTAGAAGCTTTGGGTGGCATTATCTCAGAGACAAGGGAAAACAGCTACAGTGAACAAATCAAGATGCTTCTGCAGAAGAGAGAGATAAAGTGAGCTCTGGTAAAGTAAAGCAAAGTTGTGTAGGCCTTTATCGTGCGTGCTCCTGGGGCAGAATGCACGCAGCCTGAGAAGATTACCGCATACAAGTGATTTTATTGTCCAAAGAAGTGGAATTGGTAACATACATACATAAACTGACAGCTTCTAAAATTTCTATTTTGGTAGCATTTTTAAATCTCAGCTATATATCTGTACTCTACCCAATCAGAAACTCCAACTAATGCTCCCAGCTACTGAGTTCATAGTCACTTAGAATAGATTATTTGGAAGTGGCAAGATGAAGCCAGTGCTCGATCCCCCAATCCATTACCATTTTCTCAGACTGTGTTCTTAGAAATTCAATCTCGGCCATATATCTCAATTTCTAATTGACCCAAAACTTGATCAGCTTAGTATTACAGAACGATAATATCACCATGAAAATGGAACTAACCAGATTAAGAATCCCAGTGTCAGCAACAGAAGACACAAAGGAACACTGAATTAATCGAAGAGGGACTTTCCAATTTTGATAGAAAGAGAGGATAGGACTTGGATTTTTACTTGAATCTTGTCTTGCTGGATTGCAGACGATGGATTGAAGAGGATGTTTTGCGGCGCGGTCTCTTGCTAACGGCGCGGCCTCAACGCGCAATGAATAGACTGTAAAAATTTTTATTTTAAAAAAGGACACGTGGTTATATCTGGAACGTTAGATAAATCTAACGGATTAGATTGGGAGAAAGTTAGCCTAACTTTCCCCGCGCAAACGTCACTGAATCATTAGAGGCTTCCAGCGTTTTTCTCCTGCGTCGTTTGTAGCTGTAGGGGTTTAGTAGAACAGTAGGCTTCCAAGCTTCATCCATGCTATTATTTCCTCCCTCTCTATTCACCTTTTCTTCTCTCTGTTTTCTTCCAGCGTATCTGCAATCGTTTGGAAAGTTGATTCGTCAGAAGCAAAGAGAGTAACTTGTTTTTGGGATTTTCAATGGATGACATGAAGAAATTGATGGACGCATTTACCCGAGAAGAAGGCGTTGAAGAAAGCAAGCAACTTGGAAGCAACGTGTTTCTACAGTTAAAATCTTACTGTTTAGAGCTGCTGGATCTTCTTCAGAACCCAAAGAAGCATACTTCTGCAATTCCTGGGCTGCTTCTATTTCTTCGAAATTCTCCACCCACCACTTTACAGCCTTTTTTCGAGTAAGCCATATGAATTTAAAGCTCTAAATTCACGTACCCACCTCAAAAATATTATTAATAATCAGAAAATCTCTTACAGAAACTGTTTGTTTTCATTTATTAACTAAATTATGTTGTGGCATTGTAATTTTTGAGTGAAATATGTAGATTTCAGCGGTGGTGACCGGTGAATGCCATTCTATTATCTTGTATTAGTGAATGCAATCGTGTTCCAGAACAGCAGTTTCTTTTAGGCTTTGATTTTTGGAATGTAAGAACCATGAAAAGCGTGGCAACTATTTTGAATATCTGAATTTCAATTAGTTTCTCTGTGAAAATCATGATTAATTTGTCAAAATGCGTTGACAAAAATGAATGTACTCGTACGTTAGTGGCATACCACTCAAACCTGATTTCTTTTGCCGAGGGCGTCTCCAATTCCTTTTCTTTTTCAAATGATGTTTGTCTATTTATAATTTCATAATGGTGGTATGCAAAAGTTCGTTACTCACTGGATGTTGCAAGTACTTTAGTTTTCATCAACTTTGTTATTTTTCTTTTATCCTTTAGTTAAAAATATAAAGTTTATAATGTTGTTGCAGCTGTTGTTGGAAGATTTGGGGGAATGAGGAATTCATTTTTATTGCATATTCTTGTTTGTTTTGTCCTTAAAATGAACATAGGAACCTTTTAGTAGCTTCTAATATAGTATGTATGAAACACTTTTTGGAGTTTTCTGCTTTCCCAATATGTTGATCTTGGGGGAAGTTATGATCTTGCCCTGCTCACTTATTTTGCCCTTTCCATCCGTTTAATATTCCAAACACCAGAATTTGAACTTCAGAAAGCTACTTTTCCTTCTTTTATGATTCCTTTATTCCCTTGTGGAGTTCTGTTTGAATCTGAAATTTCTAGAGAAGGTTATGTACTCTTGAAAGTTAAGGTTTCTGTTTGATCTACAGTATAAAGTATAATTAAGTACTTTCTAAGAGGTGTATATATGTGCTTGAATAACTAAATCTCATGGGTATATAGATTTTTTAATGTTAAGCTACCTAGTTATATTTGGTCTAGCATTGTCTGAGTATTAGGTAAACAGTGGATTTGGCACAGACGTTGGAGGATCTGTTGTTGATATACTTAAGAGGATTTTGGGGGGTGAGGAATGAAGACATTCTTTAGGTACTATTATGGAATATATGGATATAGCCAAATACTAGGTTGGGTCATTTTAATGGCTTCCTCCATTTGGGGCTTTTAGGGTTGAGTGCCTTAATGTCTTTACAATGAGATTGCAGGTACTTGAGTATTCATGGAATAAAATCCCAAATGTTAAGGTTCATTAGCAAGAGAGAATATAATCTCTATATATTGGCAAATGATTTTTTCTTTCTAGAGCAAGTAGTACCCTTTACCACTAGGTGTCCCTAAATCCTTTATCCTATTTTTTTCTTCTTCTTTTTGGATGTCAGTTAATGTTGTTTCTAGAGAGGTTTCTTTGATGGATGTGCAAAGGATTTGGAAGCTGTTTGGACCTAATGTGTCACCTAATAACTTAAGCTTTTAGGTTGAATAAGTTCTCAACTTGATATTAGAGCCTCTTTTATGTAACAATCAGGAGATCAAAACCCTTGCACTGCCATTTTCTTATTTAAGTTAAAAATTTTAGTATTGGCATGGGTGAGCCTATGCTTTGTCAACACTTAAAGGGCTTTCGTGTGTGTGTGTGTTGGGGGGGGGGGGGGGGGGGGGGAATGTTTGATATAGTATAAAAACCATTCCTAAGCCTTCATCTAACAACTTAAGCTTTTAAGTTGAAGCGGTTCTTGACATAATACTTTCCCTTTTCTGCCTGATTTTCTATTTTTGGATGTCTTAGGGGATTTATCAGCCTCCTTTTCTGTACTTCTCTTTGTTTTCTTCATAAATTTTTCTCTTATCAAAAGTAAGTTATTAATGAATTCCAAAGTAATTCTATAATTTAGGTTGTTCTATTGTCAGTGCTTCTAGCAAAATCAGTACTGCTATCTGATTCTCCCTGTTTTCTTCTTCTATAAAAATCTGTGATGTAGACTCAGAATATTTGGTCACAATTTCTAAATTTCTTGTCTTGATTTGTATGATAATTTGATCCTTACTTTTTCCTATTTGTTCTTTTCATTTTCTTTTTCCAGCTACACTTTGTTTCCATTACTTCTGCTCCTCGATGCAGCAGTTGAATGCAGATCTGCAAAGAAAGCTGATTCTGAAAAGCTTCCTGCATTTGATGTTCCAAGGACACCATTTGAAGTGAGTGACAGTGTGGCAGAAGGTGTGGTTAATTGTTTACAGGAGCTTCTGAGGAAGTGTCCTTTAAAATCTGTGGATCAGGTGGGCTCCTTTGCCTTGCCATGGGCTATAAAAATTTATGAAATGCTACTTGGGATCTTATTATTGTCAAAGATCTTTATTCAAGAAAGCATCAAATATAAGTGCTTTTTTTTTCTTTTTTTTTTTCACATAATGGGTAGAACAAAGTGTACATGATGCATGAAACGGATTACACTGTTTCATTAGAAGAAAAAGAAGAAAAGAGCATATCAAAATGAAAATGAATCTAGGAACCACTTAAATTAAAAATTTTACATGCTTAACAAATTTTCATCTTTCCTACTTTGGTGTTCGGTTTGTGGTTTGTTTAAAGGAATCTCACTTGTGGATATTCAGTAATTTCAGAATACGATGTCATTTTAAGTTGTGACACTTGGGGTATCCTGTGTAACTATGCTTGTAGCTTCATAAATCGTTCCCCTTTTAGAGGATTGGTCATCCTATATTTTCTGGATTATTTCTCATTGAAAAAGATAAAAAATCTGTTGACTCCAATGCTCTTTAATGTTCCAGAATTATGTAGTGCTGTGGAATCTCCCACATGTCATTGGAAGTTGTAGTATATCGATATTAGTGGTTATTGAACTCACACTATGGTACAAGTCTATTAGTGACTTGTTGATATGCGCCCTTGATACTTATGGTTGTTTTGAGTATATATATTTTGTTGTTGTAGTCATGCATAGTTGCTTGTTATCTTTATGTGTGTGATTGCCTCAGATAGATAGAAAAATGCTAAGAATAGTTTTTTTTTTTCCTTCACTTTTTTCATTAATGTGTGCTCTGTTTTGATAGCCAAGCAAACAGTCATTTTGGTTCATACTTTGTCACAGATCAGTTATCCCTAATCAACCTTCAACAGCTACTTAAACTGAAATATGTTGCTTCATATATGTATATATAAAGAGAGAGAAAACTGATCTGTGATGTTCTTCAACAGATGGTTTTACTTCTAAAGAAATTAACATATGGAGCTTTGCTGTCCCCATCTGAGGCTTCAGAGGAGTTTCGTGAAGGAATTATGTTGTGTTTTAGGGAACTTCTTCTAAGTATACATTCCTGTTCCAATGACTCTTGTTCATGTAAACAAATTATTGATTCACCTTCACTTTGGGAGGACATATATAAGGATCAACCTGTTGGTACATCTTTCCAATATAGTTCAGACTCAGAAGTATGTTTACTTGCATTTATCCGTTCTCAAACTGCTTCAGCTGCTGTTGGACACTGGCTGTCACTTCTTCTCAAAGTATGTTGATTCTTTTATGATTGAGTTTTCTTGAGAAAATTCCAGTTCAGTTTTTCTTCACGAAGTTTTCCAACATTGGTTTGTATTTTCTAATCAAATTTTGGCACAAAATAACCAAATTTCATTACGATTTTATAATAGCATTTGATTTTATGATAGCACAGACTAACAACTTCAAAGAACTTTTTGTTAAAAGGAACCTGGATGGAATTTCCCCCATTTTGTTTTTAATTGTTGAAAGCTGGTTGCATATTATGAGAGTTTATAATGCCAATTTGGCCTTATGAGAAGGCTGCAGATACAGAGGCTGCAAGAGGGCATCAAGGTTCTGCAAGACTCAGAGTCGAAGCCTTCAAAACTCTGCGAATTCTGGTTGCTAAGGTAATGTGTTGAACTAGTTCTTTGAAGAAGCTCTAGCAGTTTTCTTTTGCTTGTTTTGTTATATGTAACACTCTTGTCTCTACAAATTTCATTGAAGATCCCCTTAACCTGCAAAGCTGTAAAGGAATTTTTGTTGGTTGCTTGAAAGTGGTTTTGGAATACGAAGGATGATAAACTTTTTAAGATACATTCTCTGTTTGCAATCTTTGGTATGTTTGGTTGAGAGGAACTGAAGGATTTTCGAGAATCAGAATTTAAATATGAATTTGCTATGTGACATACTCGATTATCAAAATTACTTGTTGGCTTTCAACTCTTGGTTTTATTGAGGTGAGTTCCTCCTGTGGAAATTCAATATGATTGGAGAGTATTTTTATCTTTTTTCTTTTTTTTTGGTTGTTGGGGGGGTGGGGGTTGAACGAAGAAAACTTCATTAGAAGACAGAAGGACAAGATATCTTCCCTGTATAAAATTAAAAATAGAAAAAAGATGACATCAACACTGAAGAACTCTCCATTCTCTGCATATCTACTGAGGAGACTCGATGAAAGGAACTGTGAGTTGAATAACAAAGTTACTATGGTTCAACATAGCATGTTGTTGAGCTTGAGAATGGGTGTGCATTGAAACCCCTGTTGCATTGCATTTTTCATTCTGTGTCCCATAACATGTGAGTTGTCAATGGTGTCACACTGTGTAGGCTTTTCTAACAAACAGGACCAGACATTGAAAGTTGAAGATTTGGGGAAAATAAAACTTATACATCCTTAAAACTGATTTAGAATAAAACATTGGCGCCTTATACCCTTTGGAATTCATCTAATGAAGGCTGACTGAGTTCTCATTGACCTATGCTGTTTCTGTCTCCAGAGTATCAGTACACTTCTTCGACATCTATCTTATTCCATCCTTCTATCAATCACAGACTTTCTCTGTTTCTACTTTTCTGTCTTTGACTAGTGTTGCTGCGGAGAGCCAGAGAACAAGAAGGATTCTTAGGGAAATTATGAAAAGGGATCTCATGGTGAACAACATTGCTGAAAATCTAATTTCCGATAAAGCCCAATGGCATCATGCAATCATATAGCTGTCCTGATTTAATGGGATAAGGCTTCTTGTTGTCACTGTTCTTGTGACTAGTTTTGCTGCACTTTTTAAGAGCATAATGCTAGAATTTATTTATTTATTTGAGTGGTGTGCTACATTCTGGTGTTAGGCTGATGATGGATCCTTCTTGGTTAGTATTGTTTTTTAAAAGAAAAGAAAAAATTGTAATTTTTTTCTGTTTTTCCACCTTGTCTTTAGTAATGAGCATAAGGCTGTATTTCTATCTTCCTGTTCTTTTATCAACTAAGAACCGGATTTCGTATCAATATGTCATTTTGCAGGTGGGTTCTGCAGATGCATTGGCCTTCTTTTTACCCGGTGTTGTAAGTCAATTTGCTAAAGTATTGCGTGCTTCTAAAATGATGATAAGTGGGGCTGCTGGAAGTGTGGAGGCTATTGACCAAGCAATTAGAGGTTTGGCAGAGTATCTTATGATAGTCCTCCAGGATGATGCTAATATATCTGTCCTGGGTATTGAAGCTGCTTCTAATTTCAATTCAAGTGAGTGTAAATCCACGCTTTCTCTTTTGGAGGAGCTTCGTCACCTACCTGTTAAAGCACGTGATCAAAATAATCCTGTTGAATGTACTAGTGACGAGGCAGGAAGAACTTCTCCTTCCAAAACTGAACTCAAAGATATGGAGAGTTCTGTTCCTGTTGGAGGGATTGGATGTTTGCATGTGAATCGAACAAAAGATTGGATAGAGAAAACGTCAACACATATAAATAAGCTGTTGAGTGCAACTTTTCCACATGTATGCTCTTACTTTTAATTTAATAGATTTTATGTCTTGAACTTCTTACAGCCTTCATCATTTTTTACATCTTTTAGGCTTTTTGAATAATGTCAATGTGATCAATAAAACTATTGAATTTCAGATCTGTATCCACCCCTCACAAAAGGTGAGAAAGGGACTTGTTGCTGCCATTAAAGGACTCTTATCAAACTGCCAATATACACTATTGGAGAGTAGGCTGATGCTTCTGGTGAGCTCTGAACTAGTGAACCGGAACTAAAGTTTGATAGGTTTGCGGTATATTTTAACTTTTAATGTAGTGGACACAACACGATAAAATTTTGTACTAAACATTTTGAAATGTAACTTTTCAACCCAAAAGTAGGTATATTTAAAAGCTATTAGGAGAAGGCATTATTCAATTTTTTTTTTTTTTTTAAACTTATTTTTATAACCATTTAGCTTTATTTTCTAAAACCAAAAAAAAAAAATGGATTTAGTTTCTAGTTTCAAATTGCAAAAACTTGGTTGAAAGTTGGTGTATCTTGCTGAAAAGGAAAGGAAGTCTCATCACCTTTCCTTCTAAATATGTAGCTTGAATTTAAAATTTAAAACTGACAACTAATCTGAACAAGGCCTAAGAAACTGAAAAGATTCTTAACTTTTAGGCAACAGTTTTGATATGACTATGTTGCTCTCAAAGTTCACCATTTGATGATGTTTTATTTGAGAGTGTATGTTAGGGATATTTTAATGAAAAATATCTATTTATATTATAAAAAATTCATTTCGAAGGGGAAAAAATGCATTCACAAATTAATGTTAAAGGGGAGAAGAAATTGGGTTTAATGAAAGTTAATTTTAATTGATGTCTTTGTTATTTTGAAAGGTTTCTTTGTATTTAATAGCTTATCTGGTATATTTTACTTTTCTTTGGCTTTTAGTTTATCCTCCATAATCTAATGTTCTGCTCTTAAATCTTTCTTATTATTATTCCTTTTGCTAATTGTTCATGCAGGAGTGCTTATGTGCTTTGGTTGTTGATGACTCCGAAGATGTGTCAGCAACTGCGCAAGAGTTCCTTGGATATCTGTTCTCACAGATCAGGAAACCTCTTATAGAACGTGATGCTGCTGAGATATTTAGCAGGTTCTTCATTTTGTTTCCTCATTGGATATTATATAAATTACTTGTTTTGAACGGGTTTTCTTTCTTTTCTTTCCTTGATCACAAATACATTCTCCATCAAAATCAGGCATGTTGAAAAGCTTCCAAAACTTGTGCTTAGCAATGAGGAGCCACTTGCTGTTTTACATGCTCAGCAGTTACTAGTGATAATATTTTATTCTGGTCCTTCTCTCGTGGTGGAATATCTTCAGTCTCCTGTATGTTCTTACATACTAATTTTGATATTCTGATATATGTATATGTATGTATACATGTGTGTGTGTGTGTGTGTGTGTGTGTATGTTTTTTATTTCCTTTGATATGTATATCTTGGTACCCTAACATCAACAAATTATGTTGCAAAACTAGAATACTTTACAAATGATGCTATGGCAATTTATGAACAAGGCAATGTTCTTGGGCACAAAGCTAATTCAGATATCTTCCCTTCTTGGTCCTACAACCTTTTATGGCTAGCCAAGTGATCTTTCAGTTTTTCTGCTAGCCATGACCAAGAAAAGAGAAAGATCTTATCTGTCATGTTCCTTATTGTCTGAGCTACCCTACTGCATTTTGTGAAAGGGATAGATAATTGAAAAAGAATTCTAGTCAAGGATTATTGAACTTGAGTAACTCAACATCCCAACGGAAAAAGGCACCCTGCCATTTTTCTAGAAATTTGGAAATTGGAACTAATAACTAGGAACTGCTCTTTACATTTATGATCTCTTTAATCTACTATCTCTTATGTTTTTGTATGCAAACAATATTATAAACCCCCTGTTACTCTTTCCTGTTCTGTTTATCATCTATTAACATGCAGTAATGTACATACCAAATCCTTAGTTCTGGTCTCATAATATACATATGATGGACTTCTTGCCCTCCTTCCTTGTACTTTTCTATTCTTTCTTCTGAATAAATTATTCTTTTATCCAAAAAAGTGTATATTGAGTTCTAGCAAAACTCAGGTAGGAGCTGCTAGATTCCTGGATGTGTTTGCTTCATGTCTGAGCCAAAATTCAGTATTCTCTGGTTCACTCAACAAAGTCATTTCAACAAGGCCAGCATCAACACTTGGTTACCTTCCCTCTATTGCTGAGTTGAAATCTGGAACTGATTTCTTCAATTATGGCTTTCCATTGATAAATGCTACTTCATCTGAAGCCCCAAGGCGAAGCCTCATTAAGGAAAAACACATACAAGAACCTGCGGAAGCTGCACAAAAGAATCACGAACTTCCTCGTATGCCCCCTTGGTTTGGTTATGTTGGTAGTCTTAAACTATACCAGCCTCTTGCAGGGATTCTCAGGCTTGTGGGATTATCTTTAGTGGCAGGTTATTCCAAACTCTTTTCCTCTATCTTTCTCTCTCTGATAGCTCTCTGATTCCACATCTTTAACCTTTATTGTTTTTTCTAACTTGGTGTATCTTTGCTAGATTGTAGACATGAAGGGCTTCTGCCACATGTGACTGAGACTTTACTTGGTTACTTTCGTAAATTGGTTTCTGAGCTCCGTATGAGAGAATACAAAAAAGAAAGTTGGCAGTCCTGGTATGACAGGACAGGTTCAGGACAACTGCTGCGACAAGCAAGCACAGCAGCATGTATGCTAAATGAGATGATATTTGGTCTATCAGATCAAGCAATTAATGGTTTTGCAAGAATCTTTCATAGGTCTCACATAGAAAGTGAAGGAGCTCAGGTTCAGTCTTGCAAACATGATTGTGCACTTCGTGAATCTGTTTGGAGGATACCACAAAATGAGGGTGTAAGGACTCGTTTAATTGATTGCATTGGTGGAATCTTACATGAGTACTTATCTGCTGAGGTGTGGAACATTCCAATTGAACATAGAGCTGTGGACATGCAACCTGATGTTGAAGTTGAAGATGTTACTCTATATTTCTTCCAAGACAGTGCAATGCTACACGAGGAAATACACATTTTCCTTGACCTAACATGACATAACTGTTTATTCTCTGTATTTTGCATCTTTCTCTCATTATAGAATTGTCTAAATTGGATTGGCATAACACTTACGATGACTACATTCTTTTGGAACAGGTCATTATTGATGGTGTAGGGATCTTTAGTATGTGCCTTGGAAGAGATTTTGCTTCAAGTGGATTTATTCATTCCTCTCTTTATTTGTTGCTTGAGCATCTTAGTTCTTCAAATTACCAAGTTAGAAATGCTGTGGATTCTGTTTTGCATATACTTTCTGCTACATTTGGCTATTCAACGGTTAGTCCTTGGGACTTAATCTTGAATTTTTTCATCAATTTGCTTTACATGAGTTTTAACATGTACATTTATGCAGGTTGGGCAGTTAGTTCTAGAAAATGCAGACTACGTGATTGATTCAATATGTCGACAATTACGTCATTTAGACCTTAACCGTCATGTACCAAATGTTTTAGCTTCTATGCTTTCCTACATTGGTGTGGCCCATAAGATATTGCCTCTATTGGAAGAACCGGTATCAACACATCCTTGACTTTGTATGTTGTTTTAAGCCAATTTATCTTGCCTAAGTTTCTGGCATGTTGTGATGATTCTTATTTTAAATTTTTGATGAATTTTCCATTGTTTGTGTTAAAAATTCTCATGTTTTCCATGCTGTACGCTTTCCTCTTTGTTCAAATGCCAAAGAACTATTTGATTCTTCCTATAATGCTCAATTTGCATGGAAAATACCCTATTTATTATAGTATATATTTATACATTAGTTCTCTAACTTCGTTTTTCTTAGGTTATAAATCATATGTTATGTAAAGAGTTTCCAAAGTGTAATTTTATCACTGAATGATACAGATGCGCTCTGTGTCACTGGAGCTCGAGATACTGGGTAGGCATGAGCATCCTGATTTAACTATCCCTTTCTTAAAGGTCTGTTGTCAGCTGCTCTCTCTAACTTCCTGTCTGCTGTCTGTTAGTTTTTTTTAATTTATTTATTTGAAATGTGGTCGTTTCTTCAAATTGTTAAGTATTGTTAAGTCAAAGAGGCTCTGATACTTTGTCAAGAAATAATTTATTCTAAAAATTTAAATTGTTAGGAGAAAACTCATGAATGGTTTTTATATTATATGCAACACATAGAATTCAAAATATTTCTTGGTTTTGTTTTCTCTTTACTTCAGATGTATTCATTCCCTCTCCCCCACTGGCTCCATCCAACATCTGGAAATCTCAACCATGATAACTTAAGTTAGATTTAAGCAGCTCATCTTCAAAATATTTAACATTTATATATATTTGCTAAACTCTTGGTTTAAAGGGAACGTTTATGGTTATTCCTGTTGTCATGCATTTGCTATTTCTTTCTGTTTTTGGTGAATAAAGTAGTTCATGTAATGCCTATTTCTTGAAGAGATATGCTATAAGTATACCCATAATTCTACACCTCTTTTTTCTTTTTACATCTCTCTTACTTTTCTGTTTATAGTTTTAGCCCTACACTCATTACAAAATAAAAGGTGTAGGCAAGAGGTATGCATAAGTGAGTGCGCAACAAGCATTTCCCTTTCTTGAATGTGTTGATTTGCATCGTTTTAGCATCAATCAAATTCTTAGTAGTAATACCTGTCAATTCTCTGTAAATTGGGTTATTTCAGGCGTTAGCTGAAATTACCAAGGCATCAAAACACGAAGCTTGTTCATTGTCCCCTCAGGCAGAGTCCTTTGCCATACATGTCAGGTCTATAATCTCTAATGCGGAAGAATCAACAGGTTTGCTGTTTTTGTACTCTAGTTCTTAAAAACCAGATGTTTAATGTAGGTCTTATTAGAGACGTGCCAAGCGAATACGAATTTCCTCATCATACAATCCTCCTTGTGGGACAGCGATATATATATATATATATATATTATAATGTTTTAATATAACACCATAAAAAAGATAAACAATTATATATTAAGATTAGATGTAAATAGTTCCTTTTGTTTTTTTAGTTTTATGGTTGTGAAGGATTGTATTTCCATAACTTAAACTTTTTATGTAATTTTTTGTTAAAAGTTTAAAAAAAATAAAAATAAAAAAATCAGACAAAGGTGTCTGGTCCACTTTTGAGGGTTGGCTCAGGCATCCAAGCCGACAAAAAGTTATTTTTTATTGTGTTTGAGCAGTGTCCAATGCATGTTGTACAGTGTCATATCAAGTCGATGTCGAAAATGTGTCAGACACTCCGACACTGCTAAATCAAGAGATGTTCGTACTGCCCAAGACATCATAAACCATTAACAGTATATACTACTCCTAGTGTTTCTACTTCTTATATGTAAACATGTTAATCATTCTCATATCATTATCCACATTAATTATAAAGAGTATATTTGAATTTATCTTCATATACCACATTGAATAGTTATCTTTGTTTTCTTGTGATAATGGAGCTTCCTTGGTTCTATCTAATGCAAATGTTGTGCTTTTAGACCAGTGGGAAATCATTTTATTCAAGTTGAATGATTCCAGAAGATATAGACGAACAGTTGGCTCTATTGTTGGTTCATGTATTACAGTAGCCACTCCCCTTCTAGCATCATTCAGGCGAGAGACATGCTTCACGGCCCTGGATGTAATTGAGGTAACTACTGATTGAGATGCTTTTACACTTCAAACATATATTCACCAATGCAAAATTGTACAAATGAAAAGCATATGTGGGTTATCATTGAATTGTAAAATAATCTTGTCAGAGATTGCACTAAGAGATGCTTTCTTCATGTGTCCTTTTCTTTTGTTTTAGACTTTTAGTTTTCTTTCCTTTAAGAGGTTATCTTGTCCTCTCCTTGTACATCTTTTCTCTTCATTTATAGACTAGTTTAATTTTTTGTTTGGTATGAACCACTAGTATCCGATATTACATTGGGCACTAACCAATTTGATTCAATCCGGACAAGAATATAGGGGCGGCAAAGCTCTCCTTACCAAGTTTTAACATGGCTGCATTTCTAGGACTCGAACCTGAGACCTCTGGTTAAGCTAAAACTGGTTAATTATTATAGAAATTAATATATTGACTAATTATGCCCCCAATTGTTGTGCTAAACATTTAAGTTCTTTTACAATTCTCTGATAACTGTTAATTAGTTTTTTCTTAACTGGTTTTAGAGTGGCATGTTGGCATTAGCAAAAGTAGAAGAAGCATATAAACATGAAAGAGAAACCAAAGAAGCAATGGAAGAAGCGCTAGAGTCAAAATCACTATATCAGCTAAAGGATACTTTGGATGCTGCCGAAGAAGGGACTGATGAAAACAGGCTGCTTCCAGCGATGAATAAAATTTGGCCACTCTTGATTGCTTGTATTCAGAACAAGGACCCAGTGGTAATTCCTCTTTCATGCTCATTTATTGCCTTAAAGGTGAATTTTTGGATAATTATTCTAATCATCCTAGCAATTATCTCCAGGAATTTCCTATCCTACCATAACACTAGAGCTTGTATAGATTGGCTTTTACCAACTTGCTTGTGCCTTTAATTTTAAAAAAGAAGCACTTTATACAAAACTTCGCTGCTTAGATCAGCTTTTTGTAAAAAGAGAAGCACTTCCAAGCACAAATTCTGCCTTTCTTAGAAGCAAGTGGGAGAAGCTTCTCCTTGTAACTTGTACTTCTATTTCTTTTTTTTAAGAAACCAATCCAAATAGGCTCTTACTTCATTCAAATTATGATGTGTCCTTCTGAGATATTGTTCATTGCCTCAACGTACTTGGTCAATGCATGTTGGCAGGCTGTCAGGAGATGTACGAATGTCGTCAGCAACGTCATGGGAATCTGTGGGGGAGATTTCTTCTCACGTCGCTTCCATACAGACGGGACACACTTCTGGAAACTTCTGACCATTTCCCCATTTCAGAAAAAGATCAATTTCAAAGATGACAAATCCCCTCTACAACTCCCTTACAGAACCAGTTCCATGACTTCAGAAGATTCAGTATCTGAAATTTCCAGTCTCAAGGTTCAAACTGCTGTGCTTAACATGATTGCTGATTTATCCCTCAATAAAAGGACTGCTCCAGCGTTAGATCTTGTTCTGAAGAAGGTAAGTGGTCTGGTTGTGGGGATAGCTTGCAGCGGTGTTGTTGGATTGCTCGACGCATCTCTGAATGCTTTGCATGGACTTGCATCTATTGATCCTGATCTTATATGGCTTCTTTTGGCTGATGTTTACTATGGAAAAAAGATAGAAATTTCTCCACCTAGATCAAATTTACCAGAGCTCTTTGAAGTTCTTCCTCCTCCCTCATCTCCCAAAGAGTATTTGTATGTACAGTATGGAGGACAAAGTTATGGTTTTGACATAGACTTCTCCTCAGTTGAGGTTGTTTTCATCAAACTTCATTCTCAAGATTTTACTAACCAAATGTATATCTAAGATCTCAATTTTGCTGATATAAAATATCTGTTACTTAACTTTTCTTTTCATTTCTGCCCCCTGCATTTGTTTAGAGCAGAGTTCGTCTCAAGATGAATGTTTCACTTTTTATTGTCATTATTTCCATTTGCCTATTAAAAAAAAAAAAAAACAGTGTGTAAATTCTAAAAGGTTAAAAGGATATATGCATATTTTAAAAGTTTTTGAAACAAAATGCATATGACTCAGTTTAGGTTTTTCTTTTTTTTTTTTCTTTTTTTTTTTAAAAAAGTTTTCCTATTCTAAATTGAGTTTTCCTAATTTCATTTATGGAGTTACGGGAGATTGTTAGCCAATGTATTTTTTAATTTATGTGATTATTATAATTTTTCCTTCCCTCAAAACTATAAGCTCATTTGGTGGTTAGGTAGGATAAAGGGGCAAAATAAGAATTAGATATAAGAGCTTTTATCCTATTCAATGTTTTAAACTCTTATCCCATCTAGTTTTTAACACACTCCAGATATTTTATCAGATAATATTACTATTATACTATCTTATTATGTGTTTGAGAGGATCAAATGATCCTAATATGCTATTGATAACATGGGAGAAAAATCTTTCAACAAAGATAAACAAATGAGCTAGAGAGAGTAGAGAATACATAGTGAAGATAAAACCTATGACATCAGATTTCTACTTCCCATAACTAGAAGTTTCATTAAATTCAATTGCAAATAATAGAACACGAGGATTGCATCTTTCTTTATTTCATGAAGTTGTATTTATCATTGCGAGGAATAGTAAATATCAATTGGGCAAATAATGGCCTATAAATTGGTGGCATTGAGTGTAATTTGTTTTCCTTGTAGTCTTGTCTTTCGAACCAAATTAATATTAGGTATAAATTAATAGATACCTAATATGGTGTCAACAAAAAATAATGAATTGTTTTCATTCTGCATTGGAGATTTCATTTGTAACTTTTTCATCTATTTTAAAGGTCTAAAATAGGAATGTTTCAGTAAATAGAAGAAACCACAAGAATGACACTATGCGCTCACTTTTATTCATCTTTGATCACCAGATACAGAGAAGTCATTAGAATACAAATAGAAAAGAGTACAAAGGTTTGAGCAAGAGACAACCCCAATAACAAATATCTTAGTAGTTAATCAAGTAGTCAGTAGTCACCCAACAGGATCTAGTTGAATGATGGCTAAGCTACACTTCATTGGTTTTAAAAAAAGGCCTAACAATTCTGCATTTTAGAACTCTCACCACACGTTAGATGTCCTATGAATAATCTGAGTCAAGGTTGGATGAAAATTGGTTGCAAACCATAAAACCAATCTGCATCTCCACTTGATCCAAACCATGAATTTATTCATAAGCATCAAACATGCAAATAACTCCATAACATGGAATGGAAAAGACTTAGTTCAAGGCTCTGGCAAGTACTTCATACCTCCAGCCATGCCACGGATTGAAATAGTTTTGGAGAAGAAACTGTTCAAACTGTTTGGATGGCTTGGAATAAGAATGCAGGAATAGTTCATCTCATAGACTTGCTACGTCTCCAATTGACAAATGGCACCCCAGACCAAACTCGCTGTGCGTATTCGTCATATTGCTTTCCGAAAAACTTCCTCAAAAAGAACTCTTCATATGGTATCCGCTTAGCAAAAAAGTTCCAAACTATAACTGCAAATGCAATAGTTGATATGGGATTGCAGAGCATTATTTGAGTACCAACAGACCAAATCAAGAAACCACAGTATCCCGGGTGACGAATAAACCCATATATACCATGAGTTATCATTTTGTGTTGTTCAGCAGGATAAGTCCTTATATGATGAGTAAAGGATTGCTTTGCTGTTATAACAGCCAGCTTCCTTATAAATTCCCCGGTCACAACCATCACAAGGCCAAAATCACTTACCACCCAGAGCTCCTTCAACCCAGGAAATAAGACAATCTCAATAATATATTCCAGCAATGAAAACATCATTGCCAGGAGATATTGTTTGCTAATCAAAAGGGAGCTAAGATTTACATTTGATATCCCATGAATGACAAGTGCTAGGACATATTCAGAAATGTGAAAGAAGATTGTTGCAAGGAACATCTGACATAACTGTCTGCAAACCGTGTAGCTAAAGACTTCTATCATTTTTGTCAAATAAGTAAATCAGTTTCTCTTCTGTTTCAACACGATGGCACCTAAAGCAATTTGCTATGCTACAAACAGACTCGAAAAAGATGCTGAATAATGTAAAATTGATACAGCAAATTGAGTTTCATCACCAAAAGAGTGCTTCAAGAAGGAAATCTGCAATATGGACAGGGAAAGTAAATGGTTAGGTTGCAAGGGAAAATAAATAAATAACACGCACATGGAGACACAAAGAAAAGAGATTTGTAAGTCATGATAAGATAGTACCAAAGCAATCAAGAAAATAGAAGCTCAAGTAATGAAATGCAATTGAATTGGATGAACCGCAGTGATATATAGGTTTACATGCTAATCAAATTCTACTTTATACTTTAGTAGCTTTCTAAAGTGTTCTATTTCCTTTTCAAGAAATTACATATTCAACCACAATAGCATTTATCCTTCCTCATAATAAGTTAATACCACAGACAGGAGATCAGATTAAAACATCTTCATTCATTTTCTTTAGCTGTAAAACTGTGAATGGGTTTTGGTAGGCTATGCTGGTATAGGATGATTCCATCTATCATTTAAATACACAAACAGGGTAATTAAACGTTTCTTTGCTGAGATACGTAAGAATATAACCAGAATTGTTGAATTTTGATGCATCTTCCACTTGTGCTTAAAGCTTAAGCAAATAAACTCATAAACTAGCTAGAGCTTCTGCTTCTCCTAAAAGAAGAATTCATCAAATCCTCCTAGAATTGAAACAAAGTAATAAAAACTAGAAGAAAAATAGAATATAAACCAGCTCAAAAGAAAAATCTGATCCCTTTGCATATCAGACAAAGGAAACCCTAAAAGAACCTAACCTGAAGAACCTCTGAGAGTTTGTTCAGAAACTAATGAAAATAAACATCTCACAATTAATTGCAAAATAGAAATTATACCAAATGAGATCAATCGATCAAATGCACTCATCAGTAATTCATTATACAATAAAACTATAAGCAATTAATAATAAATAGACAGCCACCATATAAAATTAGAAACAAAAAATCATGCTTTTCCCCAAATACCACTCGCAACAATGGGAGAACAAACCGGGATTCTGGAGGGAAAGCAACGGGCAAGAAAAAAAAAAAATCATTTTTTGGCCTTTTCCAGAACAGATTCATACCCAAGGAAGGAGACAAAGGATTACCCAGAAATTGTATCTGAAATTTGAATTCCTCTCCGTCAATCTGCTTCCTTTCTGTTTCTATTCCTCTAGCTACGTCTCCATCATCGTTTGATACTCTTTCCCGTTACACTCTCTGGGTCGCTCTCTTTATCTCGATTGCGCTGGTTTTTTGCTTTCCTCGCTAAATGGGAAATCGACCGTGCCACAAGGTCATCATGACCCATGACGTGTAAGGCGCTGAGGCCAGGAGATCTTGGCCCTTGGTAGCATGTGACGGCAACGGCAACTGGTTATCATTTACTTTTTAACTTATTATTTATAATATTTAAACAAAAAAAAATTAAAAAGAATTGAATCACAAGTACAAGTTTTTCATAAAATGAACATAGAGAGATATAAAAAAAAAAGATTTTCATAATACGAGGCTTTTCCATAATACGGGTGTAACATACTTAATACAAAATATATCTAAAGGATTAAGGTATTTCGGTGCTTGCAGTGAATTTATCATTAAAATGTAGTTATAGTATAAAGGGTTATAGCATTAAGGAATCTTACGTTAAGAAAATTCTACTAAAAATCGACAAAGTATAACTTGTTTAATAAACAAATTGAGCTTTACAGTTAAATTATCTTTTCAATTTTAAAGGTCTGAACTTAGAAAACTAATGACAAAAGAAGTAATAAGAGGGACCCAAATCACCTCGATTGAGTGGCACGATGACAACTACTTGATTGAGCTGCATACCACACCAATAATGGATCCAATATTTGTCCATTTTCAAGAAAAAGGCCCACTTTCTTTACCCTTTCTTCTTTTCTCACACTTTACAATTGAAATTTAGAGGATCTGCACTCCAGCCAGAACCAGCATGAAAAGAAAATTGGGTCCTTCAGATTAGCTCTTGAGTAAAGAGAATACAATTGGGACCAGACTCAATACAAGAATAAACCATATAGCAGATTACAATTTCTGAGATAAATTTTCATAATTTACCCATTTCACTACCATGTGAAATGGGATAAAAATAATTAAAATAAATTGAAAGAATATGTAAAAACCATATCAGAACCCATTTAACTCAAGCATCCATTTCTTTGGCTCCCCTTGTGGCAAATTCAGCATCACTTGGATTGAGATCTGAGCTGTTTTCTTCATCTAGTACCTGATTACTTGAGAAAGAAGCTTCTCTACTGTTAGTGTTTAACCAAGCTTCATGAAGTTGCAGGACATACTCCAAGTGCCATAACACTTCCCCCATTGTGGGTCTGTTCTTTCCTTCATCAGCAAGGCATTTTTCTGCTATCTCCCCAAATTTGGACAGGGATTCTGGACAATAATTCCCTTTGAGACGAGGGTCGATGATGGTTTCGAGTGATCTCTGCCTTTGCCATCTCATTGCCCATTCTGCAAGATTGATCTGATCTTTAGGCAAGGTAGGATTGATCACAGCTCGGGCACAAACAACTTCAAAGAGAACTACACCAAAGGAATAGACATCAGATTTCTCTGTTAGCTGCTGCCTTCTGAAGTACTCAGGGTCTAGATACCCAAAACTTCCTTTCACAGCAGTACTAACATGGGTATGGTCCAAAGCAGGACCATTTTTTGACAAGCCAAAGTCAGACATTTTCGCCACAAAATTCTCATCTAGCAATATGTTGGTTGTCTTGACGTCCCTATGAATTATTCCTCGCTCGGCTCCAGTATGAAGATAGTGAAGTCCCCTTGCAGCACCAATGCACACTTCTAGACGCTGCTTCCATGTCAATGGTGGTAGATCAGTCCCAAATAAATGACTTCTAAGTGTCCCGTTCCCCATATACTCATAAACCAAAATCATTTCATTTTGTTCTTCACAAAAGCCAATCATGGACACAAGATGCCTGTGTCTGAGTTTGGACAGCATCTCAATCTCAGTCTCAAATTCAGCTAACCCTTGATCAGACTGTGGGTTAGCCCTCTTGATAGCACCTAAGACACCATCATCAATCTCTCCCTTGTACACCTTACCAAATCCTCCAACTCCAATTACTAAACTCTCATCAAAGTTTTTGGTTGCAGCTCGAATTTCTGCTAGAGTAAAATGCTTGCCAACTCTAGCAGATGCCAAAGACCCATATGGATTTTGAGTTCCTGCTGTACCTTTGGCACTCACAGTGCTGGTCCCATAGAGGAACAACGGTCGCCAACCGGGAGCATTGTTTTTCATATCACCTGAATCGTTCCTCCAGCTTTTGCAAAAGCAGAAAGTTAGATACACTATAATAGCAATTAAGACTACAGAAACTAAACCTACTCCAACTCCCACCCAAAGCATTCTTGTTTTAATTTTGCTTCTTGCATTGCCTGCTGATTCATATCTCTCCACATAGGCCAGGTTCCCATTTCGACTAAGCTTGAAAACCTCAAGCCCATTCAAGAGAGCATCAGTTCCAGCAGCACCAGCAGCTGTATCAGGACCTAATTGAACCCAAAGTGTATTGATTTTTGAGGACAAAGCATCAAAATAATCCTGGTGATATGCTTTATTCCCCCCTCCGGCTCGGACGAAAATATCAACATTATCTGCAGCTGTCCTGTTGTTTATGTAGATCCTGAAAATCCTCTCGTTTGCTTTCTCGAAAGCCAGCTCACAGAAATGTAATCTGACCAAATAATCAAAATCAGGATCTACTTGGAATCTCCATGACATGTTAAATCTTTTCTCCAAGACTTCAGTGTTAGACATTGTCCTTGCAGTTTCATATACAAGGAGAGGAGCCACTGAGGAATCATTCATAGAAGCATATGTAATATTAGTATGGTTATGGATTTCAATCCCAGCATTCTCTGTCACCATATAGCTAGAATCCACTTTCCAAGTTCTCCAAAGATCTTTATCTTCACTGGATTTAATCTCCGGACCACCAACATTTAACCTATACATCATTTCCATCCCGCGACCGTTCAAGTTTACATTTGCACCACTCCCACCAACTTTACTAACTGAGCCAGAAAAAATCTCATCCACAACTGGAACAATCTCAACTGCATTGATGAATCCAAATGAGCCTCTAGTTGGAATGAATTCGATCACAAGCGTGCCGGTATCGATAGCCAGAATATACTCTTTAATCAAGAATGAAGTAGAATTACTTCCGGAGTTCTGCAAGTCCAAATTCCTGTGTGATATCTCCCCAGGAGGATTGAACTCTGATAACAGTTTCAAACCATTTGCCACAACACCAAAAGAGGACTCATTCACATTGTGATTTTCTAGCTCGAAAGGAAAGAAATGGAGCCTAACAAAATAGGTTCCTCCAATCTCTTTCATTGTGTAATTAAAACTTGTAGTGAAAGTCTGGGCAGTTTCATACAGGGGATCATAGATTGAATTGCCACTTGATGTAGAACTGGAAGCAGCAAAGCCAGAAGAGCTGGCGGTCACATTGTTATCAGAGGCCATGTCCCCAACCCATTTCCTACCATCAACGTTCACAGAAGAATTTGAACCACAATTTATGAGAAATGACTTTGACTGAGCTTCTCCAGTGCTGACAATCATCAACATTATCACTAGAATCAGTACACTAAATGGCCCCTCAGCTAAAACCTTCTCCATTATGGCTTTTCCCCAACAATACCCTTAACTTATTTCTGAACACAGAAGCAGAAAACCGCACAGGATGGAAAAATCAACATAGACCCGGAAAAGGAAACACCATCAACTTACAGAAACAAACCCGTATTTCAGATTTTGAACGAGGAATTCAAGTCCATGAAGCCAGGAGAAATCATATTTGACATGAGAAAGGCAAATCCTCTACAGCAAAGAAGCAGCATCAGCGAAAGTATAAAACTTTTACTCAACTGGGAAAAACATCTATCTGAAACTGAAAAGTGAAAACCCACGTCCAGTTTTTGCTTGAATCAATAAATCTCCAGCAAACACACAGAGCCAAGTCCCAGATCTGGACCAAGATTAACTTCAAGGAGCAGGGAAAGAACAAGGAGAAGAAAACAAGAGGAGGCAATGCGACGGAATAGACGGTAAAGACAACAACTTTGCACAGCACTGAGAGATTCTGAGAGTAGAATCCGGAGAAAACAGCAGAAAGTCAGAGATGGTTCTGAAAATGGGGTTCTTTGTAAACAAATAAATGAAGAAATCAGAACATGGGCATCGTTGTAAACAGATTGGAATGGCTCATTTCATCTTTGCTCCATTTTTTTAGCTTTTACAAGAAGCCAAACAATCTGACACCATTAAAATCTGTACCTTATTATATTTTTTGTAACAGTTGTTTTGTAACAGTTGAAATGTTTTCATTACTTTTAGGTAGTAGCTAAGCTAAGTAACCTCTCTGATACAAGATTACAAGAAATCAATCATCAAAAATCTCTTAACTAACTTCAGCTCCTTTATTAATCTTTTTCTTTTCTTTTCTTTTATGTGATAATTTATTTTTTATATTTATGTTACAATTTTTATTAAATAACAAATGAAGAAAACAAATTCAACCTTTCTAATTGTTGGAGTTTTATGTGCTCACTTAAAAGAGTTACAATTATTATAAAAACAAAGAAATGCTTAAAATATTATGTAAATATTTATAATAATAAAAAAAGAGAGATACACAAAGTAATGACTTTTTATAAAGTTAAATTAAATGTTGTGTGTGTTTTTTTGATTGGTAAATTTTGTCTTATTTAAACTCTCACTAAGTGAGGTAAATTTTTGGAAGAATAATAACACCAAAATTAATGTGTAAGTGAGTTAATAGAAAAGATAACATAACAAGCATCTTATTTATAGTTAAAATAATAATCCTTATTGGTGAATTTAGTTTTTGGTATTTGAAAATTTAAAAGTTATTATTGTGTTGAGTTAAAATTTAATAAAAAAAGTTTCAATAATATTATAAGAAAGTATCTTTCACGTAAATGTTTATCATGCTAGAAAAATCAACAAAATATCTTTTTAGTACATCTAGTTATCTTGTTTATATATTTATTAATATAAATATAAACTATGTGATCATATTTAAATATAAATACTAATAATGCATGCCAACTAAGTCAATTAGCAAATAATTGGGTTTTTTAAACCTTCCTTAACTATGCATGAAAAAGGTTTTCATGTTCAAAAATACTTATAAAAAATTTATATTTAATTTATGTTATCTTTTAGATGTTAATTTTAGTTTTTTTAAAGATATTTTTTAATTAGAGATAATTTAATTCAAGGCACTGTCGTGTGTCTCTCTTAACAAATATTCGAATCCAAGTTTGCCACATTACGAGGAATAGCCCCTCTAGCTAAAATTAATCTCTTTTAGCACTTTATTAAATATTTAACTTTGTGAATCACGAAAATACATTAAAAGATGGTAAAAGAGAGTTTGAGAAAAATATTATTTTTATTCTTAATACTATCTACTATTAATAAATTTACTCCTAACATTTATAAGTTAACATATTATTTTTCACATTTTAAATAATTAAAAAATATGCCCTTTCATTAAATTTTATTCTAAACCCTCACAAAGTTTCCTTGCATATCACCTCAAGACACGTTACATGTACATAAGTTTCATGAAGTGTTTAACAAAAATTAAGGAAAGTATGTATTTATTAAAGATTTAAAATATAAAAAATGATTATATTAATTTAAAAGTGGTAAGGATAAATTTATTTATAATAAATAATATTAGAAAAAAAATATTTTTCCCCTTTGCAATTTATATAAAATAAAATTATATATCGTTTCAAAATTTATTTTATAATTGGGTGATTAGTTAAATTTTATTCATTAATTATTTTACTTATTAATTTGTTAATAAATGTGAAACCGAAATATTTTTAAGATTGGTATGAAGGAGTGAGAAAGAGACAGACGTTGGATGGAAGAGATGGGGTTCCATTATTTTGTGAGGTGGGTCAGAAGCTGCTGTCGGGAAGATGATAAGCACCGAGCATGAGCAACACTCCGCAATTATTCTTCTAGCATTCCCAAAATGCCCTTCCTTTCTCCAATTGGAGGACTCTGTTATTTTAGTAAAAAATAAATAAATAAATAAATAAATTTTTTATTTTTATTTATAATTTTAGCCTCTTGACCCTCACTCAGCAAACCACTGCTTAGAGATTAGAGTTGACATTAAAAAAAAAAAAAAGTTCAAATGTGTTTTGTTCAATGAATATTGCTCTTAGTCCACTTCTTCTCTACCTACAATGAATGCTTAATCTTAGTCTAAGCAAAAAACATTTTTAAATATCAAGTGAGAAGATTATTATATATATATTAACCTAAGTTTATTTTTTATTCCCAATGTACTTAATAAAAAATTCCAATATACTTAAAGTATAATATTGGTATTAAGTATTAAGATATTATTTTTATAACTTAATTCAAAATTAGTATAAAAAATATAATTTTTAATAAAATATAATAACGATATACAATTTATATAATTGATTTTACCTAATATAATAAAACTTGTGTTAATCTAGAAGATTTACAATAAGTTAATAGTTTAAATTGTTATGATCTTATTTATTTTAATGGTAAAAAATATTTTAAAGCTTTTTTATGCAACTTTATTAAAGATCAAAATTAAGTGCGTTTACAGAGAAGGACGGTGGTGAAGAAAGGAGAAAAATATTCTAAATTCTAATGACTTGTTTGGTTTGTGGAATGAAAATGGTGAAATTAAAATGAGAATAAAAATAAGAATGGAGCATAATGTCTTTTTAAATCATTACACATAATTAATATGAAATGCAATCATAATTGATTTATAAAACAAGACTTTTTATTAAAAAAAAAATCCAAATCATGAAATTAAAGGGGTAGGTTGGGGGAAAAAAACAAAATATTAATTATACACAGAATGAAATGAACAATATTACTTCAAGGTTAGAATGATTGTTCTTTCTTCTATAGAATTAGATTTGAAATGGAATGACTATACTTTTATTTTATTTTTTTTGATAACTCATTCCAAAAAAAAATAAAAATACAGAAACATAGATAATGAAATGAAATTTATTATTCTATATATTAAACTGAGTTTATATTTTTTGTTCTACTGGCATAGACTATTATATATGTTGTTATTTTGAATATGTCAATAATCCAATTAATTAGTAAAAAATTAATTAACTAATAAATATCAATCAATTTAAAACAGTGACACATATAAGAATCTATTTTAATGGGACAGAATATGTAGTTGTAGAAACTTTTGTCTTTTCAATTTCACTTTCAACTATTTTATGAAATGTGTAAAAAAATTAAACAAAGAGTATGAAAAGGATAAAGAAAATATAAAAATTAATATAAAATCAAAGAGTTATGTTACATTCACACTTTTTTTATATATTTTTTTATTTAAAAATTTACTTTTATAATAATTTACATATTAAAAAGTGTGCATAGCATTTCTCATAAATCAAAAGTACCAATAGATTGGAAAACTTGGTAGGGAATCTATTCTTTGTTTAGAGTTTCCTACTTTTTGCTTTGATTTCCCTTTCTTCCTAACAACCAATGTAAATATAGAAATACCTACTCCAATTATTGAGTCTCTTGAGATACTTTTAATATGTAAGTAATAATAATAGTGAGTTGGTCTTTCAAATCCAAATAATGCATTTTGTATTGAATGGAACCCACTATCATATGCAACTTCTTTATTTGATTAAGTGGTTTCAACCACTAATTAAATGGAGTTGGAGATTAGATAACATTGAAAGCTTTATTCATTGCTAAACATAAATGCAGACCATTGTAGGGTGAATTGATGATATGACAGCAACCATTCTAAAAATAAAAATAAAGTTATTTAGTATAAAGTATTACTTAAGTTTATTGTCTTTAACGAAGAATAAGTTACTTAAATCAACACATAAGAATGAGAGTGGTTAAGAAAAAATAGACTTCCTTGAGCACTTCTCGTGATAGACATATTGAGTTTAAATTTTATTTGAAACAAATGAAATAAGGTTTTGAAAGCTTGAGAGATAAATTATTCTTATAATTTTTTAATTTTTAAATTTTAAATATAATACAGTCATGAATTATGAGGGCACTAAGTTAAGATTTATTTTTTAAAAAAAAAGAAAGTTAAAAAGAAAAATAAAAGTAAAACTTAAAAGGAAGAACATTTTTCTCGTACTTTTTTAAAAAATAAAATTTTTACTTTTAAAGATTTTTTTTTTTTTAAAAAAAATTTAAACAATAAATTTTTATATAAAATATTTCTTTTTTTAATTAAAAACAAACAAATATAGATGAAAGCCAATATATTTTATTTTTTTTCTTTTCTAAAAGCGAATAAGAATTACTTCTTCTCTTTTTAGCTTCTTTTGTATTTTTTTATAAACCAATCCAAATAAGTTCTAAATCGCCTTCAACAAAGACAACTTAACTTTTGAATAGAACAGGAACACAAGCTTGTTAATATTAGCTTAAGCGTTTGAGAAGGGAGTCGAATTAAATCCCAAGATATAATCCCAAGATATAAAATGACAAGAACCTCATCTCTAAAATTACACTACTGTGTCAAACTAATTCCTCCTTCCCTTTAAACCAACAACGTAATTATTACTTTTTAGATAGATATAAAACCACCAAATTGCCATAAATCTATATCAATATTGCAGAACTAACTATCAATAAGCAATACAGAAACCAATTTATTATACATCTACCTAACTAAAGAACATGTACAAAAACTTTAACCTTTAACATTAGAGTCCAAACTATGCATGACAAAGAGAGAAGGCTAATTTACTGTTTCATTGGACCAAGGGAAGAGTGCATGCCTTCAAGCTAGACAAAATATGAAGCATTCATGTATATCACAAAAATGGAGCTCCTTTTTGGCCTCCAGGTAAGTTGTTCCAAATGTTCAACATCTGTTTATGGGGGGACACAAACCCAACCACCAAAATCAGATAACTTTGTGTATCTTTTCTGGACAAACTGTACAACCAGTCTCCTGTATTGTAAGAACTCTAGAAGGTATGGATTCCTTTGCGGGTGATTCCCTGGAAATTTGCAAATGAACAAGAACAGCATGGACCAAAACACTGTTCCACATGAACAGGCATAATCAGGACAAATCAATGTCTAATGTTAAATGAACCTGATCCAAAGATAAAAATAAAATGAAGTAATTAAAACGATGGCGGTACTTCCTAGCAACTTTGTATTTGATGTTAGTTTACCTAGTAAAATCATAAGATCAAACAGGTTTTCTGTACTCTCCAATCAGCTCTCTTTTCACAAGTGCCAGAATCTCAGTAATCTGCAAAACCCAACCGAGGCCGATTATTGGACACATTCTTACAGGGACTTGCAGAGGTATCGTATCTTATGCATGAATATAGAAGTTACAGATAACAGCTGACATTCTTTAAGAAGGAAAAGCTAGAATTGCATTTGGTAAATCAAATATAAAACCAATTGTAGGATAGTTCATATTTTTTCTATGAAGTAACATTTAAAATTAAAACTTGTTTCAGTTGAAAAATGACGGCTAGGCATTGAAGAAACATAATGACCAAGTATTGTTCCCTGGCCAAGTTCCATCAAGACACATATAGATATGTTCAGTTACAACTCTAAAGTCGATAAAATACAATACAATGTAGCAGTGATTAAAACAGACGTGTGAAACTTTCAGCTAAGGCTGCTAAGCTTACAGGAAGTTTTGAACATAATAGTATATTCACAATGAGCCGCACCTTTAAGGAGCTTAAAGCAATTAGGTGAACAAGTCCAGAGAGAATTCCTAATTCAAACAAATTTGAGATTAGGAAAATCCCCACCAATATTAAAAAAACAAAAAAATCAACTTAATATCTAGTCTGTCAAATTAGTCCCAACTTTAGGGGCAACTTACATTTTAAATCTTTAACTTTGATGAATGGCAAAACAAATGGAGAAAAGAAAAGCCTACAGTTTCTGTAGTTTTCTGAAAAGTGATGATATATTATTGAGATGGGTAGTAAATATATACTACAAAGTACAACAGAGAAATCCCTAAAATTAAGGGATTTGATTTCCTTGATTGAGTGATTTAATTATCCTCAATCTCCTACATGATTATCTCTAATAAATCCTATTTTCACAGTCTTATCTACACAGCCCATTGGGCTTGATTTTCTACACTCCCCCTCAAGCCTAATGGTAAATATTTATCATTCCAAATTTAGAACTCAATTCCTCAAAGGTAGGCTTATGTAGTGCCTTAGTAAGTATGTCTGCCACTTGATTCTTTGAAGGAACGTATTCCAAATTTATGCTGCCATTTTCCACCTTTTCATTGATGAAATGTCTGTCAATCTCCACGTTTGGTTCTGTCATGGTGGATGGGGTTCTTGGTAATTGCTATGGCAGATTGGTTGTCACATAGGATGTCTATAGGATCCGTATTTTTAATCCTTAGGTCAGACAGCAATCGGTTGAGCCACACTCCTTCACAGATCCCATTCGCTAAGGATCTAAACTCTGCCTCTGCACTGCTGCGAGCTACCACAAGTTGTTTTTTTACTTCTCCATGTCACCAAGTTACCCCACACATAGCTGCAATACTCAGAAGTAGATTTTCTGTCTTCAGGAGAGCCTGCCCAATCTGCATCCGTGTAGATTTCAACCTGCCTGCTTGTATTCTTTTTGAAGAATAGCCCCTTTCCTGGATCACCTTTTAGATATCTCAGAATTCTGTGTACAGCATTGAGGTGCTGTTCTTGAGGCTTACTAAGAAATCTACTTACCACACTCACAGCAAAGCTAATATCAGGTCGAGTGTGAGTTAGGTATAGCAGTTTTCCCACTAGTCTCTGATATCTTACTTGTTCTACTGACTTCCCTTCTGCTATGTGAGCTTAGTATTTGGGTCCATAGGGGTGTTTATTGGCTTACACCCTAGCATACCAGTCTCACGGAGAAGATCCAGCACATATTTCCTTTGTGACATTGTTATCCCTAGGTTTGATCTAGCAACCTCCATGCCTAGGAAATACCGTAGATGGCCCAAGTCCTTGACTTCAAATTCTGTAGCCAGCAATTTCTTAACTCTGTTGATTTCTTCCTCCCAATTCCCGGTTAAGACAATATCATCCACGTAGACCACTAATAGGGCAATTTTTTCTTCTGCTTGTTTAATGAAGAGAGTATGATCCGCCTGTCCTTGTGTATAGCCATCATTTTTCAATACTTTGGTAAATCTGTCAAACCAAGCTCGGGGAGATTGCTTCAGCCCATAGAGTGACTTTTTCAGTTTGCACACTTTCCCAATAGGCAATTTATGTTCGAACCCAGGTGGTGCATCCATGTAGACCTCTTCTTGTAGGTTTCCATTCAAAAATGCATTCTTGACATCCATCTGTAGTAGACGCCAGTCCAGATTGGCAGCAATGGATATGATCACCCTAATTGTATTCAGTTTTGCAACCGGGGAGAAGGTTTCTTGGTAGTCAATACCATAAGATTGAGTGTACCCCTTTGCTACCAATCGGGCTTTGAATCTTTCAATGCTGCCATCTGCTCTCTGTTTTACAGTAAATACCCACTTACAGCCCACTGTCTTCTTCTTCGGAGGCAAGTTGGTAATCTCCCAAGTCTGATTTTTTTCAAGTGCCTCAATTTCTGCCAGAGTTGCTTCTCTCCATTTAGGGTCCTGTAAGGCTTCCTCCACATCTTTTGGAATGTGAATCTGGTCTATGGCAGCTGTACATGCTCGGTATTCAGGTGATAACTTGGAATATGACAAGCAGTTCTGTATAGGGTGTTGAGTACACTGCCTTACCCCTTTCCTTAGTGCAATAGGCCATTCTAAATCACTTTCTTTACCTGTATTTTCCACTGCTGAACTACCAAGATTAGTTTGGGAATGCTCTTGTGTCTGTTCAGGACTTGCTGGACCTGGTGTTGATGTTTGGATTGGCTGAATTTGATTATGCCTTTTCCGCCGAGAATACACCAGAAGGTCAGGGGATTTATTTGGAGATTTAGGTGGCTGGGATGCTAGTTCTGGGCTGGTATAATCAGCTGGAGAGTGGGGATAATGCGGGAGTGGAGTGTTTGCTGGTTCTAGGCCAAGTATTGGGTACGTGGGAAGGTTATTTAGTGTTGGTTCTGTCCAGTTCTGTGATTCCAATTCCATAACAGGATTATTCTCCCCCTGAATCACAGAACTAGGAAAAAATGGTTTGTTTTCAAAAAATGTAACATCCATAGAATGATACAATTTTCTAGTTGAAGGACAGTAACACTTATAGGCCTTTTGGTTGGGAGAGTAGCCAAGGAAGATACATTTGTGGGATCGGGCATCAAGTTTGTCACGTTGGTGGGGTTGAATGTGTACAAAGACAGTGCACCCGAAAACTTTAAGGGGAATCTGGGAGATAAGGTGAGTGCTAGGGTATGTATTGAGGAGAATTTGTATAGGAGTATGAAATTTGAGAACTCGAGAAGGCATACGGTTGATAAGATAGGTGGCTGTGAGGAGGGCATCGCCCCAAAAATGTTTTGGAGTGTTAGAGGAAATAAGAAGAGATCGGGTAACTTCAAGGAGGTGTCTGTTCTTGCGTTCGGCAACACCATTTTGCTGTGGTGTGTCAACGCATGAACTTTGGTGAACAATACCATTATTTTGAAGATAGGACCCAAGGGAATCATTGAAAAAATCACGGGCATTGTCAGTTTTAAAAACTTGGATTGTAGCTTGAAATTGTGTTTGGACCATTTTGTGGAAATTTTGGAAAATTTGAGTGGTTTCCGATTTGTTCTTCATTAGAAAAGTCCAACTAATTCTAGTATGGTCATCAACTAATAGAAGAAACCATCGGGCACCAGTCAAAGTTTTAATTTTATTGGGTCCCCATATGTCACCGTGGATGAGGGAAAAAGGTTTAGATTGTTTATAACATAAAGGAGGATAATGGGATTTAGCATGTTTAGATAATTGACAAGTGGTACACTGTATGGAGCGAAAACTGACTTTATTAAATAAGGCTGGAAATAGCCGTTTGAGGTACAAAAAATTTGGATGTCCTAACCGGTTATGCCATAGCAAAATATTTTCTTCATTGCTTGGCTGAGAAGGAAAACTGGTCTGGATGGAGTGGCCTTGAGAGAGATGGCTAGATGGCGTGGAGCTGGATTTGAGGATGTAAAGGCGGCTGGCAGAATCATATTTAGCACTGCCAATCATCTTCCCCGAGTCCTTGTCCTGGAAAACACATAAATCATCCCTAAACTTAGTTTCACAGTGTAGATTTTGGTTAAGTTTTCGGACAGATACCAGATTACAATCCAAAGTAGGAACAAATAGCACAGATGTTAAGTTAAAATGTGGAGAAATTGTGATAGTGCCATGTCCCATGGCTGTCTTGTGGGAACCATCCGCTATGCGAACAATGGCAAAATTGGGACAGTGCACAAAAGAAAAAAATAGAGTTCTATCACCTGTCATATGGTCAGAGGCTCCGGAATCAATGATCCAAGATTGTGGATTTTGAGAAGCATGAAGGGCCAAGGAGGAATTCGGTTGCCCAGCTTTACTAATGAGTTGTTGAAGTAGTTGAAGCTGGTCCGGAGTGAATGGATTCCCACCAGCTGTGGCAGCATAGTTGCGACGTTCGGGGTTGTTTTTGGGCTTCTAGTCTGTTGGTTTACCATGCAGTTTCCAGCAAGTGTCTTTTAGATGCCCTGGTTTCTGGCAGTGATCACACCAAGGGCGATTTCTCCGAGGTTTGCCATCTCCCTGGTGGTGAGGAGTGCCTCGGGTAGCAAGAGCAATAGGCATAGTGTTTTCAGCTTCATTGGATGCAACAGATAAAGCTGGACTTTCCAGCAAAGGAGCTGGTTCTGGTGTTCCAAGCATGACCTTCCGCCTGCTCTCTTCCCTACGAACCGCAGAGAACACTTCCCGAAGGCTTGGTAATGGTTTCGAGCCCAGAATTCTGCCCCGTACTTCATCTAGAGATTTATTAAGTCCCATGAGGAACTTAAAAATTCTCTTGGTTTCAACAATTTGCTTGTATCGAGAATTATCTTCTTGGCATCTCCAGGAGTGTGTTTCGAACAGGTCTAGCTGTTGCCAGTGTTTGGAGAGGGTTGTGTAGTAATGGGTAACAGAATTGGTACCTTGCTGGAGGTCATGGAGGAGGCTTTCAATGTGGAATAGTTCTGCGGTATTGTCCCTACTAGAATAGGTTTCCAGGGCTGCTTCCCATATCTCATGAGCAATGTGATATAGGAGAAAATTTTCTCCAATTTTAGTGGTCATGGAGTTGATGAGCCATGACATGACCATATTGTTTTCTGCCTTCCATGTTCTGTAAGCGGGGTCGGTTGATGCTGGTGGATGGATTGTGCCAAGGAGATGGTCCTCACGTCCTCTGCCATTAATGAACAAGAGGACTGATTGGGACCATTGGAGGTAATTCTGGCCATTGAGTTTGTGAGGAGTGATAGATGCCACAGTATTTTCAAGAGTTGTGGCTGGAGTTGAGGAAAAGATGGGATTGGAGGTTGAGCCTCCAGTAGTGGAGTTTTGGTCGGAATCGGCCATTAGGAGATATGAGAGGGGTCTCGGAATTGAGACTAGGGTTGCTGTATTTCAGCGGCGGCAAGGAGGAGAGGATAGGGCGGATAGGTCAGAGCCTAGGGTTGGCTCTGATACCATGTAGTTTTCTGAAAAGTGATGATATATTATTGAGATGGGTAGTAAATATATACTACAAAGTACAACAGAGAAATCCCTAAAATTAAGGGATTTGATTTCCTTGATTGAGTGATTTAATTATCCTCAATCTCCTACATGATTATCTCTAATAAATCCTATTTTCACAGCCTTATCTACACAGCCCGTTGGGCTTGATTTTCTACAGTTTCAATATTCTTTTCCCACACAATTCTCCGTTCCAACATTTGTCATTTTACACAAGATAGAGACCAAATTTTATTCTCTTGAAAATTAAGAATCACAGGAGAGTTCAAAGAAGATACTGTTTTTTGCAACTTCCCATATATCTTTTTCCTGTTTGGAAATATGAAATATCTATTACATTAAATCTATATATATATATATATATATATGATGAGTTCGATCGTTAAACACACCTTGACAAATTAGAATATGGCATGCAGAAAGGGGAAGCTTCTTACCCCAGGGTAATGCCGCAATATGGGGGAATAGTGATCAAGTTTTTTGTATATCGCTTCAAGCAGACTAAGATAAGTATCTACTTCATCCGCCAAAAGATCAACCTGAAATTGTTAGTGTAATGTACAACATAAGAACCATAAGTTAAACATATGTAAGGCCATCATAAATTAAAAAAGAAATTTTATATGATGAAAACGAAGGAGTGTTCTCAAGTAAGTTTTTAGATAATTTCTAAGTTTAGCATCAAACTGAATTTCAGGATTCTTTAAATTTTTACCATATTAATCGGAGACAAAGGCCTTTTATTTTCTATCGACCCATTCATTTCATGCCAAATTGCCCATAATCATGACCTAATCACAACTTAGAAAATCAATAAGTCTGTGGATCAGAAATTTACAAAGTTATCATAAATGACATCTGATAGTTGAGTCCAAAATACACTTCTCAATAATATCCTATAATTCCCTTTTATCAATGAAAGCACAGAAGTTATTTTTAAGGCATGTGTGAACATATCATATATTAAGTGCAAGTAATGAACACATTTGTTTTCTTCCTGGCTGAGCCTACCTAATCTGTAAATAATGTAGATTATCACCAATGGACAGCTTCTGAAACTAAAGCCAGATAAAGCCTTTATCTCTGATATTTCCTTGGCAGTTTAGAAACAGCACTTGTATTTACATTGCTCAGTCGCTTGGAAACTGAGATATGGGAGTGAGTCTAATAGAAGTGGATGCACTTAGTTCACGTTTAATTCCAGTGGGTTTAGAAGGAGAGTAAAAATTTGGCCAGAAGTGCAATGTTATGATTACTCGTTCTACAAAGATTATGATACTATCCGTTGCCTATAAATAAATAAAGCTTTTTGTCCGTTGACTATTCATAAAGATTTTCATCTCAGCACGTCAATGGTATACTCTCTCTCTAGGTCTGTATCAATGAGTAAGTACATGGAATTGATTAATAAATATGATGTGTCTGATTACATACCTCTGCTTCAGCCTTCTCAAGGTCAGAACATCTTGTTTCTAGCCTCTTCTTGTACAGCAACCCAGTGGCTTTAAGTGTATTGGCTTTGTTATTAAGACAATGGAACACAGATCTCATGCTCTCAAGTCTGGTAACAAAATTGAAAAATATGAATTGGTTCAGGCTTTAATCCTTAAAAAAGAAAAATCCAGCTGAATTTGAAAATATAAGATTATAGGTAAGTTCTTGTTACAGAATGGAGATTAGTGGAGCATCAAGTGGAAAATGACAATAATGGATTGGTATTGTCTCATTCAAAATTTCATAGTACTATGTAAAGGATTTATGCATCAGAAGCATAGTGGAATGTTAAAATAAAGAGACACCCACAAAAATGCTCCAATGGAGGAGAGGAAAACTCTCAAGATGATTTTGAACAATTAAGACTTTGCGCTCATCAGATTTTCTCAGATATTTCAGCAAAACATTGACTAGGAAAAAAAATAATATATAAATAAAAGCAACTTAAGAGCCAACAGGTCCATACATGCATTTTCAGATGCAAGGATAAAGTGTTCTGATCCCTAATTGTTCTCAATTTGTTTCCAGTAAATCTGCAAAACTAGGACATAGGAACAAACTCCTGAGCTACCAGACCTGACCAAAAGGGCAAGTGACTTCTTTATGTAGACCCATGTAAACCGAATCACCTACCTCTTGATCTAAAGAACCAAGTTTAAAATTCCTGATCCGAGTTTAGTTATTAACAAGCTCATACTAGAGCTAGAAGACAGTTAACGAGGCCAAGTTAAAATCAACAGTTTTTGGTATATATGCATAGAAAGCTTGCAGAAGAATGTAAAAATATTTTTTTTTGTCAAGAAAGGATGAATATTCATATGCAGCATACACTGATAAATTGAATGGGCTAAAAATGGGTGCTTAGAAATCAAAATAACTAAGTTCCTCAAACTATTCATTCAAATATACTTTCACATCATATTCAGAATAATACAAGGCAAACACATCATTAAATAATGAGAAAATATCAGAAATGCAATCTCTCTAAGTAAAGTATGCTTATGAACTTGTTAGTTTATACACCAGGAAGACTTGGAAAAATGGTAAAAGAAACCATACATATTGCAGCTAACAACAAATTCATTCAGTATTGTAATAAAAAGAGGGCATTAGCATGATTTTTTTTTTCCTATTAGATAAAAGAGGCATTGGCAGAATTATTGAATACCTTAAATAATTTCTTGAAATATCTTTATTCACTCTAGATTCAAAATCAGAAACTGCTGTCAATAACTCATGGACAAGAACAATTGTTGATTCCATTTGCTTCCTCGTCTTCATTTCTCTTGCTTCAATCAGCATTAACACACCATGTTTCTCTTGTGTAACAGCATGAAGCACTTTTCTTTCTTCATCAATTTCTCTAAGCTCCTTTGTTCTTTGTTCAAGGTTTTGATGTAACTTGCGCATTTCCTCTTTATGTTGTTCAACTTCTTGCAATGCCTCAACCAAGTTACCCTTAGTGACATCCAACTCTTTGTTGTTCTCTAAAATTATGTTCTGTTGCTGAGCTGTCTTAACTTTCAAACTGTTAAGCTCTTCAGAGGCTAAGTCCATCTTTCTCTTCTCTTCTACCAATGCATTTGTTACTTCCTCTGCCACCTTGTCCTTTTCTTCCAACTTTAAGGTCAGCAAGAGCATTTCTTGCTTCAATTTCTCTTTTTCAGCAGCTTCCAGTAGTAGTGCTTCTCTGTCTTTCAATAATTCCATTTCTAGATTAAGTCGAATATGATTCTCATTAAGACATTGTGCATTCAAGCTTCTAAGTTCCTCCTCAGCATCCATCAAAGCTTCCTTAAATATAACATCCAAGAGCCCTAGCTTGATAATAGATTCCATATCTGAATCCTCAATTTCAGACTTGCTAGAAGGTTGAACCTGATGCCCAGCTTCTCTGAATATGATTTCATACATTTCTTCCATGAACATATGCTTCAAATGTGACTCTTCAGCAATGCATCTGTATTCACCTGTAATCTCTTCAAAAATACATTTATATACATCTTGAATAACTAAAAATTCAGCATGAGAATCTCCTATATCACACTCAAGCTTCTGAATCCTTTGCAACAAATTTTTCTCTGTCATTTGTTGTTGTGACAATTTCTCCACAGCATCAGAAAGCTGTGATGAAAGACTTTTAAATTCCGTTTTCTTATCCAGAAGTGTGTTCCTTAACTGGTGATTCTCGGAATGTAAGGATTCTAACCTATCCTTCAAAGTGCTACGGGACTCAATTTTTTTCTCATTTCCAAGAAGGATGTTATCTAATTTTGAAATAAAATCAGGGATTTTTCTTCTCAGCACATCAAACTCCTTATCCTTCCTTAGTGGCAATGATGAACCCCGTTCTTTCAGCAGTTCCCGCCTAAGGCGGAAAATTTCTTCAGTCACCTCTTGCACCTGAGATTCATGGTTTCTTCTCATCTTAGTTATCTCAGAATTATAATGTGTGACCAATTCCTCTCTAGACAAGTGCTTTAGTGATACAGGATTCAAATTCTCGTGTTTGTTATTCTTTGAGTCCTCATGATTGCCATTTCCTTCTAGAGTTGAAGGTGATAACTGATTTGTTGGAATCCTGCAATGAAAATGATCAGTCCTCTTATTGCTACACCATTCATCACCATTCTCCAAGGAGCTATGAGAAAAAAACTGCCCATCGTCAAAAACAGAAATCGTTTTGGAAATTGAATCCAACTCTTGACGCAAGCTTGAGATCTCTTTAAGGTTGTCAAACCAATTTCCACTTTCAGAATTATAAATCTGAGTATTTTGCTCCCATAGTATCTGCTCAAACTCTTGCTGCAAACTCTGGATGCAATTGCTCATCACCATCCCTTCAATTTTTGATCGAAATTCCCGCTCCTGCTGCCATTCGAAAAATGAATTATCTGATAACTGAGCCATAACTTCCATCCTTCTACAGAAACCGTCTAGAGTATCTTTTAGACTTTCAAAAGATTTGTCAACATCATTCCATTTTTCAGGGACCATCTCTTGCAAATTACCACCTACTCCTATCAACTCAGAGCCTGAACTAATTCTTCTGATGGAACTAACTCTTATTTTATTTACTTCTTTCTCGAGCTGCTTTAACTGCTCATTAGCTCCAATTCTAAAACTTTCCACATACCCTATCAGTCTATCTTGCTCAACCCCAATACCTGCAACGCCACGAGTTTCCCTGTAAATAACTGGAGTTTTAGTTTCATCATCACCTACATGGTAAATATGCAGCATTTCCTTTAGCCCAACCACATCCAATTCTTTCTTAGCGATTCTTTCAGCTGCCTCTTGTTCAACAGCAACAACCATGCCCTTAATGACTGAGTCACTCACCATCCTAGAGATGGTCAACCGTCCATCAATGTCATCAAAATAAGCGTCCAAATCATCCATAATGATATCAACCGGACTCTCATCTTCCTTAATAATATCACCAATCCGCTCAGTATTATCCATAGTGGTAAGAACCATAGAAAAAATATTGTCTCTTCCAAGACAAGTATCAGCAGTTTATGACCATTTTAACGCGAAGTCAAAACCAGAAATACTGCAAAAGTTAGAAGAGAACATAAGGAAAATCATTGATGGACTAAGAGAGGATCTAAACAAAGAAACATAATTGCATTATTGAACCCACCAAAATACCCATAATGTGTAATAAACAATTCCCACCAATAAAAAGCGAATTAAAAGAAAAAGAGTCTATTTGATAGCTGAAAAAAGTATATAAAACTATAAAGAATAAGAAATCTTCACTCTTATACCAATCACTTTCAAAATACATGATTTGGATTCAAGTCAGTTGAGTAAACTCATTCAAGTTTTCAAACTCTTGCTATTTATGGAAATGAAACGAACCTAGAGGCTCAAATGATCAAGCTTCAAGCGAGTCTATGCAGATTAATTCATGCTCCAATGCTGGTTTTAGCTTCAAAAACAAGAGCAGAAACACTTAAAAAAAAAAATAAAATGAAAAAACAGGTTCAATAGGAACAGAACTTACAGGCCTGAATCTTCAAATCACATATGAGTTTAACTGCTGGAACAGTGAAAAAAGAGGCTGAAAATCCCAAGACGACCGTTGAAAATTTTGAAACAGCTTTGTGCACGAAAGACTCTGAATTCTCGTACTGGATTTTAGGGTTTAGCAGCACCCAAAAAAAAGTTGGAGAGGGAGAGAACCGGAACAAATAGACCCTAGTGGTTCATCTATTTACGAAATGCCATCTTCAAAACTAAATAATAATATAATAATAATATAGAATTTCACATATTTTCTCTAACTTTTTGAAATACTTTTTTTTTTAATTTTTCACTTTTTCTTATCTACTATATTTTTTTTGTGGTTTTACCAATATTTTAATTTTTATTCATATATCACTGGCTAAAAAAATTCAACTCTATTTATTCAATACGCACACAAATGAAAATAAAAATAATTTATGAGAAACTAGTTCTACTTTTGTTATTATGCTATTATCATATATAAGGACTATTTTATTGCTCTCCTATAAATTGATAATATATTTTACATACTAAAAACACCATCTAAACCAAGCCATCTAATCAAATTCAACATGCTATGTATTCACAAGAAAATAAATAAATAAATTATATTTTATTGTTCTAATAAAAGCAAACTAATTATCAAAACACTCAAAATCTTAAAATCTTAAAAAAAAATTACAGTTATATAGTAATATTAATCTTATTAAAAAATAAAATAATCAATTATTTTTTCTTTTAACATATATTTTATTATAAATTTAAACTCTTAACATTACATAATTTTTTTCTTAAAAAAAAAAACTTAATATTTCTTACAATTAACCATAGGCAAATCAATAATTTATTTAGCAATCATGGCCTTCATGATGATCAAGTTTTTGCCCTTTTGATTTCACCTTTAATTATTATATATTCCACATCAAGCTTGCATCACCCAAAAAAAAGCTCATGCTTTGGAAGAGGATACTCTTTTTCTTTTTCTTTGTTCTCATAAAGTAAATGGCATCCAATCCACTTTTATGTGAATCTCTAGCTTGATTGACGGTGGGGGTTAAATAGTAAATAAGATGCTTTGGGGCATAAATTCCTTTCTTAGATATTAAGAACTTGTTGCAAGCAAGAAAGCATCAAATAGGGGTATGTTAGTTATTTCGGCCTCTTCCAAAGGTAAAGAGTGTGGCCCTATTCAAAGGAATGACATGACATGAACAGGACAAATATACGTGACATTAAAATACTACAACCTAATGTCACGTGGAGACGCATAAATATAAATTGTTTTTAAATAAAATAAATACAATAAAGGAACTACCATGTTTTAAAACTCATAGGAAATGTTATTTACACCTTTATTAATACACATTTTCGTAGTTTGTAAAAATAAAATTATAAATAAAAAGTTAAGAAAAATAAAAAAATATAAAAATAAGCATATATATAACATCGTTAAAACTCATATAAGATAATGAATAATTAGTTTATCAAATAAATCAAATTTGCATATTTGTATATAGTTTGTTATACAGAAGATTGATGGCTCAAATTAATATTGCTAACATGAGAGAACATCAATCGTTAGACCAGTTTATTAGTGTGTCATGCAATCTTTTTTTAATGACTAAATTTTATTACGTTAATAACTATAATATAATTAACTACACTAAATTTATAGTTTTATCTCTAACATAATTTTTATTAGAGAAATTTTTTTTCCCATCACATTATCATCAATTTCAAAAAAGATTTTAATGTTTTAAACTGAATAAAATAAACTATCACATTCTAAGCTAAAAAAAAAAATAGACCTTATTAATGTATTTTTTTGTCTATATGTGATATTCATTTTTATTTTAAGTTTTAAAAATAAAAGTTTATTTTATTTAATTTAAAACATAATTTTTTTTTTTAAAACTACCCATAATGTGAAAAATTAAAAAAAAAAATGACATTGTCCACGTAGGTAAAAGACTCTATTGAAGTACCTCAACCCCTAATACATGGTCAATATTAGCCACACTAATGGATTGGGTTAAAACAATGTGATTGTCTCTCTACATTTCCGAACTTTTTTCAATTTTTTTTTTTAAATAATATCACTTATTGTCTCCCAATTTATTTCACTCAATTCATTAATTATTTTTGATTAATTATTTTATTTAAATAATTTTACCAATCATGTCACAAATTATTGATTTCATTTTTTAAAAAATCTAGCTTAACTCTCAAACATTTTTCAAACCTTTATAATTTTAAAATAGATTTTTCAGTGCAGTCGGCTACAGGCCATCAATCTATCTATTACTATACAGTCAACTGTTAATTATGTGATGTAATTAGATCAAATGATCTAAAATCAACTACAAAATCAACTGCAGAAAATCTGACAGTAGGAAATCCGAATCCATTTCAAGAATGGCACCACGTCAACCACCCCCGTTGGCGCCAGTAATTCGTTTTGATAAGACGCACTGGCGTTTGTCATAAACTGCCATCATAACATTCCAACGAATACCGATTCATAAAACCCAGAAAGGAAACAAAAAAACATAATTATAAAAAAAGTGATAATAGTTCTCATTTGTCGTTCATGCCAATGCCAACGCCTCTGAAACCGAGAACACCGCCCTCTTCGCATCGCTCGCTTTCTCTTTCCTCCTCTCTGTATTTCATCTCCGCCATTTTGATTCCTCGGCTCGCCGGTGATTTCCTCTCTCCAACTTTATTTTATTCTGATTTCATATCCGTGCCAACAGTTTTAATTTATACTTCTTTGATTTATTAATGATAATAATAATAATCATATAATGCTGACGAATCTGGTGGAAATTTTTAATTTCTTTCTGAAATTGAAAAGATTTTCTGGCACTTGGATTGATTGAGTGTTCACGAGCTGTTCTTTTGCCATGATTATGATTGTTGTTATGACTAAAACCGGTAATGGAAAATGGGATGCTTGGTTGCTGAGAAAAATTGTGGGAGTTGGGGGACAATTTGCATTTTTTTCCTTTTGGGATTTCTATCGTTTTGAAGACCAAAATGGGGGAATAATACACTTTTTTTTCAGTGCTGGAGGAGCAGCCTCGGAAGTTAGTGTTTGCATGTAGTCTAGTTATTATTATTATTATTATTTTAAATTGATTATCTTATGTTTGTTAGAAATTAAGCTTATTCTCTACTTGTGGAGCAAGCAGCTGAGAGAACCAATATATATAAACTCATACGTCTTAGACCACTGTGTAAATATAGATATGTAAAATCAATGGCATTACTATAAGATAGTATTCATCAAAGAAAAAGAGAAGTCTTAATTTTGTAATTCTCTATCTCATTTCTTTGTTTAGCATTAGACTAATCGACATTGGAATTATCACATCAACCTTGTTGTACTTGTTGATTATTATGAAGTAGAAGTCTTAGTATTTTAGGATTTCATGCAGTTTTTAGATGGTTTGTTTCTGACTCTTGTCAAGGTAGTTTTGCCAGAGTGATATAAAAGCTGCATTTTGGATGGTTGGTAGGCTTTAAGGATGTCAACTCTTGGGAGACATGCCTCGGGTATGTTTATGATACTTAATGTAGTATTTTTTTTATTGAAGTGGCTATTATGAGTTCCTGATAACAATTTCCCAACTATTCTAACAATAAATAGGAAATATTGATCCGTAACGTGATATAGCCCCTGACCAAAATTTTCTGTGATGCCTAATGCATTTGGAGTTTTTATCTGTTGTAATATATTTTCAAAGTTATTCATAGATTCACTGATACCCCATGCTTGAGAAAACTCGAGTGTAGAAGGCTTTACTGCTTCTTTAATAACGTTATTTTATTTATAGCTTTCTGAGTGTTTTTAATTCATTTGGTGCATGTAAGTTCTTGAGGGGTTTCAGTTTTTATCTAGTTAGTTATGACTGGAGACATTGTCTGGCTGTCAAATATTCTGGGTCTTAAAATGCTTTAGCTTAATTACTAGTCTTAAGATTTATTTAAATGCCTGTGGAATAGAAATAAATTGGGCTCTCTCAGACCTGTCTTTATTTTCTTTTGAGAAATTGAATGATTGGCAGGTCTTTTACAGGTAGAAAGAAATTAAGAGATCTATTGCTTCAGCAAGATAATCGCCGTTGCGCTGATTGTAATGCTCCAGACCCTAAATGGGCGTAAGTATTGTTACTCCAGAACTCATAATTTTTCTGATTTATTTTGGTGATCATTATCATACTCAGAACTGCTATTGAAGTATCAAGTATTTTTTTGTAAAAGGTTAGTGAGTCTTCCTTGTCATTGAGCTGCTGAAAACTAGCTACAGGGACAGAAATACAGTGGAGAGTAAAAGCTGCATAATTCTTGTTATACAATTACCTGTAAAGTCATTGTTCTACTGCATTTTCAGGTCAGCAAATATTGGAGTTTTCATATGCTTAAAATGTTGCGGTGTGCACAGAAGTCTTGGTGCTCAAGTATCAAAGGTAACCACTTCCCAATTGTCTAGTTATTGTAGAAGCTATTGCTGTTAGCTCAGGATCAACTTCCAAAGAATGTGCATGCACATATGTCTGTCCCCTACTTTATATTGGAGCAACTTTACACTTTACAATTGGGTAAAAGATGGCAATTTTTTTTTTTTTTTTAAACAAGGAATGTTTACAGAGTTTCTTCTCATTTTTTGGTTCTACAAATTCTAAGACTAATAACACATACATTTTGGCTTGTTTATTTTCTATAACCTCGCCTATGAATTGGATTCAATGATATTGACATAAGAGAACCAATCACTCTCATATGGTTGTACCAAGGAAAATAAGCCTAAAGAAAAGCTGTACATGTTTGTAGAACAAACTCTATTCTTAAATTAAAAAATTGGCATTTTTGAATATCTTGTGAAATTCAGAAATATCAATTAGGAGTGACGAGAAAAAATTGAGCTCCAGGCTTATAAGATTAGAAGTGTGAAATTTAAAATAAGAGTTTCTTTTGCCATCTTTTGTTAAATGTTCTTCTGCTTTATCTGTAATCACAGACAATTCTCCTTTTAAGTTTCAGAACTGGGGATGCATATTGTTTCTTAATTTGAGATTTTGGAAGACCAACTGCGATGTGTAAACTCTAAAAATTTATGGTTACTGGTCTTAGATGAGTAGAATATGCATCTATTTGTTGTGATAAAAAAATAAATTATGTAGAAAATGGGCTCATATTTACACCTTGCATTGTTGCATAGTGCCTTATTTAAAAGGCTGGTGCATCTAAAACTACTAGACATAGTTTCTAGAAGTAAAAGGTGAAAAGTGAAGAACACATCTGTATGGCTTTCGCCTATGATGTAAACGTTGTTCCAATTAGTAACTAATGTCAATTGAAGCTCAATTTCATCTTAGATGGACTTGGTTACACCGGTGAAGCTGCTTTTGAGGCAAGCATGGCTAGTTAAATTTTATATTCTGGTTACTTTTTTTTTTTTTTTAATTTAATGATCTTAAGTTTGCCAAGCTACTAAACTAAGCTATTGTTCACATGTAGCTGAACTGATGTTTGAATATGATCATTCTCCCTGCTTCATCCATCTACTTCTAATTTCTTACTATGTTAAGTTAGGTGTATGTGCTAATGAGATTGTATGGTGGTATATTTTTTTTACCCATCAGTATCCCCACCTCACGTTGAAGGTAGGAAGTTGTTTTATCCGTTTATTATGCTAAAATATAATATCATATTGCTGTGACCTAGATTTTTATTTTTTATAACTTTTAGGCTAACTTAATTATGTCTTTCTACTCATGCACCTTAGACTCAATACAGCAATGTTCTAACTTTCAGGTTTTGTCTGTGGCATTGGATGACTGGTCGGAAGATGAAATAGATGCAATGGTGGAAGTGGGAGGAAATGCTTCTGCTAACTCGATTTATGAGGCATATATTCCGGAAGGACATACAAAACCTGGACCAGATGCCAGTCATGAGCAGCGTACAAAATATATCCGGTTAGACATGGTTGCATATATTTATTGAACCATATATGTATATTGCTCTGGTCACTATGAAGTACGTTATGGTGTAGGCCAACATGGGTGAATTCGATATGAAGCTCTCTCTTGTAATCCTAATTTTAATTCTTCTTCTTCCTCCCTCTCTGTTATACTTTTTTAACATTTTAATTCTTTCTTGATATTCTGCTGTTCTCTTCAATCACAGTCTATTTTCCTTGGGTTAGCATTACTGATCAGCATGGCAGTTGAGATTGTTTACTGTGACACTATGAAGTATACTTGATTGTATTAATCATACAATGCTCAAGTGAATCGAGTGGCATTTAAATTGTGTCATTTTTTTTTTACTGCAGGTCAAAATATGAGCTTCAAGAATTTCTAAAACCTGCTTTGCGCATAGTGTCTGGCAAAAACTCTAAACAAAACTCTCTAGATTCTAGTTTGAAAAGCACTAGTGGTTCAAAGAATACGGTAATTTTCTTTATGCTTTAGTTCTTTTCTTGATTCTCTCTATTTGTCTGATTTAGTAGAAGTGTCAGAGGCATGGCGGTTTATTGGTTTATTGACCAAATAATATTTTTTTTCCAAGCTATTTACTTAAATAGGACTGTTTGGTTAAAATATAATAAGGAAAATGAAGTGGGCCCATTGGTTCAGTGGAATGCACAGGTTAAGTACTAGTTTTAGTAAATATTTTCAAAACAACCCTATGTAGGTAATTTTTCTTTTTCTAAAAGTACTTCTTTTTTTTTGGATAAATAAGCCATGGTTTGTTGGATATACATTATTTAAGTATCCTTTTTTGTTTTTGACTTTTTAATTTGTGAAGTAGATGTCCACCAGGTTAAATTATGGATGTATTCACTATTCAGATAATTTCTTTTTCAGTCTAGGCTCTTTTTCTTTTCTCTTATTTGGTAGAATGGCAATGCAGTAATCCTCATAATTGCTTTATTTGGAGTTTGTCTGATGTTGATAGTGATTACAGGAAGACCTGGTAGAATTTATTGGAAAGTTGAAAGTGAAAGTAATTAAAGGCACAAATTTAGCTGTCAGAGATATGATGACAAGTGATCCATATGTTGTCTTGAATCTTGGCCAGCAGGTTGGCTTTTCTTCTTTCCAGCATATGTTCTTATGACCAGCATATGTTCTTCTTTCCAGCATATCTTTTGTTTGGTAGATAAATTCATTTTTGAATCCCAAGATTCATGAATTATGGGAAACATACATCCCAAGATTTATAAATCATGGGATTGTTTAGTTAACCTTAAACATTCATAGGAATTTTTTTAAAATGTTCTTAAAAGGTCGAGAAACTAGAATCCCACCACCTCTAATGGAGATTCTTTTTAATGAAATTTACATTAAAAAAGAATCCCGGAAAACATGATTACTGGGATTCTATTTTTTTAAAAAAATTATACCGAACACAGGAAACTTAAGATTCCTAGTCTGGAATGAGGGAACTTATAATAGATGTTGATATTTCTTGTTTTGGAATTCATATTCTGTGCTGTATTGCTGCAGACTGTTCAGACAACTGTAGTAGGGAGTAACTTGAATCCAGTCTGGAATGAGGAGTTTATGCTCTTTGTTCCTCAAGATTATGGTCCTTTGAAATTGGTAAGAATTAAATTTTACTTTGTGAATAACCGAAATAGCAACACCTGACTCCGTTTTACTTAATAAACGATTTTCATGTAATATATATCTATCAAAATCAGTTCAATGTAACCATTTCTCTCACATCCTTTGTGACCATTTTAAATTAAATTCAGGTCTCTTATTTCCCCTTCTAAGAGACAATGGTTTGTGATAGATAGGTCACAAGGGTCATTAGAAAGCGACTATAAAAAGAATTCCCCTCCCCCTCCCCCCCTCCCTTGAACTGAAACTGAACATATGATTTGTGGGAGGATAGAAATAAACAAGAGGGTGTCTATATCCATGTCTTGGCATGCTTCATTTAAAAAAAATTCTTTTATCTGTGTGAAAAATAAACAGGACTATATGTTGTTCCTGTTGTAAAGTGTAAATATTAGGAAGTTTCTTGACCTAGTAAGATAATTTGCTTTTATAAACCACTTCGGAATCGAGAGAGTTATTAGGTTACCCTTCATGCGCACTAACCACTCAAAAGATTTAATAGTGCTACTTAAAAAATATAGTAATGTGTAACAAAAAAGATAGCGGCCAAGAGGGATCTTTTTTAATGGGTAAGTAGCTCTCAAAAAGGGTAGTTTAGAATTTGCCGGAATAAATGTCGTGCGCATCCCTCATTATGTGATCCATTTCATCTCTAGATTGCACTGAATGAAAATCATACCCATGTAATAGATTTCTGCATCTATTATTTTAAAATTATCTGTTTCTGTTCTTCACTTTCCATGATTTCCACTTCAAGAATGTGATACTATGTTATCAATTATCTGCATTGCAGCAAGTCTATGATCACGACACATTTTCGGCCGATGATATAATGGGAGAAGCAAACATTGATCTCCAGCCCATGATAACATCTGCAATGGCATTTGGAGATGCAGGAATGTTTAGCGATATGCAGATAGGAAAGTGGCTGAAATCCCATGACAATGCTCTCACAGATGATAGCCCAGTCAATATTGTTGATGGCAAGGTTAAACAGGAGATGCAACTCAAGCTTCAGAACGTAGAATCTGGAGAATTAGACTTAGAAATTGAGTGGATTCCTCCTCTTGAACTATAGGTACATTAATGCTGTTTACCTATCCATTTCTCTTGAAATATCTGTAATTTTTTTTTCTTTTTTCCAATTTTGTTTTTGTCTTTTTGGCTCATCTTCTATGTGGAATAAGATCCTTCTCTTTCCCTTTGTCTATTTAGATTATTACAATTGAATATTTGATAAACTAATCAAATTGTTCACAGAAAAAAAGAAAAAATGAGAACAACATATAATCTTGCTGATTTTTTTATTTTTTTTTGTTACATGAGAGAATCAATTTAAACCTCTTAGATACTATTTAAACTCTTTATTATTAGACCACATTTAATGGTTTGTAATCTTCTGATTGTGTGTTTATAAAAGAAAAAATAGACAAAAAAAATAAAATAAAATGCGGTAACATTTGTCAGAATCATATTATTGTGTACATAATATTTCTTATTTTGATTTTCCTCTCCCTTCCAAATTGGATATAGTTATTCTAATCTGTTTGAAGTTTCAACCCTTAGGTGAATTATTTGCTTCACAGCTTGATGATTCTTGGTTAATTTAAGTTAATTTATAACTACGAATTCTTATTGGCAATTAAGATCATTTAGATTAAATCTTGGGTTGTTGATGATTAAATGGTAATAAGATGAGTTATTAGCCTTTCTAAGTCAAAGGTTGAATTTAAAATTTATTAAAAAAAAATTATTGATTATTGTTTTCATCCCAAGCAAATAATAATTATCAACTTAAGTTGGTATTAAAATGGGGTTTGGTGTATGACTTTGCCCTTATAAACTAGCTAGAGGTTAGTTAATTATCTAAATGATTTATATTAAAGGTTTCAAGTCATGGGATTCCTTTTTTTTTTTTTTTTTGGTTTTGATGGGCATGGCATTCAAAATTATGCTTCACAAATGAAGCGTTTTAATATTTTTTTAATGCATTATTTGTGTTAATTTGTTTAGATGAAAAAATCAACAAAACTGTTTCATATACATGACCCAAAATTAAACTCATCTCAATTTTTATTAATTAAATTAATTCTTATGTAAAGTTAGTTTTTAAAAAATTATATTATAATTTTACATAAAAAAATAATTAAAACTGACAATGATTACCCACATGCTACTTCTACAAATAGGTAGGAGTTAGAGCAACTTTCTTAAGGTGGCTTAATTGTCTCCTACACTAACCGCCAGGACAACCTGACACCCTCAGGTCTCCTCTATTCAAAAACATACCACGTTAACCCTTTAAATTAAAATTGATACCCTACCTAAGCATAGTGCCGAAAGGGACATTTAATAATCTTTCATAAAAAAAAAAAAAAAGAAATTGAGCTTATTGTTTAATATTCTAAGTATAAATTTTTATTTTTATTTATATTATCGTTAATTATAAAAAAATTATATTTTAAATTGAATAAGACTTAAATATAAATGTATATTTTATGAAAATATTTTTTTATTTATATTAAAAGTTTATTTTTATTTTAATTTGAAGTGTGAGAATTTATTTTATTTAATTTAAAATATATTTTTTTAAAAAAATTAACAATAATATAAAAAAATAATTTTTAATATTCTATCATATGCTGTATAAAAGTCAATAACGAAAACCATGTGGGGCCGTATACAATTGAATTATTAAGATGGTTGGTTTTATAAATTATTTTTTCGACAGATTATTATATTCCGAAAAATTGTTTATCTTCCTTGTCAGGTTGGCATTTATCATTGCTATGCTTTTGGGAGACTAAAAAACAATTATTCAGGTAGCAATTATATGTAAGATTATTTTGATTTTTATGGTAAAGAAATTTAAATTCAACCGAAGAGCGTTGTGTAATTTTAAAATGAGATTTTTTTTAAGTTTTTTATAAATATTTTTTATTAGAAGTAATTATATTTGAGGGACTAAATGTGAGTATTGGAATCTGTAAAATAAAAAGGTCCATTAAATTTACTATATTTCCCTTTTAGTTCTGGATATCTCATAGCATGTTATCCTTCTAAAACTATATTTGAAAACCTTAATTTATAACCCAATGGTGATTATTATATCTAGCCACGCCTCATTAATTAAATGAACATATGAATTGATTTAGACGTGTGATCTTGCTTATGAAGACACTTGATTTCATGATCATTTATGTACTTTTTTTTTTAAATTTTATAGTTATATGTATAGATAAAACTATAAATAAAAATTTAAAAGAGATAAAAAATAAAATTAAATAAAAATAAAATTAATATATATATATACAAATAGTGTACACGCAAAACTCTATGTAATACTCTCTCTGTTCTTAAATTTTAACTGTTTAAGGTTAATGCACATTTATTAAGAAATTATTAATATAAGTGAGATGATATTTTACCTTAACTAAAATACTCTTATTTAATATAATGTGTATAAAAGATAATAAGAGAATAGAAGATATGGTAATTAATAAATAAGAATAAAACTAGAAAAATAAATTTGACCAAGCCTTGAATTTTTAGAACAGCTAAAATTTAGAAACACAGAGAGTACTTTTTATTTTTTATTTTTTGATGGACCTTTGGTATAATATAAAATTATTTTAAGTTTTCTCTTATCAACTTAAGTTTTTAGGTGAAATTAATTTGTTTTATATAGTATTAGCCTCTCATGATTATGAGATCATGTCTTTTGCACTTTACTTTCTTAGTTAAGTTAATAATTTTAAAACATGATAAAAGTAGACTTAAGTTAAATATAATATAAAATTAATAATAAATTTTCTTTTAACATCTTAAACTTTTAAGATGAACCGATTTTTAACAATCCTCAAATATTCTTAATGTATTAAAAGTAAGATTAATTTCGTTTCAAGAACAAAACAATTATGATTATATATCTATTGCAAAGCGTCTCAACTTAGTATGAACTCTTAATTTCGGAGAATCCCCGCTCGATTTGTTTTACATACTTTTTATATTAATGCAGAGGTTCACCCCATTAAAGTATCCATCACATGCATTGTTACTCATTTAAGTCTAACATTTAGTACACCCACACCCTTTTCCTACTCTTATATTGCACTTAGGTCTGCATTGAAAATGGCTTAGTAAGTTGGCTAAAAGTAGCTAACAAAACCTTTATAGTCAATATTGCCTTAATAGATTTGTCCTTGCAGGAGTTAGGCTGTTGGGGTCATTATATATGGCTATTTAGTATTTACATGGATAAGACAGTTGGAATTTATTGCATATTTTTATGTTATTTTCACAATTTATTTTATATAAAGTACCTCCAGCACATAATTTTTAGTGAAATTTGTTGTCAAATAACTTAAATTAAAAAAAATTATGGGAGATTAGTCAAAATAATATAAAATTTTTAAATGGGTCAGAGTTTTTTTTTTTCTCCAAAAGTAATTTCAATCAAAGATTAATTTTTTTTAAGATATAAAAAATTATCAAAATAAAATAACTCTTCTAACAAGTATTTTTTATACATTATATGAACCAAAACCGATTCAATTGTTTGCCAATTAATAATTCTTATTTTATTATTTATAATACTCCTTACGTTATTATTATTCGTGGTTTTGAAAGAAAATTTTTGTTATTATTTTTAATTAATCTTTTATTCACTTAAATATTTTATCTCAAAATTAGATTTTTCTTCCTATAAATTGTATAAACAACAAGGGGAAGCTGGATAGGCTCTCAGTTAAGCAATTGCCACTTCTAGTAATTCAAAATAAATATGTAGAAAATTATATGTATGTTGATATAAAAAGTCAATGCAGAGTAATAAAGCCATCCATCTCTAAAATGCTTCTATTATTAGTTTGAGCTCAAGGTAGATGATGATGGCACTTGGTATTAATTCTTATCTTGATGTAACATACCAGTCAACTAATTTAATGCAACTTTTGACAAAATAAAACATGATAATTTTAATGATTAAATTAATTTAATGGCAATTATAATTCCTTGCATAATTGTATCCTTTGTTGTGCTAGATTGATACTAAGTACATTTAAGTTATTAATTTAAAATATTTAACAATATTATTAAAAGTATATGTACTGAGTTAATCTAAATAATCTATCTTCAGCCCAACATAAACCCAATAGATATTTTAGCAAAAAAAGCATAATGATGTTTTACTTTTCTCCCAAAATTTTATGAAGACACATTATATGCCATATGATGTGTCTATTTAGGAATTTTCTTTTGGGATCCTAATCACTAATTTTATTAAGTCTTTTAATTTATAATTAATTTAATTTAAGTTAATTTGAGAATTTAAGATAAAATTTTTCTATAAATATTTCTTAAGAAGAGATAGGTTTCGTAATATGAAAATGCAAAAATCTTAACTTCAAAACTCATATCCTCATACTAAACTCACTTCTTTATACTATCACATTTTATGTTAGATAAAATTTAAGAGGATATTGAAAAAATTAAAAAGAAAGATGATTAAGTAATAATATTTCTTAATCGATCTAAAAACCTTAACTAATAGTAGATTAAAAAGCAAATAGAGTATTTATAGTTTTTGGACAGAATCTAAGACAAAAAAATGAGAAAATAATACAAGAAAATGTTAAGCTGTACTAATGGAAATCAAATAAAAATATAACATCTAAGTAAATATTTTAAATTTATAATATTCACGTAATTAAGATATATATTCAAAAAAAAAACTAAGTCAACATATAGACTAGCATTCTTCTCCACCTTACACATGCAACGTAGGGAAACACAAGAATAAAAAAAGAAAAAATTTAAAAACCGATAATAAAAAATTCAGGGATTTCTTACAACTAATTGCAATTTGCTGTTATTGGTATTGTTATCACTAGACGATTCGTTTGACTTTTGCTTTCGGTACTTGAAGACATAAAGCAAGCCCGAAGCCACTAATAAAATGACACCTGTAATCCCACACACCAAGCTGGCAATCACTAGCGCGTTCCTCACATGGTCTCCACCGCCGTTCCTGCCTCCGCCGCCAACGCCCGCCGTTCTCCACCACGACGACGGCGAGGAATCGCTGGAATTCATGGCCTTCGGTAATGCCACGTTGGATGTCGGCGATAAATTTTTCCCGTTGAAGAAGGACTTCATCTCCTGCGTGTGGTTCAACCCTGTCAGCGGCGCGGTCTGGAACTCAAGTCCGTGATCCGATGGCCGCAGATCCCTCGCTCCCGATTCTCCGGCGAAAACGAGAACGAGCATCACGGCGGCGATTCCGGTGAGCGACGCCATGGAAAAATTATGGATTTTGATTCTGGTTCACTCTACGCAGCAAAATGACGCTTCGCTTTGTTTTGCGTTATTGCGGTGAAGGGAGTGCGAGTGGGTGGTGGGGTTTATAAAAGAGTGGTTACGTCGTCGTTTTAGTGGTTCTGTAATTGAGATGATTACGGCGTCGTTCCAGTGGATTAGGTGTTAAGATTTCGAATAAAGTGTTGCATGGCCTGCTTTTATCGAAGGTCAACAGTGGTTGTTGTGTGAATAGGAAATAGCGTGACCATCTGTCGGAGGAAAAGTTATTCTATCGCCGCTAACTTTTTTGTCTTTTACTAATTACCACTTTATTTATTTATTTATTTTTCTTTTTTCCCTTTGGATTTTGTTTCCATGTTCAAAAGAAAAAATAAAATAAAATAGAGATTTGAAAATTTAGTATGCAATTATTTTCGTATTTACATATTTTAAAATGTGAGTTGTTATGAGAAATTTAAAGTAAGGTGAAGAATTAAAAATGTGAAAACTAATCCATAAAAAAAGTGAAAACTAACCTGTAAAAACAATATATATATATATATGTCAAAAAAATTATTGTAATTACTTAATTCTTTCAATACAATTAGTCTCACGATGCTACTTAGTAAAAATACTAATTTATTTTTTGTTTCATATTCATAGGATATACACTTTATCGTAAGGTTTAATTAATTTTGTGATATTATAACTTGTAAAAATAAATAAAATCATTATTTTTTTGATAGGTATAAACTAATTAATATATAGTTTATGATTGTAATATGGAAATAGTTGTTAATTTTTTTTTTTATAAAAAACTTACTTACATGTTGGTGGGATGGAAACCACCACCCTGCAACCTTTTCTTATACCCACCAAGGCTCTTTTTTGGGTGCGTGAGATAAGATTAGAAGAAAAATCTACATCCTAATAAATATATAGTTTCAACACAATCATCTTTTACCCTAAGCTAGAACGAGTCACGGGAGTAAGATTTGATGAGTTAATAGGTAAATTAAGTTTAGTAGTCAAGGAATTTTTATAATATTAAAGATTAAAGTCTACATAAAAAAATATATATTAAAAAAATAATTTTAATTATTTAAATGAGATTAGTCTTATTTTTAATATAATATAGAAATACTCGTGAGTATTACTCTTTACTAATGATCTCTTATTATATAGATGTGATAATATCACGTAAAAAAGCTCCATGCTTAAGAAAGAGGGAAGTGTTGTTGGAGATATCACATCTTGGCAATTATCTTCGACCTCTAGTCATTTCACGTAGGAATGACAATTTCTCCGTTTGATTAGAGATTTGGCAAGAGTTTTCTATTGTGAGTAAGAAAAGAGGAGCTAATTTTCTTTGCATGGTTTTTTTCTCTCATTGAGGTAAAGGGAAGAGGACGTGGATCACACTTGAACCCTGAAATACTAGATTACCAAGATATATTTTTATTTAAGGTAAACTATGTATGGTGGTTGGGGGTATTTTAGTAGTTTACATTTGTAAACCCTAAATTGCCTTTACATTTTATCCCTTGCAATTTTCCCACAAAATTAGCAAAATTTGATCAAAATTTAGATGTTTTCTTCACATACATGTACTTTGATATAAAAATGAAAAAAGAAGAAGAGAGATTAAGATACAAACTAAAAATGAAAAAGAGATTGATATACAAATATATAGATAGATAAAAGAAGGCTGGTTTTATATTTACATTCTTATTCTTTCACATTCCAAACTAAAAAAAAAAAATCTTGCTTTCATATCTAGCTATGAAATTTTTTTTTTTTAAAAAATAGAGAAATAAAAGGGGAAGAAAGGTATATGGTCAAAAATATTACCCAAAAATAAAAAGATACATAGTCAAAAAGTAAAAGGAATAAAATAAGGAGAGGGAACACGAGATATTGATAGAGAAAATTAGACAGACAATTATTGGTGTAAGGTTTGACCAAAATTTGCTTTTATTTATTTATTTTTTAACCTATGAAATTCCAGCATACATTGGAGGTAAGTGCAGTGTAGTTGTTGATATCTCTTCTTTTAATATATATATATATATATATATATATATATATATATATATTATGAATTTGAACGGAATTAATTTTTTTATTAAGTAGAGCTTTTATTGAGTACATGTGAATCATTCATTTAAGATATTCAAAAATTATCTAAAACATATATGTTGAGCTATTCATCCACTATTTAGCAGATAATTAACAAAGTATGCTTATAAAAAAAAGTTAAGTTTGAACTTAAACTCATGACATTATAAAAATTTCTTAACTATTAGACTCAGTTTATTTATGAGTTACACCTATTGAAGTTTAGATGATGTTTTTAATGTTCAATATTAATGATATATATAGCTGGAACCTATAACCCTCTTTGATTCATCTTCTCTGGTCTCTCGATTAATCAACCGACGCAGGATGGTGTTATGGCATTTGCAGTGAATCCAGTGATTGCTAAAACTCAACACTGATTATAGAACTTTGCTGTAGTTTGAAAGCGACTTCAAAGTGGCAATTCTCCTTTGTCTTTGCCAAGTTTTGGTTGTCACCTTTCTTTTTGGTTGTTACGACTTTAGATTTGAAAGTGAAAACAGAATCCACCCGTCTTGAGGATCTCAATATTGCTATTATTATTTTAGATAGGATGATAGTACAACTTTTTTAATATTAGTTCAAGCAATTGAATAGAGGATTGGGTTTGATCTTGAAATGTAAAGGTGTCAAAACCCTTATACCTAAGGTTACATTATTGTGCCAAATCACTCTCAAATTATAAGTTGTGGGAGATTTCTTTTAACTCACACACTCACCCTTTTTTCTTATGAAATTACTGAAGTGCCCACCATCCTAAATTATCACCCTGATTTTTTGTTTACACTCAAAATCCAGAAGTATATATGGGAGGGGTCTGGGTAAGTTATTTTGGTAAATTCATAACAGCAGAGTGTGAGAATAGAAAAAATGGAGCAAAGAAATATCCTGAGCTACTCAAGAGACTCAAGAAAGGGTTAAGTCCTGTCTCAGTACGATAGTGTCTTGGATCCCTTGGTCAGTTCATGACTGTACCAATTGGTCTGGGCTAGTTCCTATTCCCATTTGTTACACTCATATCTTGGGCATTGACACATCAAGCTTCTATCTAGAATTATTCTATTTGTGAACGAATTTTCATTTGGCCGAAAAAAGGGAAAAAGTATATTTGTTGGCCTATGCAAAGATAGGGATGCAACTATGGATAGAAAATTTTAGTTCATTGCAATTTTAAAAAAATATTTTAAAATTTTAAATATATATAACGGGATCAACTTGAATTTGACCAAATTATGACTAGGTCAATTGAAATTTGATTGGGTTTTGATCGATTTCTTTACAAAAACAGTCTAATAAAGCTATTTGGAATATAGTTTTATGTTTGGTTTTTAAGTTAACTAATGGAACCACTTGGTCCAGTCCCAATTTTAAAACAGGTTGTAAATTACAATTTTTCCATCAAAACACATTTGATCTATGATTTATGTATAACACTTAGTTTGGTAACATGGAGTTCTTTTTTTTAACCATTTAAAATGAAATGTACATATATTCAACTCGTTGCTCAAGAAACATAGATACTTAGTATAATATAGCTTCTTTTTGGCCTGAAACCAGCTGCAAAATTGCCCTGCCTGAGCTTTGCTGCAGCTCAGCTTGATGGATTTTCCTCTTTTATTAGCTGTTATACATGATCTGTTCCAATAGCCATGATAACAACATTATTTGGCTTTTAAAATGGCCCTCAATAAGATGGGTGGAGACGAAAATAAACTAAAATGGTTTTTGATATCATATTTGCAATGTTGTCAGAAACTAAGTATAATAACTTTCTCCCCATTTTTATCACATTTGAGAAAATAATAAGTCTTTCCCTTTATTTATTTTTTTTTAAATCAAGGATAAACTTTTCAATTGAGGTAAATTTATAAGTACATTCGAATAAATATGTAGTTTCTATCTCTTTATTTCATTAAACAACTGCATATACAATTTGGAAAAAAATTATCTGATTAATAAATAGCATTACTCAAATTTAAATAAAGAGAAATAAATAAAATTTTAACTCATTCATTCTGCATTTTTTCTACTGTTAGTCTTTTGAAGAAAAGTTGTAAGAACATGGTTTTAGCATGAAAAAATATATCAAAATACATATGAAATTATATAATTATAAACTATGATTATGCAAATCATCTATATAGTTACATGGTATGGACGAGGTCACCGAGTGTATCAAAGTTTCTCTAACTGTATGAAGGACCAACTAACGCGATCATATTCCTTTTGTAAATCTAGCTTGAGGACAAAAACTTTGATAAACCATGGCTAGTGTGTCAACCTAGAAAATTCCTAAAGTTCAAACTCCACCCTAAGAGTGAATGAAATTGGGAGGTGACAAAATCTTTTGTCTTACAGATTGTGTTAAATTCTTGTCTCACTATGTTTACATTAGTCAGAAAATATATTTAAAATAATCTATTAACACTTATAATATTATTTTAGCATTTTAACCAATAGGAACATTGTAAAATTGGATTTGACATAACTTATTGGACATAAAAGAATGTTTTCCTAACTAGAAGGGTAAAATTGATAGAGAAAACATGATTTGAATGTGTGAAAGAGATAGAGTGGATTGTATTGTCTTGGTTCTCTTTACATGTAGGACATACAAATTCTAGTATCCACAGTCATGGAAGATCTTAAGGAAAATTTGTCACTTCACACCTCTTCCTCCTCACCGAACCTACAACCAGTACTAACTTTGATTAGGAACTCAGGCTGATAGATGAAGAGAGGCCCCAAGAGATATTGTGTATGATTCAACCAAATGTAGCTTCAAAACAGAACTTAAAGGAGGTTATCAATTATGTTTAAAGGATTCTCTAGTTTGAATTTCTAGTTTGGGTAGTTTCATACTGCTTGCTGCTTCTAATGATTTGCTTGTATTAGATCCATTCTTATGCCTGTAATAGATATTTCCTCTTTTTTTTTTTTTTTTTTATCCAATTTTCCACTTTTGATTCCTGGGAAACCAACGATTGCTGCACACCTCTATTTATGCATGTAATATCTTCATACTTTTTAGATATAAGACTAATATTTGTTTGTGATAAAGTAGTAGTCAAAAGTCCATTTTAATAGAAGTGACTTTAAAATTTTGAACATAAAACAAATTAACTAAAGTGTCTTATAGTTGAGTCTACTACCATTAATTAGATCAATACCTTGTTGCTTCAAGTTACTTCCTTATGAAAAATGTTCTTATAATTTTACAATTGTCAGTGAAAAGAGAATCATACATCAGAATTCATATAGTAGAAAAGTATATTGCAAGTTTATATGATTCAATGAAATATACATATATATAATTATTATTGCTTACCAATATAGTAGCATCTTCTGCACTTTTAATGGAGGAATCTTATCATTGACAGCATTTTCATATGAATCCAGTCTTCGGTACCATGATTCAATCTTATCATTAACATAATGCAGATTTCGCCAATTCATCCAACATTCTGGAAGTTCTCTAGATAAAAGGGTATAGGACAAATCTAAATCAAATAGATAATTCCCTTTTGGCATTGTGAGTACCACAAAAGAAAGGAGAGATGGGTCCTGAGAAAGAGTTGTACCCTGCACAGAAATAAACAACATTTGATGTTAAACGAGACAGGCCGTCATTGAAGCTATTTGAAGAGAGATCTATTGATACTGCATTGAGCACCAGATCTGGTATCTTCCCATTTATTGAGTTGTTGGATATATCAACCCTCTTGGAGACATTGGATATCAAGCTCCAAACCTTGTCATGTTTGATGGTTGAAATTCCTGTGCTGGGAATATAGAAAAGTTTGAGAGATTTTTGTGTATATAACCACGAAGGAAATGTGGGACCCAAGACAAAATAACCCAAACAAATTTCTTGAAGTTGAAATGGAGGAATCCAGTCATTACCAATATGAAATTGAAGAGGTAATGACCTTGAATCCAGCCACTTTAAATTTGAGAGTTTGGCAAAGTTGGATTCTGAGACTGCCACCGTAAAGGCATTGACTCCGCAGAGTAGTCTCTCTAACTTTGAGAGTTGTCCAAGACTTTCTGGAAGACTGCCGTTTAAGTGGTTTACACGAACATCCAAGTGAATTAAGGAAGATAAATTTCCCAAATAGGAGGAATTGAACCATAAAACGAATTGGCTGAAAGATCAAGTTCTTGGAGATGTTTGTATCGGCCAAACCATTCAGGGATAGTTCCACTCAGATTATTTATAGCCAAAAGCAATGATTTCAAGTTTTGAAGATTTGAAAGGATATTAGGTATTGGGCCGTCAAACTTGTCCATTCTAAGGTCAAGATAAGAAAAGCTGTCACTCAAATTGGACAACCAATTTTTGTATTTCAGAGTGAAAACAGTTTGAAGAGAGATCAAGCAAAATAAATGAAGTGAAGTTGACATATATGAGAGATGGACTACCAATAAGTCTCTTTTTCAAGAATGATGCCACTCAAGTCGAGATATCTCAACAAAGGAATATAGAGAAAGCCATTGTAGATTGTCAATTTGAAGGTTATAATTGTATGATAAATCAATTCCATGGAGGGCAGAGAAATTTTTGGACAGGTGGTTGTGATATCTCTTCTCGTCATTAATGGCTGTAAAGTCGTAATCAGTCAGGTCCAAGTAATTCAGAAATTCAAGTTGAAGCAAACAAAGGTTGATTTCACCTCCCAAGCATTTTGAAGTATAACTAGGGTCAAGGTTGGAGTACCTGAGATTGAGTATGTTTACTATACGCGTTGAGTTGTGACATTGGACTCCTATCCATTTGCAGCAATCTTCTTCGCTAGACCAAGATGACAACATCTTAGTACCAGAAGATCACACAAAGCCAGAATTATATATAATCTCACAACTTGCCATAAATCAAGGCTTAAATTCTTGAATCAGTCTATATATAAAGTCAAGTATAACCCCGACTTTTTTCCACTCAATGTCTTTATGATAGTTCGAGAAAAGGACAGTTCTTGTCTTTTATTCTTCTTAATTTTTTTCCACTTAGCAGTACGTACGTACCTTTATTTTTGTCTGTGTTGCTGTCCTTTTTTTATCCCCTTGTTTTCTCCTTCTTCTACATTTTGTTTGAATGTCAAATTGGATCACAAATAGATTCCTAGTGAGAAACATTGACAACAAGTTGCAATATACTTTAGCTTATTCAATTCATATTAATGTAAACCTAATAATTTAGGTTTAGATACTACTAAGAATAGAAAAAGAAAATCAAATTGAGCACATAAGCTTGGATAAATAAACTTTTGTGATATAAAAAGTAAAGTCTCAATATCTTACTCATAGAGGCTTATTCCTCAATACAGAACAACAGTTTTGCAATTCAAGCATGATACACAAGAATGTATCCATATTATTTAAGAACAAGCAATAGTTGAGGAAATTGGGTTCAATGGGAATGAGTTGTCCCAAGCATATTTGAAGTTGATGGGAGTGTTGTAGATAGGGTTGCCATTGTTGACTAGACAAGTATCCCCTGAGACACTCAAAATTGAGGGATCCACATTCTCCTTTGTTTGAAATCCTTGGCAATTCAATTTCACATCCTTTTGAACACATGAGCAACTGTTGGTGATGACCACACTCCACTCTGGCTTGCCCTCCACACTTGCTCCTGTTTGAGATTGGCTAACTTTGAGATCACTTAGGACACATTGGCCATTGCCTGCAATGATTTTCAAAGGAAAAATTCATCATTGTGAGTGATGATAAATTGTAAAGAAATAAAATTGACATTGTCGTCCTTGTAATCTTATTAGGCTTGAATTAGATTATTGGTAGTTTGCAAAAAAAAAAAAAATTATAAAGAAATAAGTCTTTTTTTTCTTCTTTAATTCACACTTGGAATATCTTTACACTATTTTAAATATAAGACTAGTTCATGTTTGAGAGAAGAACAAGAAACGATATATTCCTCCAAGAAAGGTGACTCCTCCTAAATCCCTTATAAAATGCCCGAACTTGTGAATATTGAGAACAATAAGGAGGAATAAGGCAACAGAAAACCTAGCAAAATATCCAAAGAGTACAATTTTCTTCATCGAAGAAAAAATTGATTCAACATACCAAATAAAAAATAACTGTATACCTCTGGTTATGAGGCCAAGAATGAGAACTGTGCTAAGAACTTTGATGATGGCTTCCATTGCTAGCAATACAAATATTATCTTTCTTCAATTTGTTTATGTGTGCAAACTGCTAGGGGTGTTGTGTTATTTATAGTCCAATAATGGTCATTTTAGAATGAAGATTTCCATTAGAATTATATGAATCTTTTTTAATTCTTTACCTGTTGGAGATGATTATATAATAATTTCTTTTTACCCTTTTCAATCAAAATGGCAGGTAGAAATTACTCTCCAAATATGAAAAATGAGAAGTCTAAGGAGATTTTCTCAGGATATTAAAAAAAAAGGCGAAACTGATTTCTAATCAAGGAAATTTTTTTTTAAAAAAGGCGAAACTGTTTCTATGTGATTTTGTCAAGATTTTTAAAGTTATTTTATTGAATTGGAAGATTTATTTCCCAAATAACTATGGATCTACGAAGATTTCATTCAATTATTGAATGGGAAAATTTCTTTTCTTTTTGTAATTTAATTATTTTTTTGGTAAGTAATTATTATTTCTATTAGAGCAAGACTACACAATGATTTCTTACCCTCTTCAATCAAAATGATGAGTATAAATCTCATCAAAAAATAAAAAACGGTAGGTAGAAATTATCAGCAGGAGAAAATTGAATGACTACAAAGCAATTTATTTGTTAAGGGATGTTAATTAATTACTTAAAAAGAAATTATTCTAAATGATTTATCTAACTTTTGTTAAAGTGATTTCTTAGAATTGGAAGATTTATTTGCAGAAAAATAATTCCAAACTAAAGATTCTCTTGGAATTATGTGAGGCACTTTTTTTAATTGTGCTTAATAAAACAAGATTACAGAATAATTACTTTTTTGCTAATAATAATTTCTTTTAACGCTTTTTCAGTCAAAATGGTAGGCAGAGATTATTGGCCAGAGAAAACGAAATGAGTTTCAATTTATTTTCAAAACATTAAAAATTTGAGAAATTAAAGAAGCTATCATAAGGGGTTTTACCCAAAAAAATAAAAATAAATAAAATTGGATGTTTGTTGAATTGGAAGAGTTTTATATAGTCTTGAACCTAATCGCCTTGGACCTAATTTTCTATCCCATTGTGATGGACTATTAGATATTTCATATATATTAATTGGTTGATATTTATTTATTAGTTGTTTAAAAATAATTAATAATCAATAAATTAATTGATTTATAATTTTTAATCATTCACAAAATAATAAAATAATATTTGAAATATAGGGTGAGAAAGAATTTTTTTTTTTTTCTACTTCAGAAGTATATCGGTTCAGATTAAAGAAGGCATGCTGATTAGATTTTTTTTTTTCTTGGTAGGAAATAATGATTGGATTTTTATTGGTGCTATGTGAATTCAAATACAGAAGTCCTTCACGATTTTAGGGCTCAGAAGCCCAAATTCAGATTAATCCAAGATACAGCTTGTTTGTTGAGCTCTTTATGTTGTGGTTGTTGTTGTTGTTGTTGTTTTTTTTTTTTTTTTTTTTATAACAAATAAATAATATAAGATAGTACATAAATGACATAGATTAATTTAAGTTTTTGTACTATTTATTTTTATATTCTTAATCTCTTTTCATTGTTTTTGGAATTAAATTTACCTAAACACCCCTGTATAAGATAAAATAAATTGTATAACCCCGTCCCATAACTACCGACGCCTTCTCCACCTCACGCTTCCTCTCTATTTTGTATCCTTCATATCACCAAGAGCAAACGATTTACAATTTCCAACAAAGGATTGGCTAGAAAATCTACCATTATAAGAAAATTAAAGAAAACAAGAAAAAATCAAGAGATATTTGCTTTGAAGGAACAAACTAGTTGGATTGGAAAGCTTATCTTTGATTATATTACAGTAGCTGAATTGACAATAAAGATGAACAAAAAATTCCTAACTCGAAGTCAAACCAAATGTAAAGAGAGGAAGAGAGGGAAGTAAGACGGCGCTCTGCTCTAGTTAAGTGGGTGGGGTTTGATAGGGCACTTGAGGTAAATTTCATTTCTTTTTGTAAGAGATAGTAAAACTATTAAAAAGGTAGTATGAAATGAATTATCTTTAATTTAAAAGACATGTATAAGGTGATGATATTTTTAAGTATTTTAACTGAAGAGTTGAAATGTGTTTAGTACAAACTCAATTCAACAAAGAAGCTAAACACATTAATCTATGCGTTTTATTGCTTGAGCATATAATTCGACAACGTCTGCCAACATCCACAAAACAATTCAACAAAAATATTCGCTATCTCAAAACAAGAATACAAGAGAAGCTTCCACCAAATGTGTTATTTAATTTTTAAGAATTCTTTAGAGAAATAACAAGTATGTTTGACTCTTAATTTATTGCTTCTCACCTTTTCAAGGTGTTTGACAAATGCAGTTCTCTTTCTCCAAAGATGGATACGAGTTTTTCGAGAGTAATTTACTATGTACGTAACCATCGATTTAAAGATTTGAAAATTTATATTATTTTTTAACAATAAATTATATTTAATTGGGTATTTATTATTTTGGGTCTAGAATTCACTTATAATACAAGGTAAATCACTAGCCAACTAAATAGAAGTCACCAATCAACTAAATGAACAATGTAGAACCAATTTAACGTTTCAGTATAATATATTACTTATTACAGGTCCATAGTCAAACTATAAATAGCACAATAAACTAGAAGTCTGCGTAAACAAATTGAAGGAGAGATGGCTGAGATGATCAACGTTTTTGGCATTCTTCTGTTCCTTGGTCTTATCAGCACAGGTATATGTAGTTGTTCTTTATTATACATTGATGTTGATTTTTTCTTCTATTAGACCGCTTGGCAGATCGTACAAGGCTATATTAGGGTGAACATCGTCGGTTATGGTTGGTTTTTCCCAATCTACAAACTATAAGGACAAAATGTTTCAACCGAGATCAACGGACTAAAGTATTAAAACCATCAGTTTGGTTTGTTATGGTACTCAGGTCGGTTTTTCATCGGTTAATCGGTTTCATAACATGTAAAAAAATCCCGATAGCAACCATGATAAAAAAGAAGAGGAAAATACGAAAACAAGGAAGAAAAGTGTAGATATTTAAAAAAAGAAGAAGAAAGAATAGTAGACCTTACTGATTGCATAATACAGTAGTTGTCAGTAGATCAACACAAAAATGATGTCTATGTCTCGATTGGGATTGGCTAGATCTTCGTCGGGTCGCATTAGGTCTGCAAGAGTAAATAAAAGATTGGTCGGGTGACACTTTGACATAACTCAAGGTTCGAAAGAAATAGACTTCAACTTACTACTGTTAAGAAGAACATGGAATATGTTTGCAATGAATCTTGTACAAAAACGTGGAAAGCAAATGACATTAAGATGAAGGAGAAATAGTGTAGAAATTTTCAAGGTAATAATATATTGGAGATCTCAGTTGCTTCTCCATCCTCTTCCTCTCTCTGTATCTCGTTGCCTCTCTCTATCTCTTTCTTAGATGTGTTGTTGCAAACTAGACAATTAATTTATTTAGAACTAGTAGCATGATTATAGATAGATAAAGAGCTAGTTTACTTGAGATATCAGTAAAGACTAAAAAGCTGAAATTTTTAATGATAACATATGGGTTATTAGATTGGGGTTCATGCTGTCATAATGAGTTCAAAAAGCTTCCCACTTATTTCAAATGTTTAACTTTCATTTAGGATGCTCTGTTGGTTCGGTTAAAAATGGTTTAAAAATTCTTAAACCGAAACCGATCATGTAAACCGATTTTTGCATATATTCTGAACTAATGTTAATTGATCCAACCGATTTAAATTGATTGAATGTGTCGGGTGAGATTCTATTTAGTTGAATTTCGATTGATTCTAAATTTTTTGCTAACCCCGAGAGCATATATATAAATTTTTTTAATATAATTTATCTTTATATGAAATTTTGTGTACATATTGCATTAAATAAGTTTATGTGGTTAACGTTAGTCAATCATATTTAATATAACTTATCATTGTATTGTTAATCATGCCTCATTTGTTGTGATTAAGCTTGACGGGATAACTTAAAAATAAACTTCTTTCATTAAAAAGATATGATTTTGTTGTTAGCAAACTTAACTCATCAGTTGAGGGGTCTCTAAAATGTTAGTGGTTTAAATCTATAAAAAAAAATACATGTTAAAGCAAATGTAATTGTAATTATTCTCTATCTTCAAACAAGATTAGGATATAATAAAAAATAAATATAAAAAATAAACTTCTTTAACCCAATAAACTTCCCTTCCATCACTCCCCTCCATCCTTCTTCCTTAAAGAAATGGCTCCTCTCAAATCCTCTGGAACCTACCACCACCATTGATGATGGACCTTTCCTCCACCTCCCTTCAATGCCCCATCCACAGAGGCTACGTCATAAACCCAGATCTCCAAATTTGGCTTATCTGAACAGCAGAATAATCCCCCATCTTTCCAGCTATGGAGAATGACCTTGTTATAGTTTTTTCTCCCCCATTTTGACCATAAGGCTACCCAGAGAAAGGTTGAGAGAGGTCTACCTCTTCAGAATTGGTGGATGAGTTGGCCTTCACAGGTTTTCCAGAAAATGATCTCAATTAATTGGGGCTTCAATTGCTTGCATGGAGAGTTTTTTTTTTTTTAGCATTATTTTTCTTGCTTGTCCCCTCCGTGGAAATCAGAGATAAAGCTTGAATAATTGAACAAAACAACCTCCTTTGAGAAGAAGAAAAAAAAACATCGCTTTGTTATTCATTAAATATTTGATAATCTTAAAAAAAATGTATAAATAGTAAAAGTAAAATGAAATTAACCTAGTACAGCTTGTTCCATGTGCGAGCCTTCTAAATGATTTCCACCTCATGAGAAAAAGTATATTCTATGTGGATTAAAGGGGTATTTTAGTTAAATGGGTAATTTGTATATAGTATAGGATTTTTATACTAATTACATCAAATATTATATAATATTAAATTTTTATTTAAATGTTATTTTATCTAACTTTTATATACTATTAAATTTTATTCTATCAAGTCTTATACACTGTATTAAACAGGTCCCTAAGACAATAGAAATTTTTTTATGATTTGTCTATTCTATGGAAAGAGCACTCCTGTAATTGGCGGTAAGAAAAATTATATGGAATAGCCATTTCTGTTCATGAATGGACACTATTTTTCTTACAACTTACTACTAAACTTTGGAATGGTATTCTTATTTCCTTTCCAATCCCATATATATATATATATATTTTAATATGAACTATACCGACTAATTTGATTCGAGCTAGATAATATCATAAAAGTAATAAAATTTTTTTTATTAAGTTTTAAAACAATTATATTCTTAAAACTCGAACCTAAAATCTCTTGTTAAGCTAGAACAACTCTGAGTTAGTTGATTTATGTGTTTGGTGGTTCAATACCATGATTTTTGTTTCGTCTAACAAACAACCATTAAACTTTGGATAATTTGCTAGGTTTCCTTATGCCTTTTCCTCTTTACTGCTCTCAATATAGTCTCAAGCTTGAATAAACTTAATTAAAACCTTAATATTGTATTTGGTGTATAAATTGTTAACATTACTCACAATGGTCAATGGTTATGTGAATATTGTTGCAGGAAATGGCCGGTGTGATTTGAATGATCTCAAAGTGAGCCAGTCTCAAACAGGATCAAGTGTAGAGGGGAAGCCAGAGTGGGCTGTTGCCATCACCAACAATTGCCCATGTGTTCAAAAAGATGTCAAATTAAAATGCAATGGATTTCAAACAATGGAGAAGATAGATCCATCTATTTTGAGTCTCTCTGGGGATACCTGTCTTCTTAATGACGGTCAACCCATCTATGACAGTCCCATCAACTTCAAATATGCTTGGGATGACTCATTTCCGTTGAAGCCAGTGTCCTCAACCATTGTTTGTTCCTAAACATGGGATCCATCCATGCGATTATGAAAGATGTTTCTATGAATAAGATTATATAAGATGTTAATATTCCAAACTCGTGTTGCTGGATATTCTTTTCTTTTCTCATAAATGATGGAATCTGAATCTGACTGAATTTAAATCTTCACGATCGACTCATTAGAATTTTACATTAAGTCGATTTTTAGGGTTTGCGACTTTTGTTTTAAATTGAAAATCAGAACATGAAAGGGGAAGAAATTGAATGCGACCCACTTAGCTCTCTGTTCAGTAGCAAACAGTTCTGTTATAAACTTCAATTTATGCAAACTGTACGACAGGGTTTAACCTGATTAATGTTGTTTTTGCAGCGACCGCAGGATCATTCAGATGAAACACATTTCCAACCAGAAGAAAGGGACACGATGAATGATTTATTTTCTGGAGAATATAGCATATAAATCAATAACCATGGCATGGCATAAAGGAATTTGTTATTATCACGAGGACTTCTATGTTAATCTAATTCTTTGGATTAATTGCAAGGATATCCTACTTCTCAATATATAATCTTCTCTATTCCTTTCTTGTATACAATCTATGAAATACAAACCCTTTAACAAAGGAAAATCTCATCAGGTACCAAGTTAATAACGAGTTGCAGCAAAAAGCCATTTCCAAAACTTTGATATTTAAAAAGAGTTAAACTGAACTTGCATAAATATTTTGATATGCCTCTGTTGTATAAAACTCTCCTATCACAAACTACTTGAGTGAAATTTGGTTTGGACGTGTATAATTTTAATGCTTTGCAAGAAAATTAGGTTTGTCAATTGTGGACTAAGAGGGGAACACTTCATGAAGGACACATGGGCTATTTCTCATACTTATGTTCATAGGGTGGATTGATCCATGTAGCTAGGGATTGATCTAAGTCAACATTAAATAGTTGAAGTCTCAAATGGGACAGCAAATTTGCTCCCTCTCTTTTTAAATTAGGGAGAACATGATGAATTGAGAAATTAGAGCTTTGCTTCTTACTGACAGTGAGAAGTCTCTTCTTTCTTTTGCTATCAGCCATGGAAAGTGAGGTGATTCGCCTTGTGGTCATGGAAAATCTTGGCTTATCCACTCCCCGTTCTCCCTATTTCTGAAGCGGTGGCGCCAAACCCTCTAGTTTTAAATATTAATTTTTTTAAAAAATCATCATAACAATTTTTTTTTTTTTTGTTTTTTGTTTCTAAAATCAAGAATTAAGCAGTCCCGTGTATATATATATTTTTAATCTTTTTGAATTCCAGAAAAATTCTTTTTCTAGCACTTAAATCTGAAAGAATGCACATTGCCCCAAAATTTATAATTCCTGTAAATTTAGGGTTTGGGATTTTTCTGAAGGCCTACGAGTTTTGTAGTATGTAGCAGATAAAGTCTAAATTAACATAAATACAAAATATCATGGCTGTAAAATGGGATTTCACCCAAGATCACTTACACATCACATCATGTCCTTAGTGCCTTAGCTATGATCTTATATCAATGTATTGTTCTTATTCAAACATTAAACTAACTAGGAATTTCTGGTGGATTTAAAAAGGAGAAACAACTAAATTAATTGTTATTTTTTACAAGGCTTATCTTACAGCTTCATCTACAGGAAATTCTCATACGAAAGTTTGACAGCAACAGCCTCGAATACACCTTCATTTTCACTCTCTAGGTCAAATTTAACTTTTCATGTTTCAGACTGAAATGCAGCACTTCCAACTTTTCTGTACTGTTGAACAGGTCTATGATGAACTTTGACATTAACAGCCTGCACTCTGCCATCTTCAGTTTCAACTAGATCATAATCAACTTTGGTCACAATGGGAATGCTATGGTGGCCACCGCCAATGATGTAAGAACAGTGCACAGATACATCTTTTCCTCCTGCTCTTGGGGCCGGCTAATGAATCCATAGCCTGCCTTCTCATTATACCATTTAATCATACGAGAAGTTGGAGGATGACCTGTTGAGAGCAAAAGGCAAACACTTAAGGGAAGAATCGTGACATTTAAAAATTATACAAGAACATGAGAATCATATGGGCACAGTGAGCCGGTTTGAACTACAAGCTGGAGCGAAATTATCGTGTTGAAACCTAAAGAGAATGTGAATGTTGTGGTACTAAGAAGTGGCAAAGAAGATGAACCACCAAGCAAGCCATTTTCAAGTGGCCAACAACAAATATGAAGAGGAGAGAAAGAAGACGCGCGGCAGCCCAAGGTACGAGGGAGAGAAGCAACATGGTGAGAAATGAAATCCATGATAACAACTAAGAAATTAAGCAAGGAAATCTTCAGATCTACATCAAGCTAACAAAGAAGTCCTTTTAGTAGAAACAAAAATGTGAATGAACAGGATAAATAATCCAAATAATGTTTGAAAGAAACTGAATGTTAAGAGAGTAGGTTTTTTCACATCAACTACTATTTGCTAAACATACAACACTCTTAAAACTTACGAATGAATGTTTGAACAGGATCATGCTCTTTTTCTTGTCCCTAACAGACAAGGAAGAGGCCGAAATGCACAATTAATTAGTTGAGCACTAGAAAATCTATACATAAAGCACAAATGCTGCCTAGATCATAAACCAAACAAATGGTGAGGTCACAAAAATTTCATTAAAAAATACTAGTAAGGGTTTGAAGGAAATGAATACATAAAAATAAGAAAACGGTGATTTTTTGGTACCCTATAAACTCTTCCATGTTTCATATGGCGTTCCTCGACAACCCAGCCTGGAAGCAGCCAACCGTATCTTGGTATTTTGTGAATGATCTTAGCGATCGTAGCCTCTGTAAAGGTTGCTGATCTATTTAGCCCTGCGGCTAATGGAAACAAGACTAGTTTAGCATGCTAAATGACAAATGTTGTTTTATATTAAAATAATGCAAAAGCAATTAAAATCTATGAAGCAGAATTTCACTTAGAATATTATCTCTTATATTTCATCTTTTACGTATATTTATGAGAAGTGTTACATTTAAAATAACCTATTAACATCACTTAGTTATCCCCTGCAGTATGCCCAAACCAAATAAATTATTATTGTTATTATTTTTTTTTTCTCACAGAACATTTATCTAAACTGCCTAGCAAGACAGGCAATAGAAGAGCCAAAGAGATAAAGATAGCAAGGAATTAATTACTTGTCTTAAATTGTGAGACCCAATGTTTTGGAAGATGGTCTCAACGAATTCCAGGTCTCTCCTGATAGAACCAATCAACTCAAAATTAAGCAACTGAATAACAAGCCATACTATGAATTGCTCTTAGAAAAAATCACAAATATCAATCGTTGAAAGCAAATTCAAAAGCAAAGCATCACAGGCAAAGGACTGCAACTAAACAATTTCTCAAGCAAAATAACCAAAATTTCTTCAGAAAAATAAAAGAAAAAGACATCAATTGGTAGTAGGAAGGATGTTAAATGTGCGATTCCGACTTACGAGGAGAAGAAAAAATGGGCATTTTTGCAAATAAGATTTGTGCAAATTGTAAGTTGTGAGGGAAAGGGAAATCGAAAATGTACATATTAAGGGAGATAGAAATCCACCATGTGGGTTATGAGAAAGATTACCATACTGCTTCATCTACAGGAAGAAAATGGTGATGGCACAAAGAAATGGATTGATCTATCTGATAGTTGATCTTTCTTTTTCTTCATCTTTGGTGAGAGGATCAGCCTTTCATAAAGATTATTTTCTAAGACAGAACAATTGCGGCCGACTTGTTAGAAATTCACATAGAAAAGTCCTATTTATAGGACTTAATTAGGTTATATCTCAAGAGTGTTGATTGTAACTTATGCGGCGCAATTGACTATGCATTAGATGTTACCCGAACTTGACCCGAACCCATCAATTATAATCAATTTAACATGCAACCATTGTTGATGACATGGCACAATATTGCATAAATAATTATAGTGCATTATTTAATATATCAAATGGTCTACATTGTGTCATGTTATTTATTATAATAACTTTAAATATAGTACAATCTAGGTGCAGCCTAACTCAAACTTTGGCTATGATTAAACGACTAATTATAAACTACAACATTTAATCCCAATTACGTGTATAATAGAAATCCTAAACCACGAGAGACTATCAAAACTTGGGCATGGAAGATAATGCTACATCCTTAGGTTGATTTGCTTGGACAAATTGCACAAAAGTTTTTGAAGTAGCTGGTTGCTGGAGCATATTTTCTATGTTGCTACATATTTCAAATCATTTGTCGTTGCATTATGATTAATTAAAAAAATTTAAATAATTTAACTTGTAATATTATATTATTAAATTTTTATCAATCTCAATACAATGACACAAGGTTTAACATATGTAGTAAGCTAGAATTTTGTCTCGATAGTTCCTCTACAATGATGGGCAAAACCAGTTGTAAATTTACAACATCATCTCTCACATTTATCTGATCACATTTTTAGCATTGAAGACCTTAGCAAAATAGCATTTTTCTATTTTATCCCATATATCTATGACCATTAATTAAACAAATGAATAGAATGATTTGGTCAAATTTGTATCAAATGTAATGAAATTTGGGAATCGGTGTGTATATATAACTGATTTCAATACAACTTTGAAATTGTAGCATTAATTAAGGCTTAAATTGAAATGGGCACCTTCTAGTAGTAGTGCCTTTTTCAATATTAAACTTGAGTGTCAATTATATAATACTATAAATTTTGGGGGAAGGGTGTTGGTATAATAGACAAGAAACAGAAGCCTTACAGAAAGCAATAGCAATAGCAGCACCAATTAGGGATGGCAGCAAAATGGGGAGTATGGTCTCCATTGCTGATCTCTATAGAGGAATTTTTTCTATTTTCATTTTCGCTTATAATATCAGGAAAAAATTGTTCCCCGCTGGGAGCTGGGGATCCGCGAGTCCTCGTGGAGAATATTTTTTTAAAATATTTTTATATAAAATTAATATTTTAATTAAATAAAATTATTTTAATATAGAATAATTTATAAAATTACAAAAATACTCCTATCTTATTTTTTTTTTTATGTTAAATTTAATAGTATTTTAGTATTTTTATTAATTCTAGAATCCCCGCAAGGCAGGCAGGATAATCTCCGTTCCCTCATCCATAAAATTCCCTTCGAATTTTTTTTTTTCTCTATCTATATCCCAATAGAAAAAATTGCCATCCTTAGCACCAATTTAAGAAGAAATTGAAAATTTTAATTTGTGATAGGAACAAAATATTTCAAATCCAATTGGAATTTTTTAATACAAGGAGTGTTTTTCTTTTTTATTTTAGGGGATCTGCCATACAAAGAGAATTTAAAGAAACTATCATTGTTATGTCTTTATAAAATTTATTTTTATTTATTTGTATTTTTTTCACTAAGATATCCTCCAACCGATAGTCAAAAATTAATTTTTCGAGACATTAAGATCACTAAAATGAGAACATCTATCCCAACAAAGCTTTTTCTATGCACAGTCAGGGATCAAACCTCTATCAACATACTTAAAAGATTCAACTATTTGTCAATTATATTTCATTTATTTATATTTTTAACTAAACCTTGCTACCTAAAAAAAATTTATCAACTGATATTCTCTTATTTTAATATTTTATTCTAATAATATATCATAATTCTTATAATTATAATTACATTACCTCTTTTTATACTTTCCGTTTCCATTTTCATTAAAGTCTTATATCCTACACATTTCATCATCTATGTATAGTAGTTTAACTACAACTTATCTAGTGTCTTACTGTTAATAGCAGTTATGAGGGTTATTTTAGTCAAACTAGATGTAATCTGAAGAACTAACGAATCATTCCTTTCATTCATCTTCCCTCTTGCTCGATGATGGCTTCCATTGCCAACAATACAAACATGATCTTTCTTCAATCCTCAAAATCTCCAACTCTCGACAATCCTTGAAAAGATCATAATCTTCTCTATCCAAATTCTTGTATACAATCTATGAAATACAAACTCCTTAACAAGGGAAAATCTCATCAGGAGGCAAGTTAATAACGAGTTACAATAAAAAGTCATTTCAAAAACTGTAATATTCAGAAAGAGTTAAACTGAGCTCACAGAGATATTTTGAGATGCCTCTGTTGGATAGAACTCCCCTAGCACAAACCACTTGAGAGAAATTTGGTTGGCACATTTATGTCATGTGTTGAAATTATATTTAATTATAATTTGTTAAGAAAATGTTAGTGAGAGGATTCAAACTATTGACTATGAGGTCGTAAATGCTTTAATACTATATTAAGAATTGATTTATTTTAAAAGTTTAAACTATTAGAAAAATATCATGATAGGTTTTATATCTAACATGTTGACTCATGTAGCAATGCGTTAATCCAAGTCATTATTAAATAGTTGAAGTCTCTATTGTATTGGGGTGATATAGTATGGTTCTCAATCTCTATTGGGAGTTCATATCAGTTGGTCACTTCTGAATGATCATTGTAGTTTTTATGATGGAAAAGCTTCTCTGTTCGCGTCTTTTGATGTTGGTGAAAGTGAAGTTACTTTCATTCCTGTCCATTTCAAAACCCTTTGGTCATGCTTTCGGTACTTCGCTTGGGTAGGAAAATTAAAATGAAATAAACGACATTTACAAAATTCTCATTAGATATATCTTCTCTACAAACTTATAATTCCTGTAAATTTAGGATTTGTAATTTTTCTAGAAGCCCACTAGTTTTGTAGTATTGTAGTATTTAGCTGGTAAAGTCTAAGTTAACATAAACACAAAAAATATCACGGTTGTAAAATGGGATTTCACCCCAAGATCACTTACACATTATGTCCTTAGTGCCTTAACTATGATCTTATATGTATATTGTTCTTATTCAAACATTAAACTAGCTAGGAATTTCTGGTGGATTTAAAAAAGGCAAACTAGTAAGTTCATTATGTTTATTTTTACAAAGCTTACCTATTACAGCTTTATCTATAGGAAAATCACTATGTAAATTGCCTCATATGGAAGTGACGTAAAAAAATCTCCCACCTCTATTCTTACACTACATAGCCAATAAGTATTGTTGAACTGTAAAAAATATTTCTTGGCATGATCACCAGATATTCCACATTGTAAACATCGTAAGATGACCTTTGATTGTTCATCCAGCGCTGCTGCAACTTTCATCTTAGCATAAAGGCGTCATTGTTCAGGAACATGATCCTCAGAACCACAGTGATAACATAAGCTTGGAAATTCGGAAAGGTAATTGCCACAGCTATAAGATCCCCACGATTTATCCTTGCTAGAACAATTTCAACTTTTCCATCATTCTCATACAAAATTTTGACAGCAACAGCCTCAAGTACACCTTCATTTTCACCCCTCTAGGTCTAATTTAACTTTTGATGTTTCAGGATGCAATGTAGGTCACGAGACAGAAGAAAATAAGAGAATATATGAGAGACCAGAAAACAGAAGTAATAAGTTTTATATACTCTGGCCCAAAGCTTATGTACATTACTGCTCTTTATATAGAGCTGAAGAATAACTGAAAAGCAAAAACACTTCCTAACATGAAGCCATGTACTCCTAAAAAATAGGCCACAACATAAAGCAACTTGACACTATCTCCTAAAGTCTTGGTCTATTGACTGATCATTCAGCAACATCTAACCTAAGCACTAAGGCACTTTCCAACAGTAGCACTTCCAACTTTTCTATACTGTTGAATAGGTCTATGATGAACTTTGACATTAACAGCCTGCAATCTGCCATCTTCAGTTTTAACTAGATCGTAATCAACTTTGGTCACAATGGGAATGCTATGGTGGCCACTGCCTTTGATTTAAGAACAGTACACAAATACATCTTTTCCTCCTGCTCCCGGGGCCGGCTTATGAATCCATAGCCTGCCTTCTCATTAAACCATTTAATCATACGAGAAGTTGGAGGATGACCTGTTGTGAGAAAAAGGCAAACGTTTAAGGGAAGATTTGTGACATTTAAAAATTATACAAGAACATGAGAATCATATTGTTTTTTCTTTGTCAATTACATACAGGTGCACAATGCATTAGAAAAAAAAAAAAAAAATCAAATGAGTCAATTAGCTACTGCAGTGAGACGTTTTGAAGCACAAGCTGGAGGGATATTATCATATGAAATTTTGTTACCCTAAAGAGAATGTGAATGCTGTGGCACTAAGAAGTGGCAAAGAAGATGAACCACCAAGCGAGCCATTTTCAAGTGGCCAAAGATGAATATGAAGAGGAGAAATGATTAGGGAAAGAAGACGTGCAGAAATGAAATCCTTATTGACATCAACTAAGTAAATAACCTAGGAAATCTTCAGATCTATTCAAGCTAACAAAGAAGTCCTTTTAATTAGTAAAAATAAAAATGTGAATGGACAGAATAAATAATCCAAATATTGTTTGAAAAAAACTGAATATTAAGAGAGTAGGTTTTTTCACATCAACTACTATTTGGTAAACATACAACACTCTTAAAACTTGCGAATGAATGTTTTAAACAAGATCATGCTCCTTTTCTTGTCCCTAGCAAACAAGGAAACAAAATGCACAATTAATTGGATGAGCACTAGAAAATCTATATATAAAGCACAAATGCTGCCTAGATCATAAACCAAACAAATGGTGAGGTCACAAAAAATACTAGTAAGGGTTTGAAGGAAATGAATACATTAAAATCAGAAAAATGGTGATTTTTTGGTACCCTGTAAACTCTTCCATGTTCCATATGGCGTTACTCGACAACCCAGCCTGGAAGCAACCAACCGTACCTTGGTGCTTTGTTGTCAAGGTAGTACCTTGTGGTTCTTGGGTTAATTCGGATTCTTCTTCGTTGAATAATCCTAGCAATCGTAGTCTCTGTAAGAGTTGCTGATGTTTTAGTCCTGCTACTCATGGAAACAAGACATCACTAATTTAGCATGCGAAATGACAAATGTGGTTTTAGATTAAAATAATGCAAAAGCAATTAAAATCTATGAAGCAGAGTTTCACTTAGAATATTATCTCTTATATTTCATCTTTTACGTCTATTTATGAGAAGTGTTACATTTAAAATAATATGTTAACATCACTTAGTTATACCCTGCAATATGCACAAACCAAAGAATTTTTTTTTTTTTTTTTCTCACAGAATATTTATCTAAACTGCCGACCAAGACAGGCAATAGAAGAGCCAAAGAGATAAAGATTGCAAGGGATGAATTACCTATCTTTAATTGTGAGAATATCATTCGTTGAAAGCAAATTCAAAAGCAAAAGGACATCAAATGGTAGGAGGAATGATGGACATGTGCGATTCCGACTTTACGAAGAGAAAAAAAAAAAAAAAATGGGCATTTTTACAAATAAGATTTGTGCAAATTGTGAGTTGTGAGGGAAAGGGAAATCGAAAATGTAAGCTAGAAAATTCACCATGTTGATTTTTCAGAAAGCTTACCTTACTGCTTCATCTACGGGAAGAAAATGGTGATGGCACAAGAAAAAGATTGATGTATCCGCTAGTTGATCTTTCTTTTTCTTCATCTTTGGTGAGAGCATCTGCCGTCTATAGAGATTATTTTCTCAAACAGAACAATTGCGGCTGACTTGTTAGAAATTGACATAGAAAAGTCCTATTTATAAGAGTTAATTAGGTTATATCTCAAGAGCATCCATTATAGTTTGTGCGGCGCAATTGACTATGCATTAGATGTTACCCGAACTTGACCCGAATCCATCAATGTAATCTAATTAATATGTAACCATTGTTGATGACATGAGTACTAAATAATTGCATAATAATTATAGTATATTGTTTGATATATTCCAATAATTCATATTGTGTCATATTATTTATTATAATAACTTTAGATATAATAAAATCTATCTAGGTGCTACCTAACTCAAACTTTGGCTTTGATTAGACAACTAAATATAAACTACAACGTGTGTATAACAGAAATTCTAAACCATGAAAGGCTATCAGACATTGGGTATGGAAGATAAGTTACACCCTTAGGTTGATTTGCCTTGAACCTTGAACAAATTGCACAAAAGCTTTGTAGAACTAAATCTTCCGTCTCACCGCATGTGCCAAATCATGTGTCATTGTATTGAGATTGGTAAAAATAAAAATTTAAATAATTCAATTTATAGCATCATGTTATTAAATTTTAATCAATCCCAAGTAGGATAAAGAATTGGGACAAAATTAACTATCCCAGTATCTGTTACATAACCTGTCTCATATTTATTTTTAAGTCCCTCAGATATTGCCTTTTCACATAGTGTGCAAATTCTCTTCAGCTTTACGTATTTTACTCCCACTGTGACTCCCACCATAACTCTGCGACTCCACCATTTCCACCTCTTTTTCCTCCGTTCTCTATCAAAAACAAGTACTCTCTTCCCTTCTTGTGCCTTTGTAATTTTGCTACTCCTATTTTTTTTTTTTCTTTTATTCTCTGTCTTGTTTCTGGGCATCTCTCATTCCAACCCAGAAATTTCTACTTCTCCATTTTTTTTGTCCTTTCATTCCAACCCAAAAATTTTCTTCAAGAATTCTTCTTTTCTGCCCAAAACTTTTCTTACCTTAATAAACGAATTCTCAGGCATAAAATCTTAATTACATTGTGATGAGGTAAGAGTGTGATAAGATACCGAAAATTGAAAAGCGAAGAACGCAAGAGAAGAGACACCGAACTGGGTTATTCTCCGCCGTTGAATGACCGAACCTGAGAGCTGGGAAAGATGTGTGGCAGCCACAGACACGTGAGCACGGCACAGGCTCTAGTTGTGGTGAGAGTCCTAGTAGGAGTGCCTTGCGAAAATGTTGGAAAGGTTGAAAAGGATATTTGACCATGGTGTAAAATAAGAAAATCTGAGGGACTTAAAAATAAATATGAAACACCAAATTTTGTCTCAAAAGAATTTCAACCACCAATTATAAATTTATAACGCTCTAAATTTGGGGTTGGTAACTTGGTACAGAGAAGCAGAAAAACTACAACTTATAGCAAGCAATTACAGCACCAAATTAAGAAGAGATTGAAGATTTTAATTTGTGATAAGAACAAAATATTTCAAATACAATTGCAATTGTTGTATACAAGGACTTTTTTTTTTTGGGGGAATCTCGTATACAAGAAAGTTTTAAGCAAATTAAAATTGTTTAATTGATCTAATGATTTGTATTTTTAACTTACCCCTATGCTACCTAAAATAAAAATTATCAAGTGATATTCTTTTCTTTTAATATCTATATATTATACTAAAGTTATTCCACTAAACCACCTCTCAGGACATACGTCTTGCTGTAATTTTTTTTTTCTTATCTTTAACTTAATTATATTTCTCAAATAATTGCAAAGAACCCACTTCAACTTAGTCATGTACAAGAATCTCCATGGACTTAGAACAAGGAAAAGGAGCACACTATACTTCTCATATTATGCCTAAAACCATTTCTATCACTTCTCTTGTGAATTGCAAATGTAAATTTGTATTTTGATGAAGGTAAACACCATACTATAAGAAAAGTACATCCATGCTTCTCCTCCATATATCCCACAATCTAAGTCATCATTAACTATCAAACTCTTACTTCATTCAGATCCATTTTCCAGGGAACTCTTGAGAGATGCAAATCAGGGCAATTCAGAATCAAGATCATCCCCTTCTTTGCGTACTCTGATCATGGATTCTATGTTCTAAGAATTCACCATTACGTGATAATCCAAGCATCAAACTACCTTAATCTCATTCTTATAGTTAATGCCCATGAATTCTATTGATTGTGATTCCTATGATGAGATTTTCTCAAGGAAAAGAAAAAAACTGTAAACGATAATTGAAGTTATCCCCTTCCATTATTCTTATCAAGCTTCACCTTTAATTGGATATAAAGAGGGAAGGGGTTCCTACAAATTAAGTAAACAATTAAAACCTCATCAAGATATATAAATAGATATTAAAAATTAAGGCCATGCTCGATTTGGTTGTCAATTTTAAGTTTCAAAGTATGTAAAAACTAAAACCAGCTTTCAATTTTATGATTTTACTTTCAGTTTTTGGTGGTTTCCAATTTCAAATTTTAATACCAATGTTACTTTCTCTGACCGACAGCTAAACAAGAAAGCATACTAGGAAGAACATGTAAAATCCCAGAATACAAACACTGCTTGCCTACAACAAGTGGGTACTCAAGTTCAATCAATAGATCATTCCAAGCACAGAAAAGGGGAAACAACCTAATGAAATAAAGAAAACTGATCTAGGACTCCTTTACTTTCTGTGTAAATGTTAGGCTAATACAGTGGCAACAAGTGCAAAGAACATTACAAGAAAACCATAGTTTTCTCATGGAAAATTTCGAAATTCTTACAGAACATTAATGCTGTAGAAACATTTCTTGCGAAAACCTCTCAGAGAGCACATGATCTTTTTTTGAGAGAAAACTTCAAGAGAAGCTACAAGCAAACTGGTGGGAGAGTTTTTGCTTGGCATGCAGCTCCGGCAAATGCAGTGCCTGAAATTTTGGCTCACCGATTTTGCTTCCCTTGCAAGATTTCTGGGTCGCTAGCTTATGGAGTTGGTATGTTTATCCCGTTAACTTGCCCCATCTTACTGTTGGTCAATCCTGTTGTAAGTTTATTTCTGAAATTTGCATGGCCTAAAGTTTCCTACCGTTGGAGAAACTCCAGCCATTGAGTTTTAGTGAATTTTGTAGGAAACTGACATTCGTTCTGGCCATCATCCAAGTAAGCAATTGCAGCAAGAGAACCTGAAGTATAAATCAGTTGTCAATTATAAGAGTGAAAAGTATCAAAATAATAATAATATGTCAAAATGAGAGAGTATGGAGACAATATTCCAGCTCACCAAGACATAAGAGACTTTCATGGTACATACCCGAAGGTTTAAAACCCTACATATGTATAGGTTTTTGTCCTGTGACAATGTTTCTCTGGGTTATAAAACATCAAGAAGTCACCAACCGCAGAGTACATTATTATCTATTTGTTGAAAAAATATATGGGCCTCATGCACAGTGAACCAGTGATACTGTTAATTGTTTCCAAAGGAATTGTGTTTCTTCTTTCGACGACAGTACCGCCGTGATCTTGCAGCTTCAATTGTCTCTTCTTTATCAAAAGCATTGGCCCTCGTACAAATGGTCTGGTTAAGAAATTAGACAACAGCAAGAATATGCAACTGAGAAAGGCAAATAATGCAAAAGCTTATTTAGTCAATTTTTCTGTAACGTAATCTATATAATTAATTTTACTTAGTGAAATAAGATTTATTGTTGCTTTATGTGATTTAACATATTTAATTTTCTTTTCAACAAAATAAATATTTATTTGAAGAATTAAATAATTCCAAGTAAATAGATGCTATAGCATGTATGTATAATTCAGTCAAATGTTTTGCCTATGAATCTTTTCTTTGATTTTGAAAAATCAATAAATTTCTTCACTTAAAACTAAGCTAAATTAATTTTAAAAAATGAGTTAAAAAACAAAACATCCCCATTTTAGCCAAATGGGTTTTGTTTGCAAATTTGCTTTTCAAAACCAAAAATCAAAAGCTCGTAAGCACCCCAAGCACCTCCTAAATTAAAACCAGAAAGAAAGTGTTCATGCGTATGTGTTCAAAAACTTATATAATTCCATTATATTTCTAGATTCCACAATAATTCTTTCAGCAGCACAAAAAGAAACTCTTCAGAAGATCAAACATTCTGGAAAAGTGGATGGTCCAGCATTAAAATTTTCTGATTTACATCTTCCACAAATTTAGGGTTTGTGTTTTATTGTTTAAAAAAAAAAAATAAAAGCCCTCAATAGGGATGAGTTTTGAAGTATTAACTTGTCAAGTGAATATCAACATGAAAACTTTATAGGTGTAAAATGGGATTTCTCCATATTATCATCACTTAGACTATCATTCGACTCATATACTTGGCAAGATCTAATTATATCAATTTATCACTCTCAATCAAACATTCAATTAGTTTTTTTTTTTTTTTTTTTCAAAAAGACTTGTGAAAAGGAAGCTAATAATTTTATGATGTTTTCTGAAAAGCTTACCTTACAGCTTCATCTACAGGAAGAAAATTGACGATGACACAGAAAAGTTGATCTATTTACTAGTTGATCAATCCCTGCCGATTCTTCATAAACTATGATCGTCGCAGTTCGCATTTTTATAAAATCATTCTTCATCATGTTCTTCTTCTTCTTGTTCATATCTTTGGGGGAACGTCTATCATCTACCTTTTCATTGTAGAGATAATTTTCACAATCAGGAATCGTGGCTAACCAGTTAGAAATTTACTTAGAAAAAGGTAATATTTATAGTACTATAGCACAAAATTAGGTTATATCTCGAGGACTTCATAGCTTATGCGGCGCACTTAGTATACAGACTATACCCGACCCAAACATATAATTGGACATAATTAGAGCCCATTTGAATTTTTCTTTTTTAGGTCACAAGTGCTTCTAAAATTTAGATTCACTTCTCAAAATAAAATTTAGAAGTACATCCAGGAGGGAAAAAAAAAAAATCAAACTGCTTTTTTATAAGCAAGCAATGGAAAGTGTTACAGTGGGAGTGGAATACGTAAAGTCGAAGAGATATTTACACACTCTGTGAAAAGGGAATATTTGAGGGACTTAAAAATAAATATGAGATAGGTTATGTAACAAATTGTAGCATAGTTAATTAAGTCCCAATTCTTTATCCCACTTGGGATTGATCAAGATTTAATAACATGATGCTATAAATTTAATTATTTAAATTTTTTATTTTAAAAATCCCAATGCAATAGCACAGGATTTGACACATGCGGTGGAACAGAGGATTTAGTTATGTAACCAACCACTTTAAAAGCTTTTATACAATTTGTTCAAGGCAAATCAACATAAGGATGTAACATTATCTTCCATACCCAATGTTTGATAGTCTTTCATGGTTTTCATGGCTTAGAATTTCTGTTATACACATAATTTTGGGATTAAATGTTGTAGTTTATATTTATAATCAAAGCCAAAGTTTCAGTTAGGTAGCATCTAGATAGATTTTACTATATCCAAAATTATTGTAATAAATAACGTAACACAATATGAATTATTAGATAGATTAAACAATGCACTAAAATGATTTATGCAATTATTTAGTTGTGCCATGTTATCAACAATAATTTCATGTTAATTTGATTACATTGATGGACTTGGGTTAAGTTCGGGTAACATCTGATGGATAGTCAATTGTGCTGCACAAACTACAATTGACGCTCTTGAGATATAACCTAATTAAGTCCTATAAATAGGACTTTTCTATGTCAATTTCTAACTAGTCAGCCACAATTGTTCTGTTTGAGAAAATAATCTCTATAGACGGCAGATGCTCTCACCAAAGATGAAGAGAAAGAAAGATCAACTAGCGGATTCATCAATCTTTTTCTTGTGTCATCACCATTTTCTTCCTGTAGATGAAGCAGTAAGGTAAGCTTTCTGAAAATCAACATGGTGAATTTTCTAGCTCCCTTGATATGTACATTTTCAATTTCCCTTTCCCTCACAACTCACAATTTGCACAAATCTTATTTGGAAAAATGCCTTTTTTTTTTCCTCTTCGTAAAGTCGGAATTGCACATGTCCATCATTCCTCCTACCATTAGATGTCCTTTTGCTTTTGAATTTGCTTTCAACGAATGATATTCTCACAATTAAAGACAAGTAATTCATCCCTTACAATCTTTATCTCTTTGGCTCCTCTATTGCTTGTCTTGCTAGGCAATTTAGATAAATATTCTGTGAGAAAAAAAAAAAATTTTCTTTGGTTTGTACATATTGCAGTGTATAACTAAGTGATTGTTAACAGGTTATTTTAGATGTAACACTTCTCATAAATAGACGTAAAAGATGAAATATAAGAGATAATATTCTAAGTGAAATTCTGCTTCATAGATTTTAAGTGCTTTTGCATTATTTTAATCTAAAATCACATTTGTCATTTAGCATGCTAAATTAGTGATGTCTTGTTTCCATGAATAGCAGGGCCAACACATCAGCAACACTTACTGAGACTACGATTGCTAGGATCATTCAACGAAGAAGAATGCGATTTAACCCAAGAACCACAAGGTACTACCTTGACAACAAAGCACCAAGATAAGGTTGGTTGCTTCCTGGCTGGGTTGTCGAGGAACGCCATATGGAACATGGAAGAGTTTATAGGGTACCAAAAAATCACCATTTTCTGATTTAATGTATTCATTTCCTTCAAAACCTTACTAGTATTTTTTGTGACCTCACCATTTGTTTGGTTTATGATCTAGGCAGCATTTGTGCTTTTATATATAGATTTTCTAGTGCTCATCCAATTAATTGTGCATTTTGGCCTTTTCCTTGTTTGCTAGGGACAAGAAAAGGAGCATGATCTTGTTTAAAACATTCATTCGCAAGTTTTAAGAGTGTTGTATGTTTACCAAATAGTAGTTGATGTGAAAAAACCTACTCTCTTAATATTCAGGTTTTTCAAACAATATTTGGATTATTTATTCTGTCCATTCACATTTTTATTTATACTAATTAAAAGGACTTCTTTGTTAGCTTGAATAGATCTGAAGATTTCCTAGGTTATTTACTTAGTTGATGTCAATAAGGATTTCATTTCTGCACGTCTTCTTTCCCTAATCATTTCTCCTCTTCATATTCATAGTTCGCCACTTTAAAATGGCTTGCTTGGTGGTTCATCTTCTTTGCCGCTTCTTAGTGCCAAAGCATTCACATTCTCTTTAGGGTTCAACAAAATTTCATATGATAATTTCCCCCCCAGCTTGTGCTTCAAAACGGCTAGCTGCAGTAGCTAATTGGCTCATTTCATTTTTTTCTCTAATGCATTGCGCCTCTGTATGTAATGGACAAAGAAAAAGCAATATGATTCTCATGTTCTTGTAAAATTTTTAAATGTCACGAATATTCCCTTAAATGTTTGCCTTTTGCTCACAACAGGTCATCCTCCAACTTCTCGTATGATTAAATGGTTTAATGAGAAGGCGGGCTATGGATTCATAAGCCACCCCCGGGAGCGGGAGGAAAAGATGTATTTGTGCACTGTTCTTACATCAATGGCGGTGGCCACCGTAGCATTCCCATTGTGATCGAAGTTCATTATGATCTAGTTAAAACTGAAGATGGCAGAGTGCAGGGTGTTAATGTCTAAGTTCATCATAGACCTGTTCAACAGTACAGAAAAGTTGGAAGTGCTACATTTCAGCCTGAAACATCAAAGTTAAATTTGACCTAGAGGGTGAAAATGAAGGTGTACTTGAGGCTGATGCTGTCAAATTTTTGTATGAGAATGATGGAAAAATGAAATTGTTATAGCAAGGATAAATCATGGGGACCTTATAGCTATGGCAATGATCAACTACAATGATCATTCAGATGTGACCAACTGATATGAACTCCCAATAGAGATTGAGAACCATACTATATCACCCCAATATAATAGAGACTTCAACTATTTCATAATGACTTGGATCAACCCATTGCTACATGAGTCAACTTGTTAGATATAAAACCAATTATGGATATTTTCCTAATAACTTAAACTTTTAAGATAAACCAATTCTTAATATGATATTAAAGCCTTTATAGCTTTATTTTCAAAGGTTCAAATCCCCTCACTAACACTTTTTTAACAAATTATAGTTAAATATAATTTCAGCGTATGACATAGATATGCCAACTAAATTTCTCTCAAGTGGTTTGTGTTAGGGGAGTTCTATCCAATAGAGGCATCTCAAAATATCTCTTTGAGCTCAGTTTAACTCTTTCTGAATGTTATAGTTTTGGAAATGACTTTTTACTGCAACTCGTTATTAACTTGTCTCCTAATGAGATTTTCCCTCGTTAAGGAGTAAGTATTTCATAGATTGTATACAAGTAATTGGAGAGAGAAGATTATGATCTTTTCAAGGATTGTGGAGAGTTGGAGATTTTGAGGATTGAAGAAAGATGATATTTGTATTGTTGGCAATGGAAACCATCATCGAGCAAGAGGGAAGATGAATGAAAGGAATGATTCGATACTTTTTCAAATTACATCAGGTTTGACTAAAATAACCCTCATAACTGCTATTAACAGTAAGCCACTAGATAAGTTGCAGTGTAAACTGCTATCCGTAGATGAGAAATGTATAGGATATAAGATTTCAATGAAAATGGAAACGTAAAGTATAAAAAGTGGTCATGTAATTATAATTATAAGAATTATGATATATCATTAGAATATAATATTAAAATAAGGAATATCAGTCGATAATTTTTATTTTAAGTACGGGTAAAGTTAAAAATACAAATAATTGAAACACAGTTGATAAATAGTTAGATTTTTTAAGTATATTGATAGGAATTTAATCTTTGACTATGTGTTTGGATAAAACTTTGTTAAGAGAGGAGTTCTCACTTTAGTGATCTCAATGTCTTGAAAAGTTAGTTTCTAGCTGTTGATTGTAAGATATCTTAGTGAAAAAAATACAAACAAATAAAAATAAATTTTATAAAGACAACACAGTGATAGTTTCTTTGAATCCTCTTTGTATGGTAGATACCTTTAAAAAAAAAAAATACTCCTTGTATTAAAAAATTGCAATTGAATTTGAAATATTTTGTTCCTATCACAAATTAAAATCTTCAATTTCTTCTTAAATTGGTCCTAAGGATGGCAATTTTTTCCACAGGGATAGGGATGAAAAAAAAAATTAGAAAGGAATTTCAAGAACAAGAATGGAGATTATACTCCTCCACCTTGCGAGGATTCTAGAATTAATAAAAATACTAAAATACTATTAAGTTTAACAGAAAATATATATAAGATGGGAGGATTTTTGTAATTTTATAAATTATTCTATATTAAAATAATTTTATTTAATTAATATTTTAATTTTATGTAAAAATATTTTAAGAAAATTCTTGATGGGGACTGAATGAAAATAGAAAAAATTCCTTGATAAGAATTAACAATGGAGACCATATTCCCCATTCCGTTATCTTTCCTAATTGGTGCTGCTATTGCTTTCTGTAAGTCTTCTGTTTCTTGTCTATTATTCCAACACCCTCCCCCCAAAATTTATAGTGTTATATAATTGACACTCAAGTCTAATATTAAAAAAGGCACTACTACTAGAAGGTGCCCTTTTCAATATAAGCCATAATTAATGCTAGCATTTCAAAGTTGTATTGAAATCAGTTATATATACGCACCAATTCCCAAATTTCATTACTTCTGATACAAATTTGACCAAATTAAGTGCAGAGTAGATAAATGCTGAAAGCATCTAAGTACTAAGCCCACTCAAAGATGAGTGCTCTCTTTGTATTCATTTGTTTAATTAATGGTCATAGATATATGGGATATAATAGAAAAAATGCTATGTTGTTAAGGTCTTTAATGCTAAAAATGTGATCAGATAAATGTGAGAGATGATGTTGTAAATTTATAACTGGTTTCGACCATCATTGTAGAGGAACTATCAAGACAAAATTCTGTCTTATTATGTTAAAACTTGTAGAATAGATTAACAACATTTATTTTTATTAATGAGAATTTTGTAAATGTTCTTTCATTTTAATTTTCCTACCCAAGCAAAGTACCGAAAGTATGACCAAAGGGTTTTGAAATGGACAGGAATGAAAGTAATTTCACCTTCACCAACATCAAAAGAGGCGAACAGAGAAGCTTTTCCGTCATAAAAACTACAATGATCATCCAGAAGTGACCAACTGATATGAACTCCCAATAGAGATTGAGAACCATACTATATCACCCCAATACAATAGAGACTTCAACTATTTAATAATGACTTGGATCAACCCATTGCTATATGGGTCAACTTGTTAGATATAAAACCAATCATGGATATTTTCCTAATAACTTAAACTTATAAGATAAACCAATTTTTAATATAATATTAAAGTCTTTATAACTTTATTGTCGAAGGTTCGAATCCCCTTAACAAATTATAGTTAAAGATAATTTCAGCATATGACATAGAAGTGCCAACCAAATTTCTCTCAAGTGGTTTGTGTTAGGGGAGTTCTATCCAATAGAGGCATCTCAAAATATCTCTTTGAGCTCAGTTTAACTCTTTCTGACTATTATAGTTTTGGAAATTACTTTTTACTGCAACTCGTTATTAACTTGCCTCCTGATGAGATTTTCCCTTGTTAAGGAGTTTGTATTTCATAGATTGTACACAAGAAATTGGATAGAGAAGATTATAATCTTTTCAAGGATTGTCCAGAGTTGGAGATTTTGAGGATTCAAGAAAGATCATATTTTTATTGTTGGCATTTGAAGTCGTCTTCGAGCAAGAGGGAAGATTACATCAGGTTTGACTAAATAACCCTCATAACTGCTATTAACAATAAGACACTAGATAAGTTGCAGTGTAAACTGCTATACATGGATGATAAAGGTGCAGGATATAAGACTGCAATGAAAATGGAAACTTAAAGTATAAAAAGAGGTCATGTAATTATAATTATAAGAATTATGATATATCATTAGAATGTAATATTAAAATAAGAGAATATCAGTTGATAATTTTTATTTTAGATAGCACCGGTTAAGTTAAAAATACAAAAAAATGAAACACAGTTAATAAATATCTAGATTCCTTAAATATATTGATAAGAGTTTGATCTCTGACTATGTGTACAGATAAAACTTTGTTAAAAGAGGAATTCCCATTTTAATGATCTCAGTGTTTTGAAAAGTTAGTCTCTAGTTGTTGGTTGTAGGATATCTTAGTGAAAAAAATAAAAATAAATTTTATAAAGACAAAACAATGATAGTGTCTTTGAATCCTTTGTATGGCAGATACCCGTAAAACAAAAAAAAAAAAAAAAAAAAAAAAACACTCCTTGTATTAAAAAATTGCAATTGAATTTGAAATATTTTGTTCCGATCACAAATTAAAATTTTCAATTTCTTCTTAAATTGGTGCTAAGGATGGCAATTTTTTCCACAGGGATAGGGATGGAAAAGAAAATTTAAAAAGGAATTTCAAGAATAGGAATGGAGATTATACTCCCCCACTTTGCAAGGATTCTAGAATTAATAAAAATACTAAAATACTATTAAGTTTAACATAAAATATATATAAGATGGGAGTATTTTTGTAATTTTATAAATTATTTTATATTAAAATAATTCTATTTGATTAATATTTTAATTTTATATAAAAATATTTTAATAAAATTCTCAATGGGGACTCGTGGATCCCTGACTCCTCACGGGAAATAATTTTTTCTCAATGTTATAAACGAGAATGAAAATAGAAAAAATTCCCTAATAAGAATTAACAATGGAGACTATATTTCCCATTCGTTACCATTCCTAATTGGTGCTGCTATTGCTTTCTGTAAGGCTTCTGTTTCTTGTCTATTATACCAACACCCTCCCCCCAAATTTTATAATATTATATAATCGACACTCAAGTCTAATATTGAAAAAGGCACTACTACTAGAAGGTGCCCTTTTCAATATAAGCCTTAATTAATGCTAACATTTCAAAGTTGTATTGAAATCAGTTATATATATGCACCAGTTACCAAATTTCATTACATTTGATACAAATTTGACCAAATTATGTGCGGAGCATATAACTGCTGAAAGCATCTAAGTAGTAAGCCCACCCAAAGATGAGTGCTCTCTTTGTAGTCATCTGTTTAATTAATGGTCATAGATATATGGGATATAATAGAAAAATGCTATATTGTTAAGGTCTTCAATGCTAAAAATGTGATCAGATAAATGTGAGAGATGATATTGTAAATTTATAACTGGTTTCCACCATCATTGTAGAGGAACTATCAAGACAAAATTCTGTCTTATTATATTAAACCTTGTGTTATTGTATTGGAATTGATAACAATTTAATAATATAATATTACAAGTTGAATTATTTAATTTTTTTTGATTAATCATAACGCAATGACAAATGATTTAAAATATATGGCGAGATAGAAAATTTGCTCCAGCAACCAACTACTTCAAAAACTTCTGGGCAATTTGTCCAAGCAATTCAACCTATGGATGTAGCATTATCTTCCATGCCCAAGTTTTGATAGTCTTTCGTGGTTTAGGATTTCTGTTATACGCATAATTGGGATTCAACGATGTAGTTTATATTTATTCGTTTAATCATAGCCAAAGTTTGAGTTACGTAGCACCTAGATTTTATTATGTCTAAAGTTATTATAATAAATAACGTGACACAATGTAAACTATTTGATAAATTAAACAATGTATTATAATTATCTATGCAATAATTTAACTATTTCATGTCATCATCAACAGTTGCATGTTAAATTGATTACAATTGATTGGGTTCAGGTCAAGTTCGGGTAACATCTAATGCATAGTCAATTACGCCGCATAAGTTACAATCGATGCTCATATAACCTAATTAAGTCCTATAAATAGGACTTTTGTATGAATTTCTAACAAGTCGGCCGCAGTTGTTCTGTTTGAGAAAATAATCTCTATGAATCGGCTAATCCTCTCACCAAAGATGAAGAAAAAGAAAGATCAGCTATCAGATAGATCAATCTTTTTCATGTGCCATCACCATTTTCTTCCTGTAGATGAAGCAGTAAGGTAAGTTTCTCATAACCAAAATGGTGGATTTCTATCTCCCTTAATATGTACATTTTCGATTTCCCTTTCCCTCACAACTTACAATTTGCACAAATCTTATTTGGAAAAATGCCCCTTTTTCTTCTCCTCGTAAGTCGGAATAGCACATTTCCATCCTTCCTACTACCAATTGATGTCTTTTTCTTTTATTTTTCTGAAGAAATTTTGGTTATTTTGCTTGAGAAATTGTTTGGTTGCAGTCCTTTGGCTGTGGTGCTTCGCTTTTGAATTTGCTTTCAACGATTGATATTTGTGATATTTTCTAAGAGCAATTCATAGTATGGCTTGTTATTCAGTTGCTTAATTTTGAGTTGATTCTTTCTATCAGGAGACTACGATCGCTAGGATCCTTCACAAAGTACCAAGATACGATTGGTTGCTTCCAGGCTGGGTTGTCGAGGAACGCCATATGGAACATGGAAGGGTTTATAGGGTACCGAAAAATCACCATTTTCTGATTTTAATGTATTCATTTCCTTCAAACCCTTGTATTTTTTGGGAAATTTTTGTGACCTCACCATTTGTTTGTTCTATTATCTAGGCGGCATTTGTGCTTTATATATAGATTTTCTAGCGCTCATCTAATTAATTGTGCATTTCAGCCTTTTCCCTGTCTGTGAGGGATAAGAAAAGGAGCATGATCTTGTTTCAAACATTCATTCGTTTGTTTTAAGAGTGTTGTATGTTTACCAAATAGTAGTTGATGTGAAAAAACATACGATAATTTCTCTCCAGCTTGTAGTTCAAACCGGCTCACTGTGCCCATATGATTCTCATGTCCTTTTATAATTTTTAAATGTCACGATTCTTCCCTTAAGGGTTTGCCTTTTGCTCTCAACAGGTCATCCTGCAACTTCTGGTATGATGAAATGATTTAATGAGAAGGCAGGCTATGGATTCATAAGCCGGCCCCGGGAGCAAGAGGAAAAGATGTATTTGTGCACTGTTCTTACATCAATGGCGGTTGTCACCATAGCATTCCCATTGTCACCAAAGTTGATTATGATCTAGTTGAAACTGACGATGGCAGAGTGCAGGCTGTTAATGTCAAAGTTCATCATAGACCTGTTCAACGGTACGGAAAAGTTATAAGGGCTACAATTCAGTCTGAAACATCAAAAGTTAAATTTGACCTAGAAGGTGAAAATGAAGGTGTATTCGAGGCTGTTGCTGTAGAATAACTTATTTATTGTTTTTAATTTTTATTTTAGAAAACTTGTAGAATAGACTAACAGCATATATTTTCATTAATGAGAATTTTGTAAATGTCGTTTATTTCATTTTAATTTCCCTACCCAAGCAAAGTACCGAAAGCATGACCAAAGGGTTTTGAAATGGACAGGAATGAAAGTAACTTCACCATCACCAACATCAAAAGAGGCGAACAGAGAAGCTTTTCCATCATAAAAACTACAATGATCATTCAGAAGTGATCAACTGATATGAACTCCCAATCGAGATTGAAAACCATAATATATCGCCCCAATATAATAGAGACTTCAACTATTTAATGATGACTTGGATCAACTCATTGCTACATAGGTCAACTTATTAGATATAAAACTTATTATAGATTTTCTCCTAATAGTTGAAACTTTTTAAATAAATCATTTCTTGATAAAATATTAAAATTGCTATGAACTCATTGTCAAATCTTTAAATTTTCTCGCTAATATTTTTTTAACAAATTATAATTAAATATGAAATGCCTTAGTAAACTAATTCTCAGGCATAAAATCTTAATTATATTTAACTTAATTATGTTTCTCAAATAATAGCAAAGAACCCACTTCAACTTAGTCATGTACAAGAATCTCCATGGATTTAGAACAAGGCACAGGAGCACACTATACATCTCATATTATGTTAAAACCATTTCTATCACTTCTCTTTTGAATTGAAAATGCAAATTTGTATTTTGATGAAAGTAAACACCGTACTAGAAGAAAAGTACTTCCATGCTTCTCCTCCATATATCCCACAATCTAAGTCATCATTAACTATCAAACTTACTTCATTCAGATCCATCTTCCAGGGACCTCTTGAGAGATGCAAATCTGGGCAATTCAGAATTAAGATCACCATCTTCTTTGCATACTCTGATCATGGATTCTATGTTCTAAGAATTCACCGTTACAGTGCTAATCCAAGCATCAAACTACCTTAATCTCATTCTTATAGTTAATGCCCTTGAATTCTATTGATTGTGATTCCTATGATGAGATTTTCTCAAGGAAAAGAAAAAAACTGTAAATGATAATCAAAGTGATCCCCTTCCATTATTCTTATTAAGTTTCACCTTTAATTGGATATAAAGAGGGAAGGGGTTCCTACAAATTAACTAAACAACTAAAACCTCATCAAGATATATACATATATATTAAAAATTAAGACCATGCACGATTTGGTTGTCAATTTTAAGTTTTAAAGTATGTACAAACTAAAACCAGCTTTCAATTTTATGATTTTACTTTCAGTTTTTGGTGGTTTCCAATTTTCGAATTTTAATACCAATGTTACTTTCTCTGACCGACAGCTAAACAAGAAAGCATACTAGGAAGAACATGTAAAATCCCAGAATACAAACACTGCTTGCCTACTCCAAGTGGGTACTCAAGTTCAATCAATAGATCATTCCAAGCATAGAAAAGGGGAAGCAACCTAATGAAATAAAGAAAACTGATCTAGGACTCTTTTACTTTCTGCGTAAATGTAATATTAGGCTAATACAGTGGCAACAAGTGCAAAGAACATTACAAGAAAACCATAGTTTTCTCATGGAAAATTTCAAAATTCTTACAGAACATTAACGCTGTAGAAACATTTCTTGCTAAAATCTCTCAGAGAGCACATGATCATTTTTGAGAGAAAACTCCAAGAGAAGCTACAAGCAAAATGGTAGGAGAGTTTTGCTTGGCATGCAGGCCCGGCAAAAGCAGTGCCTGACGTTTTGGCTCACGGATTTCATCCATTTTGGTTGTGATAGTGAAGAGGAGACGAAGACTGTTTGGATTGATATGGATCCACTGAAGGAGCTTTTGCAGGGAGTCCTAATACAATAATCCAGTCTTGGCTTCCATAAGTCAATCCTGCTGTAAGTTCATTTCTGAAAATTGCATGGCCTAAAGTTTCCTACAGTTGGAGAAACTCCAGCCATTGAGTTTTAGTGAATTTCATAGGAAACTGACATTGGTTCTGGCTATCATCCAAGTAAGCAATTGAAGCAAGAGAACCTGAAGTGTAATTCAGTTGTCAATTATAAGAGTGAAAAGTATCACAATAATAATATCTCAAAATGAGAAGATAGAGTATGGGAGCCAAGGTTCCAGCTTACCAAGACACAAGAGACTAGATTTGTACAGGTTGTTGTCCTATGAGTATGTTTCTCTAGGTTATAAAACGTCAAAAAGTCACCAACCGCAGAGTACATTATTATCTCTTTGTTGAAAAAATATATGGGCCTCATGCACAGTGAACCAGTGATACTGTTAATTGTTTCCAAAGGAATTGTGTTTCTTCTTTCGACGCCAGTACCACTGTGATCTTGCAGCTTCCATTGTCTCTTCTTTATCAAAAGCATTGGCCCTCGTACAAATCGTCTGGTTAAGAAATTAAAGTTAGACAAGAGCGAGAAAGGCAAATAATGCAAAAGATCTTACATCTTCCATTGCTAAAGCTTATTGTGATCTATATAATTAATTTCACTTCATAAAATAAGATTTATTATTATTTTAAGTGATTTAAAGTATTTAAATTTATTTTCAACAAGATAAATATTTATTTGACGGCTTAAATAATTCTACGCAAATAAATACTATAGCATGTATGTATAATTCAGTCAAATGTTTTGCCCACAAATCTTTTCTTTGATTTTGAAAAATCAATACATTTCTTCACTTAAAACTAAACTAAATTATTTTTCAAAAATGAGTTAAAAACCAAAACATCCCCATTTTAACCAAATGGGTTTTGTTTTCAAATTTGCTTTTCAAAACCAAAAATCAAAAGCTCGTAAGCACCCCAAATACCTCCTAAATTAAAACCAGAAAGAAAATGTTCATGCGTATGTGTTCAAAAACTTATATAATTCCATTATATTTCTAGATTCCACAATAATTCTTTCAGCAGCACAAAAAGAAACTATTCAAAATATCAGACGTTCTGGAAAAGTGGATGGTCCAGCATTAAAATTTTCTGATTTACATCTTCCCCAAATTTAGGGTTTGTGTTTTATTGTTAAAAAAAAAAAAGCCCTTAATAGGGATGAGTTTTGATGTATTAACTTGTCAAGTGAATATCAACATGAAAACTTCATGGGGGCAAAATGGGATTTCTCCATATTATCATCACTTAGACTATCATTCGATTCATATACTTGGCAAGATCTAATTATATCAATTTATCACTCTCAATCAAACATTCACTTAGTTTTTTTTTTTTCCCAAAGGCTTGTGAAAAGGAAGCTAATAATTTTATGATGTTTTTTCTGAAAAGCTTACCTTACAGCTTCATCTACAGGAAGAAAATTGCCGATGACATGGAAAAGTTGATCTATTCACTAGTTGATCAATCCCAGCCAATTCTTCATAAACTATGATGGTCGCCCTTTGCATTTTTATAAAATCATTCTTCATCATGTTCTTCTTCTTCTTCTTCATATATTTGGGGGAACATCTATCATCTACGTTTTCATTGTAGAGATAATTTTCACAACGGGAATTGTGGCTGACCAATTAGAAATTTACTTAGAAAACGATAATATTTACAGTACAGAATTAGGTTATATCTCGAGAACTTCATAACTTGTGCGGCGCAATCTAGTATACAGACTACACCCGACCCAAACATATAATCAGACATGATTAGAACCCATTTGAACTTTTTCTTTTTAGGCTATAAGCGCTTCTAAAATTTAGATTCACTTCTTAAAATAAAATTCAGAAGTACATCTAGGAGAAAAAAAATAAAAATCAAACTGCTTTTTTATAAGCAAGCAATGGAAAGTGTCATAGTGGGAGTGGAATACTAAAGTTGAAGAGATATTTGCACACTATGTGAAAAGGGAATATCTGAGGGATTTAAAAATAAATATGAGACAGATTATGTAACAGATAGTAGGATTGCTAATTTTGTTCCAATTCTTTGTCCCGCTTGGGATTGATCAAAATTTAATAACATGATGCTATAAATTGAATTATTTCAATTTTTTATTTTTACCAATCCTGCAATGACACAGGATTTATCACATGCAGTGGAACAAAGGATTTAGTTCTATAACCAACTACTTTAAAAGCTGTTATACAATTTGTTCAAGGCAAATCAACCTGAGGATGTAACATTATCTTCCATACCCAATGTTTGATAGTCTTTCATGGTTTTCATGGTTTAGAATTTCTGTTATACACATAAATTTGGGATTAAACGTTTTAGTTTATATTTAGTTATTTAATCAAAGCCAAAGTTTGAGTTAGGTAAGACCTAGATAGATTTTATTATATCCATGTGACACAACATAAATTATTAAATATATTAAACAATGCACTACAATCATCTATGCAACTATTTAGTTATGCCATGTCGTCAACAACGGTTACATGTTAATTTGATTGCATTAATGGATTTGGGTCAAGTTTCGGTAACATCTAATGTATAGTCAATTGCGCCACACAAACTACAATCGATGCTCGAGATATAACCTAATTAAGTCCTATAAATAGGACTTTTCTATGTCAATTTCTAACAAGTCAGCCGCAATTGTTTTGTTTGAGAAAATAATCTCTATAGACGGCGGATGCTCTCACCAAAGATGAAGAGAAAGAAAGGTCAACTAGTGGATTCATCAATCTTTTTTCTTGTGTCATCACCATTTTCTTCCTGTAGATGAAGCAGTAAGGTAAGCTTTTCTGAAAATCAACATGGTGAATTTTCTAGCTCCCTTGATATGTACATTTTCGATTTCCCTTTCCCTCACAACTCACAATTTGCACAAATCTTATTTGCAAAAATGCCCCCTTTTTTTTTTCCCTCTTCGTAAAGTCGGAATCGCACATGTCCATCATTCCTCCTACCATTAGATGTCCTTTTGCTTTTGAATTTGCTTTCAACGAATAATATTCTCACAATTAAAGACAAGTAATTCATCCCTTACAATCTTTATCTCTTTGGCTCTTCTATTGCTTGTCTTGCTAGGCAGTTTAGATAAATATTCTGTGAGAAAAAAAAATAAAAATTTCTTTGGTTTGTACATATGACAGGGTATAACAAAGTGATTGTTAACAGGTTATTTTAAATGTAACACTTCTCATAAATAGACGTAAAAGATGAAATATAAGAGATAATATTCTAAGTGAAATTCTGCTTCATAGATTTTAAGTGCTTTTGCATGATTTTAATCTAAAATCACATTTGTCATTTAGCATGCTAAATTAGTGATGTCTTGTTTCCATGAGTAGTAGGGCTAAAACATCAGCAACACTTACTGAGACTATGATTGCTAGGATCACTCAACGAAGAAGAATGCGATTTAACCCAAGAACCACAAGGTACTACCTTGACAACAAAGCACCAAGATATGGTTGGTTGCTTCCTGGCTGGGTTGTCGAGGAACGCCATATGGAACATGGAAGAATTTATAGGGTACCAAAAATCACCATTTTCTGATTTTAATGTATTCATTTCCTTCAAACCCTTACTACTTTTTTTTGTGACCTCATGATCTAGGCAGCATTTGTGCTTTATATATAGATTTTCTAGTGCTCATCTAACTAATTGTGCATTTTGGCCTTTTCCTTGTTTGCTAGGGACAAGAAAAGGAGTATGATCTTGTTTAAAACATTCATTTGCAAGTTTTAAGAGTGTTGTATGTTTACCAAATAGTAGTTGATGTGAAAAAACCTACTCTCTTAATATTCAGGTTTTTCAAACAATATTTGGATTATTTATCCTGTCCATTCACATTTTTATTTTTACTAATTAAAAGGACTTCTTTGTTAGCTTGAATGGATCTGAAGATTTCCTAGGTTATTGACTTAGTTGATGTCAATAAGGATTTCATTTCTGCACGTCTTCTTTCCCTAATCATTTCTCCTCTTCATATTCATTGGCCACTTGAAAATGGCTTGCTTGGTGGTTCATCTTCTTTGCCACTTCTTAGTGCAAAAGCATTCACATTCTCTTCAGGGTTCAACAAAATTTCACATGATAATTGCCCCCCAGCTTGTGCTTCAAAACGGCTAGCTGCAGTAGCTAATTGGCTCATTTCATTTTTAAATGTCACGAATCTTCCCTTGAATATTTCCCTTTTGCTCACAACAGGTCATCCTCCAACTTCTCGTATGATTAAATGGTTTGATAAGAAGGCAGGCTATGGATTCATAAGCCACCCCCGGAGCGGGAGGAAAAGATGTATTTGTGCACTGTTCTTACATCAATGGCGGTGGCCACCATAGCATTCCCATTGTCACCAAAGTTGATTATGATCTAGTTAAAACTGAAGATGGCAGAGTGCAAGCTGTTAATGTCAAAGTTCATCATAGACCTGTTCAACGGTACAGAAAAGTTGGAAGTGCTACATTTCAGCCTGAAACATCAAAGTTAAATTTCACCTAGAGGGTGAAAATGAAGGCGTACTTAAGGCTGTTGCTGTCAAATTTTTGTATGAGAATGATGAAAAAGTTGAAATTGTTATAGCAAGGATAATTCGTGGGGATCTTATCGCTATGGCAATTGCCTTTCCGAATTTCCAAGCTTATGTTATCACTGTGGTTCTGAGGATCATTTTCATCATAGAATATTGTTCTTAAAATTCAAAAAACCAGAATAACTTTTTTATTGTTTTTAATTTTTATTTTTGAAAACTTGTAGAATAGACTAACTACATTTATTTTCATTAATGAGAATTTTGTAAATGTTATTTCATTTTAATTTTCCTTCCCAAGCAAAGTACCGAAAGCATGACCAAAAGGTTTTGAAATGGACAAGAATGAAAGTAACTTCACCTTCACCAACATCAAAAGAGGCGAACAGAGAAGGCTTTCCATCATAAAAACTACAATGATCATTCCGAAGTGACCAGCTGATATGAACTCCCAATAGAGATTGAGAACCATACTATGTCACCCCAATACAATAGAGACTTCAACTATTTAATAATGACTTGGATCAACCCATTGCTACAGGGGTCAACTTGTTAAATATAAAACCAATCATGGGCATTTTCCTAATAACTTAAACTTCTAAGATAAACCAATTCTTAATATGATATTAAAACCTTTATAACCTTATTGTCAAAGGTTCGAATCCCCTACTAACACTTTTTTAACAAATTATTGTTAAAGATAATTTCAATATATAACATAGATGTGCCAACCAAATTTCTCTCAAGTGGTTTGTGTTAGGGGAGTTCTATCCAATAGAGGCATCTCAAAATATCTCTTTGAGCTCAGTTTAACTCTTTCTGACTATTATAGTTTTGGAAATGACTTTTTACTGCAACTCGTTATTAACTTGCCTCCTGATGAGATTTTCCCTTGTTAAGGAGTTTGTATTTCATAGATTGTATACAAGAAATTGGATAGAGAAGATTATAATCTTTTCAAGGATTGTCCAGAGTTGGAGATTTTGAGGATTCAAGAAAGATCATATTTTTATTGTTGGCAATGGAAGCCATCTTCGAGCAAGAGGGAAGATGAATGAAAGGAATGATTCGTTACTTCTTCAGATTACATCTAGTTTGACTAAAGTAACCCTCATAACTGCTATTAACAGTAAGACACTAGATAAGTTGCAGTTAAACTACAATGCATTGATGATGAAAATGGAAACATAAAGTATAAAAAGAGGTTATGTAATTATAATTATAAGAATTATGATATATTATTAGAATATAATATTAAAATAAGAGAATATCAGTTGATATTTTTTTTTTTAGGTAGCACGGGTTGAGTTAAAAATATAAATAAATGAAACACAATTAATAAATAGTTAAATCTCTTAAATATGTTGATAGGGGTCTGATCAGTGACTATGTGTATAGAGAAAGCTTTGTTGGAAAATGTGCTCTTACTTTAGTGATTTCAGTATCTCAAAAAGTTAATTTTTGGCTGTGGGTTAGAGTATATCCTGGTGAAAAAAATATAAATAAATAAAAATAAATTTTATAAAGACATATCAATGATAGTTCTTGAAATTCTCTTTGTATGGCAGATCCCCTTTAAAAAAAAAAAAAAAACACTCCTTGTATTCAAAAATTGCAATTGGATTTGAAATATTTTGTTCCTATCACAAATTAAAATTTTCAATTTCTTCCTAAATTGGTGCTAAGGATGGCAATTTTTTCCACTGGGATAGAGATAGAGAAAAAAAAAATTCTAATGAAATTTTAGGGCTGGGGAACGGGGAGCGGGGATTCTAGAATTAATAAAAATACTATTAAATTTAATATTAAAAAATATAGGAAATTTTTTCCATTGGGATAGGGATGAAAAAAAAAATTTAGAAAGGAATTTTTGAAACAGGAATGGAGATTATACTCCCCTGCCTTGTGAGGATTCTAGAATAAATAAAAATATTAAAATACTATTAAATTTAACATAAAATATATATAAGATGAAAGTATTTTTGTTATTTTATAAATTATTCTATATTAAAATAATTTTATTTGATTAATATTTTAATTTTATATAAAAATATTTTTAAGAAAATTCTCCACAGGGACTCGCGGATCCCCGACTCCCCACGAGGAACAATTTTTTCCCGATGTTTTAAGCGAGAATGGAAATAGAAAAAGTTTCTCGGTAGGATCACAATGAAGACCATACTCCCTGTTTCGTTGCCATCCCTAATTGGTGTTGCTATTGCTTTCTGTAAGGCTTTTGTTTCTTGTCCCTTATACCAACAACCTCCCCCCAAAATTTATAGTATTATATAATTGACATTCAAGTCTAATATTGAAAAAGGCACTACTACTAGAAGGTGCCCTTTTTAATATAAGCCGTAATTAATGCTAGCATTTCAAAGTTGTATTGAAATCAATTATATATATGCACCGATTCCCAAATTTCATTACATTTGATACAAATTTGACCAAATTAAGTGCGTAGCAGATAACTGTTGAAAGTATCTAAGTAGTAAGCCCACCCAAGATGAGTGCTCTCTTTGTATTCATTTGTTTAATTAATGGTCATAGATATATGGGATAAAATAGAAAAATGCTATATTTAAGGTCTTCAAAGCTAAAAATGTGATCAATAAATGTGAGAGATGATGTTGTAAATTTACAACTGGTTTCGACTATCATTGTAGAGGAACTATCGAGACAAAATTCTGTCTTATTATATTAAACCTTGTGTTATTGTATTAGAATTGATAAAAATTTAACAATATAATATTACAAGTTAAATTATTTGATTTTTTTATTAATCATAACGTAATGACAAATGATTTAAAATACGTGGCAGGATAGAAAATTTGCTCCAATAACCAGCTACTCCAAAAACTTTTGCGCAATTTGTCCAAACAAATCAACCTATGGATGTAGCATTATCTTCCATGCCCAACTTTTGACAGTCTTTTGTGGTTTAGGATTTCTGTTATACACATAATTGGGATTAAATGTTGTAGTTTATGTTTAGTTGTTTAAACATAGCCAAAGTTTGAGTTAGGTAACACCTAGATTTTATTATATCTAAAGTTATTATAATAATAACGTGACACAATGTAGACCATTTGATAGATTAAACAATACATTATAATTATCTATGTAATAATTTAATTGTGATATGTCATCAACAACGGTTCCATGTTAAATTGATTACAATTGATGGGTTCGGGTCAAGTTCGGGTAACATCTAATACATAGTCAATTGCACCACACAAGTGACAATCGATGCTCATATAACCTAATTAAGTCCTATAAATAGGACTTTTGTATGTGAATTTCTAACAAGTCGGCCGCAATTGCTCTGTTTGAGAAAATAATCTCTATGAACGGAACCAAAGATGAAGAAAGAGAAAGATCAACAATCAGATAGCTCAATCTTTTTCTTGTGCCAACCCCATTTTCTTCCTGTAGATGAAGCAGTAAGGTAAGCTTTCTCATAACCAACATGGTGGATTTCTATCTTCCTTAATATGTACATTTTCGATTTCCCTTTCCCTCACAACTTACACTTTGCACAAATCTTATTTGCAAAAATGCCCATTTTTCTTCTCCTCGTAAGTCGGAATCGCACATTTCCATCCTCCCTACTACCAATTGATGTCTTTTTCTTTTATTTTTCTGAAGAAATTTTGGTTATTTTGCTTGAGAAATTGTTTGGTTGCAGTCCTTTGGCTGTGGTGCTTTGCTTTTGATTTTGCTTTCAACGATTGATATTTATGATTTTTCCTAAGAGCAATTCATAGTATGGTTTGTTATTCAATTGCTTAATTTTGAGTTGATTGTTTCTAGCAGGAGAGATCTGGAATTCGTTGAGACCATCTTCCAAAGCATTGGGTCTCTCAATTTAAGACAAGTAATTTATTCCTTGCAATCTTTATCTCTTTGGCTTTTCTATTGCCTGTCTTGCTAGGCAGTTTAGATAAATGTTCTGTAAGAAAAAAAAAAAAAAATTCTTTGGTTTGGGCATATTGCAGTGGATAACTAAGTGATGTTAATAGGCTATTTTAAATGTAACACTACTCATAAATAGACGTAAAAGATGAAATATAAGAGATAATATTCTAAGTGAAATTCTGCTTCATAGATTTTAATTGCTTTTGCATTATTTTAATATAAAACAACATTTGTCATTTAGAATGCTAAACTAGTCTTTTTCCATTATTCGCAGGGCTAAAAAGATCAGCAACCCAGAGACTACGATCGCTAAGATCCTTCACAAAATACCAAGATGCGGTTGGTTGCTTCCAGGCTGGGTTGTCGAGGAACGCCATATGAAAAATGGGAGAGTTTATAGGGTACCAAAAAATCACCGTTTTCTTTTTTTGATGTATTCATTTCCTTCAAACACTTACTAGTATTTTTTTATGAAATTTTTGTGACCTCACCATTTGTTTGTTCTATGATCTAGGCAGCATTTGTGCTTTATATATAGATTTTCTAGTGCTCATCTAATTAATTGTGCATTTCGGCCTTTTCCTTTTCTGTGAGGGATAAGAAAAGGAGCATGATCTTGTTTCAAACATTCATTCGTTTGTTTTAACAGTGTTGTATGTTTAGCAAATAGTAGTTGATGTGAAAAAAACCTACTCTCTTAACATTCTGTTCCTTTCAAACATTATTTGGATTTTTTATCCTGTTCATCCACATTGTTGTTTCTACTAAAAGGACTTCTTTGTTACCTTGGTGTAGATCTGAAGATTTCCTTGCTTAATTACTTAGTTGATATCATGGATTTCCTTTCTCACCATGTTGCTTCTCTCCCTTTTACCTTGGGCTGCCACGCGTGTACTTCCTCTCCTCTTCATATTCGTTATTGGCCACTTGAAAATGGCTTGCCTGGTGGTTCATCTTCTTTGCCACTTCTTAGTACCACAACATTCACATTCTCTTTAGGTTTCAACACGATAATTTCGCTCCAGCTTGTAGTTCAAACCGGCTCACTGTGCCCATATGATTCTCATGTCCTTGTATAATTTTTAAATGTCACGATTCTTCCCTTAAGGGTTTGCCTTTTGCTCTCAACAGGTCATCCTGCAACTTCTGGTATGATGAAATGGTTTAATGAGAAGGCAGGCTATGGATTCATAAGCCGCCCCGGGAGCAGGAGGAAAAGATGTATTTGTGCACTGTTCTTACATCAATGGCGGTGGTCACCATAGCATTCCCATTGTCACCAAAGTTCATCGTAGAGCTGTTCAAATTTTTGTATGAGAATGATGGAAAAGTTGAAATTGTTCTAGCAAGGATAAATCATGGGGATCTTATAGCTGTGGCAATTACCTTTCCGAATTTCCAAGCTTATGTTATCACTGTGGTTCTGAGGATCATGTTCATCATAGAATATTGTTCTTAAAATTCAAAAATCCAGAATAACCTTTTTATTTTTTTTTTAATTTTTATTTTGGAAAACTTGTAGAATAGATTAACAACATTTATTTTTATTAATGAGAATTTTGTAAATGTTCTTTCATTTTAATTTTCCTACCCAAGCAAAGTACCGAAAGTATGACCAAAGGGTTTTGAAATGGACAGGAATGAAAGTAATTTCACCTTCACCAACATCAAAAGAGGCGAACAGAGAAGCTTTCCCGTCATAAAAACTACAATGATCATCCAGAAGTGACCAACTGATATGAACTCCCAATAGAGATTGAGAACCATACTATATCACCCCAATACAATAGAGACTTCAACTATTTAATAATGACTTGGATCAACCCATTGCTATATGGGTCAACTTGTTAGATATAAAACCAATCATGGATATTTTCCTAATAACTTAAACTTATAAGATGAACCAATTTTTAATATAATATTAAAGTCTTTATAACTTTATTGTCGAAGGTTCGAATCCCCTTAACAAATTATAGTTAAAGATAATTTCAGCATATGACATAGATGTGCCAACCAAATTTCTCTCAAGTGGTTTGTGTTAGGGGAGTTCTATCCAATAGAGGCATCCCAAAATATCTCTTTGAGCTCAGTTTAACTCTTTCTGACTATTATAGTTTTGGAAATGACTTTTTACTGCAACTCGTTATTAACTTGCCTCCTGATGAGATTTTCCCTTGTTAAGGAGCTTGTATTTCATAGATTGTACACAAGAAATTGGATAGAGAAGATTATAATCTTTTCAAGGATTGTCCAGAGTTGGAGATTTTGAGGATTCAAGAAAGATCATATTTTTATTGTTGGCATTTGAAGTCGTCTTCGAGCAAGAGGGAAGGTTACATCAGGGTTGACTAAATAACCCTCATAACTGCTATTAACAATAAGACACTAGATAAGTTGCAGTGTAAACTGCTATACATGGATGATAAAGGTGCAGGATATAAGACTGCAATGAAAATGGAAACTTAAAGTATAAAAAGAGGTCATGTAATTATAATTATAAGAATTATGATATATCATTAGAATGTAATATTAAAATAAGAGAATATCAGTTGATAATTTTTATTTCAGATAGCACGGGTTAAGTTAAAAATACAAATAAATGAAACACAGTTAATAAATAGCTAGATTCCTTAAATATATTGATAAGAGTTTGATCTCTGACTATGTGTACAGATAAAACTTTGTTAAAAGAGATATTCCCAATTTAATGATCTCTGTTTTGAAAAGTTAGTCTCTAGTTGTTGGTTGTAGGATATCTTAGTGAAAAAAATATAAATAAATAAAAAGAAATTTTATAAAGACAAAACAATGATAGTGTCTTTGAATCCTTTGTATGGCAGATACCCGTAAAACAAAAAAAAAAAAAAAAAACAAAACACTCCTTGTATTAAAAAATTGCAATTGAATTTGAAATATTTTGTTCCTATCACAAATTAAAATTTTCAATTTCTTCTTAAATTGGTGCTAAGGATGGCAATTTTTTCCACAGGGATAGGGATGGAAAAGAAAATTTAAAAAGGAATTTCAAGAATAGGAATGGAGATTATACTCCCCCACTTTGCAAGGATTCTAGAATTAATAAAAATACTAAAATACTATTAAGTTTAACATAAAATATATATAAGATGGGAGTATTTTTGTAATTTTATAAATTATTTTATATTAAAATAATTCTATTTGATTAATATTTTAATTTTATATAAAAATATTTTAATAAAATTCTCAATGGGGACTCGTGGATCCCTGACTCCTCACGGGAAATAATTTTTTCTCAATGTTATAAACGAGAATGAAAATAGAAAAAATTCCCTAATAAGAATTAACAAAGGAGACTATATTCCCCATTCGTTACCATTCCTAATTGGTACTGCTATTGCTTTCTGTAAGGCTTCTGTCTCTTGTCTATTATACCAACACCCTCCCCCCAAAATTTATAATATTATATAATCGACACTCAAGTCTAATATTGAAAAAGGCACTACTACTAGAAGGTGCCCTTTTCAATATAAGCCTTAATTAATGCTAACATTTCAAAGTTGTATTGAAATCAGTTATATATATGCACTGGTTACCAAATTTCATTACATTTGATACAAATTTGACCAAATTATGTGCGGAGCATATAACTGCTGAAAGCATCTAAGTAGTAAGCCCACCCAAAGATGAGTGCTCTCTTTGTAGTCATCTGTTTAATTAATGGTCATAGATATATGGGATATAATAGAAAAATGCTATATTGTTAAGGTCTTCAATGCTAAAAATGTGATCAGATAAATGTGAGAGATGATATTGTAAATTTATAACTGGTTTCCACCATCATTGTAGAGGAACTATCAAGACAAAATTCTGTCTTATTATATTAAACCTTGTGTTATTGTATTGGAATTGATAACAATTTAATAATATAATATTACAAGTTGAATTATTTAATTTTTTTTGATTAATCATAACGCAATGACAAATGATTTAAAATATATGGCGAGATAGAAAATTTGCTCCAGCAACCAACTACTTCAAAAACTTCTGGGCAATTTGTCCAAGCAATTCAACCTATGGATGTAGCATTATCTTCCATGCCCAAGTTTTGATAGTCTTTCGTGGTTTAGGATTTCTGTTATACGCATAATTGGGATTCAACGATGTAGTTTATATTTATTCGTTTAATCATAGCCAAAGTTTGAGTTACGTAACACCTAGATTTTATTATATCTAAAGTTATTATAATAAATAACGTGACACAATGTAAACTATTTGATAAATTAAACAATGTATTATAATTATCTATGCAATAATTTAACTATTTCATGTCATCATCAATGGTTGCATGTTAAATTGATTACAATTGATGGGTTCGGGTCAAGTTCGGGTAACATCTAATGCATAGTCAATTACGCCGCATAAGTTACAATCGATGCTCATATAACCTAATTAAGTCCTATAAATAGGACTTTTGTATGTGAATTTCTAACAAGTCGGCCGCAGTTGTTCTGTTTGAGAAAATAATCTCTATGAATGGCTGATCCTCTCACCAAAGATGAAGAAAAAGAAAGATCAACTATCAGATAGATCAATCTTTTTTCTTTTGCCATCATCATTTTCTTCCTGTAGATGAAGCAGTAAGGTAAGTTTCTCATAACCAAAATGGTGGATTTCTATCTCCCTTAATATGTACATTTTCGATTTCCCTTTCCCTCACAACTTACAATTTGCACAAATCTTATTTGGAAAAATGCCCCTTTTTCTTCTCCTCGTAAGTCGGAATAGCACATTTCCATCCTTCCTACTACCAATTGATGTCTTTTTCTTTTATTTTTCTGAAGAAATTTTGGTTATTTTGCTTGAGAAATTGTTTGGTTGCAGTCCTTTGGCTGTGGTGCTTCGCTTTTGAATTTGCTTTCAACGATTGATATTTGTGATATTTTCTAAGAGCAATTCATAGTATGGCTTGTTATTCAGTTGCTTAATTTTGAGTTGATTCTTTCTATCAGGAGACTACGATCGCTAGGATCCTTCACAAAGTACCAAGATACGATTGGTTGCTTCCAGGCTGGGTTGTCGAGGAACGCCATATGGAACATGGAAGGGTTTATAGGGTACCGAAAAATCACCATTTTCTGATTTTAATGTATTCATTTCCTTCAAACCCTTGTATTTTTTGGGAAATTTTTGTGACCTCACCATTTGTTTGTTCTATTATCTAGGCGGCATTTGTGCTTTATATATAGATTTTCTAGCGCTCATCTAATTAATTGTGCATTTCAGCCTTTTCCCTGTCTGTGAGGGATAAGAAAAGGAGCATGATCTTGTTTCAAACATTCATTCGTTTGTTTTAAGAGTGTTGTATGTTTACCAAATAGTAGTTGATGTGAAAAAACATACGATAATTTCTCTCCAGCTTGTAGTTCAAACCGGCTCACTGTGCCCATATGATTCTCATGTCCTTTTATAATTTTTAAATGTCACGATTCTTCCCTTAAGGGTTTGCCTTTTGCTCTCAACAGGTCATCCTGCAACTTCTGGTATGATGAAATGATTTAATGAGAAGGCAGGCTATGGATTCATAAGCCGGCCCCGGGAGCAAGAGGAAAAGATGTATTTGTGCACTGTTCTTACATCAATGGCGGTTGTCACCATAGCATTCCCATTGTCACCAAAGTTGATTATGATCTAGTTGAAACTGACGATGGCAGAGTGCAGGCTGTTAATGTCAAAGTTCATCATAGACCTGTTCAACGGTACGGAAAAGTTATAAGGGCTACAATTCAGTCTGAAACATCAAAAGTTAAATTTGACCTAGAAGGTGAAAATGAAGGTGTATTCGAGGCTGTTGCTGTAGAATAACTTATTTATTGTTTTTAATTTTTATTTTAGAAAACTTGTAGAATAGACTAACAGCATATATTTTCATTAATGAGAATTTTGTAAATGTCGTTTATTTCATTTTAATTTCCCTACCCAAGCAAAGTACCGAAAGCATGACCAAAGGGTTTTGAAATGGACAGGAATGAAAGTAACTTCACCATCACCAACATCAAAAGAGGCGAACAGAGAAGCTTTTCCATCATAAAAACTACAATGATCATTCAGAAGTGATCAACTGATATGAACTCCCAATCGAGATTGAAAACCATAATATATCGCCCCAATATAATAGAGACTTCAACTATTTAATGATGACTTGGATCAACTCATTGCTACATAGGTCAACTTATTAGATATAAAACTTATTATAGATTTTCTCCTAATAGTTGAAACTTTTTAAATAAATCATTTCTTGATAAAATATTAAAATTGCTATGAACTCATTGTCAAATCTTTAAATTTTCTCGCTAATATTTTTTTAACAAATTATAATTAAATATGAAATGCCTTAGTAAACTAATTCTCAGGCATAAAATCTTAATTATATTTAACTTAATTATGTTTCTCAAATAATAGCAAAGAACCCACTTCAACTTAGTCATGTACAAGAATCTCCATGGATTTAGAACAAGGCACAGGAGCACACTATACATCTCATATTATGTTAAAACCATTTCTATCACTTCTCTTTTGAATTGAAAATGCAAATTTGTATTTTGATGAAAGTAAACACCGTACTAGAAGAAAAGTACTTCCATGCTTCTCCTCCATATATCCCACAATCTAAGTCATCATTAACTATCAAACTTACTTCATTCAGATCCATCTTCCAGGGACCTCTTGAGAGATGCAAATCTGGGCAATTCAGAATTAAGATCACCATCTTCTTTGCATACTCTGATCATGGATTCTATGTTCTAAGAATTCACCGTTACAGTGCTAATCCAAGCATCAAACTACCTTAATCTCATTCTTATAGTTAATGCCCTTGAATTCTATTGATTGTGATTCCTATGATGAGATTTTCTCAAGGAAAAGAAAAAAACTGTAAATGATAATCAAAGTGATCCCCTTCCATTATTCTTATTAAGTTTCACCTTTAATTGGATATAAAGAGGGAAGGGGTTCCTACAAATTAACTAAACAACTAAAACCTCATCAAGATATATACATATATATTAAAAATTAAGACCATGCACGATTTGGTTGTCAATTTTAAGTTTTAAAGTATGTACAAACTAAAACCAGCTTTCAATTTTATGATTTTACTTTCAGTTTTTGGTGGTTTCCAATTTTCGAATTTTAATACCAATGTTACTTTCTCTGACCGACAGCTAAACAAGAAAGCATACTAGGAAGAACATGTAAAATCCCAGAATACAAACACTGCTTGCCTACTCCAAGTGGGTACTCAAGTTCAATCAATAGATCATTCCAAGCATAGAAAAGGGGAAGCAACCTAATGAAATAAAGAAAACTGATCTAGGACTCTTTTACTTTCTGCGTAAATGTAATATTAGGCTAATACAGTGGCAACAAGTGCAAAGAACATTACAAGAAAACCATAGTTTTCTCATGGAAAATTTCAAAATTCTTACAGAACATTAACGCTGTAGAAACATTTCTTGCTAAAATCTCTCAGAGAGCACATGATCATTTTTGAGAGAAAACTCCAAGAGAAGCTACAAGCAAAATGGTAGGAGAGTTTTGCTTGGCATGCAGGCCCGGCAAAAGCAGTGCCTGACGTTTTGGCTCACGGATTTCATCCATTTTGGTTGTGATAGTGAAGAGGAGACGAAGACTGTTTGGATTGATATGGATCCACTGAAGGAGCTTTTGCAGGGAGTCCTAATACAATAATCCAGTCTTGGCTTCCATAAGTCAATCCTGCTGTAAGTTCATTTCTGAAAATTGCATGGCCTAAAGTTTCCTACAGTTGGAGAAACTCCAGCCATTGAGTTTTAGTGAATTTCATAGGAAACTGACATTGGTTCTGGCTATCATCCAAGTAAGCAATTGAAGCAAGAGAACCTGAAGTGTAATTCAGTTGTCAATTATAAGAGTGAAAAGTATCACAATAATAATATCTCAAAATGAGAAGATAGAGTATGGGAGCCAAGGTTCCAGCTTACCAAGACACAAGAGACTAGATTTGTACAGGTTGTTGTCCTATGAGTATGTTTCTCTAGGTTATAAAACGTCAAAAAGTCACCAACCGCAGAGTACATTATTATCTCTTTGTTGAAAAAATATATGGGCCTCATGCACAGTGAACCAGTGATACTGTTAATTGTTTCCAAAGGAATTGTGTTTCTTCTTTCGACGCCAGTACCACTGTGATCTTGCAGCTTCCATTGTCTCTTCTTTATCAAAAGCATTGGCCCTCGTACAAATCGTCTGGTTAAGAAATTAAAGTTAGACAAGAGCGAGAAAGGCAAATAATGCAAAAGATCTTACATCTTCCATTGCTAAAGCTTATTGTGATCTATATAATTAATTTCACTTCATAAAATAAGATTTATTATTATTTTAAGTGATTTAAAGTATTTAAATTTATTTTCAACAAGATAAATATTTATTTGACGGCTTAAATAATTCTACGCAAATAAATACTATAGCATGTATGTATAATTCAGTCAAATGTTTTGCCCACAAATCTTTTCTTTGATTTTGAAAAATCAATACATTTCTTCACTTAAAACTAAACTAAATTATTTTTCAAAAATGAGTTAAAAACCAAAACATCCCCATTTTAACCAAATGGGTTTTGTTTTCAAATTTGCTTTTCAAAACCAAAAATCAAAAGCTCGTAAGCACCCCAAATACCTCCTAAATTAAAACCAGAAAGAAAATGTTCATGCGTATGTGTTCAAAAACTTATATAATTCCATTATATTTCTAGATTCCACAATAATTCTTTCAGCAGCACAAAAAGAAACTATTCAAAATATCAGACGTTCTGGAAAAGTGGATGGTCCAGCATTAAAATTTTCTGATTTACATCTTCCCCAAATTTAGGGTTTGTGTTTTATTGTTAAAAAAAAAAAAAGCCCTTAATAGGGATGAGTTTTGATGTATTAACTTGTCAAGTGAATATCAACATGAAAACTTCATGGGGGCAAAATGGGATTTCTCCATATTATCATCACTTAGACTATCATTCGATTCATATACTTGGCAAGATCTAATTATATCAATTTATCACTCTCAATCAAACATTCACTTAGTTTTTTTTTTTTCCCAAAGGCTTGTGAAAAGGAAGCTAATAATTTTATGATGTTTTTTCTGAAAAGCTTACCTTACAGCTTCATCTACAGGAAGAAAATTGCCGATGACATGGAAAAGTTGATCTATTCACTAGTTGATCAATCCCAGCCAATTCTTCATAAACTATGATGGTCGCCCTTTGCATTTTTATAAAATCATTCTTCATCATGTTCTTCTTCTTCTTCTTCATATATTTGGGGGAACATCTATCATCTACGTTTTCATTGTAGAGATAATTTTCACAACGGGAATTGTGGCTGACCAATTAGAAATTTACTTAGAAAACGATAATATTTACAGTACAGAATTAGGTTATATCTCGAGAACTTCATAACTTGTGCGGCGCAATCTAGTATACAGACTACACCCGACCCAAACATATAATCAGACATGATTAGAACCCATTTGAACTTTTTCTTTTTAGGCTATAAGCGCTTCTAAAATTTAGATTCACTTCTTAAAATAAAATTCAGAAGTACATCTAGGAGAAAAAAAATAAAAATCAAACTGCTTTTTTATAAGCAAGCAATGGAAAGTGTCATAGTGGGAGTGGAATACTAAAGTTGAAGAGATATTTGCACACTATGTGAAAAGGGAATATCTGAGGGATTTAAAAATAAATATGAGACAGATTATGTAACAGATAGTAGGATTGCTAATTTTGTTCCAATTCTTTGTCCCGCTTGGGATTGATCAAAATTTAATAACATGATGCTATAAATTGAATTATTTCAATTTTTTATTTTTACCAATCCTGCAATGACACAGGATTTATCACATGCAGTGGAACAAAGGATTTAGTTCTATAACCAACTACTTTAAAAGCTGTTATACAATTTGTTCAAGGCAAATCAACCTGAGGATGTAACATTATCTTCCATACCCAATGTTTGATAGTCTTTCATGGTTTTCATGGTTTAGAATTTCTGTTATACACATAAATTTGGGATTAAACGTTTTAGTTTATATTTAGTTATTTAATCAAAGCCAAAGTTTGAGTTAGGTAAGACCTAGATAGATTTTATTATATCCATGTGACACAACATAAATTATTAAATATATTAAACAATGCACTACAATCATCTATGCAACTATTTAGTTATGCCATGTCGTCAACAACGGTTACATGTTAATTTGATTGCATTAATGGATTTGGGTCAAGTTTCGGTAACATCTAATGTATAGTCAATTGCGCCACACAAACTACAATCGATGCTCGAGATATAACCTAATTAAGTCCTATAAATAGGACTTTTCTATGTCAATTTCTAACAAGTCAGCCGCAATTGTTTTGTTTGAGAAAATAATCTCTATAGACGGCGGATGCTCTCACCAAAGATGAAGAGAAAGAAAGGTCAACTAGTGGATTCATCAATCTTTTTTCTTGTGTCATCACCATTTTCTTCCTGTAGATGAAGCAGTAAGGTAAGCTTTTCTGAAAATCAACATGGTGAATTTTCTAGCTCCCTTGATATGTACATTTTCGATTTCCCTTTCCCTCACAACTCACAATTTGCACAAATCTTATTTGCAAAAATGCCCCCTTTTTTTTTTCCCTCTTCGTAAAGTCGGAATCGCACATGTCCATCATTCCTCCTACCATTAGATGTCCTTTTGCTTTTGAATTTGCTTTCAACGAATAATATTCTCACAATTAAAGACAAGTAATTCATCCCTTACAATCTTTATCTCTTTGGCTCTTCTATTGCTTGTCTTGCTAGGCAGTTTAGATAAATATTCTGTGAGAAAAAAAAATAAAAATTTCTTTGGTTTGTACATATGACAGGGTATAACAAAGTGATTGTTAACAGGTTATTTTAAATGTAACACTTCTCATAAATAGACGTAAAAGATGAAATATAAGAGATAATATTCTAAGTGAAATTCTGCTTCATAGATTTTAAGTGCTTTTGCATGATTTTAATCTAAAATCACATTTGTCATTTAGCATGCTAAATTAGTGATGTCTTGTTTCCATGAGTAGTAGGGCTAAAACATCAGCAACACTTACTGAGACTATGATTGCTAGGATCACTCAACGAAGAAGAATGCGATTTAACCCAAGAACCACAAGGTACTACCTTGACAACAAAGCACCAAGATATGGTTGGTTGCTTCCTGGCTGGGTTGTCGAGGAACGCCATATGGAACATGGAAGAATTTATAGGGTACCAAAAATCACCATTTTCTGATTTTAATGTATTCATTTCCTTCAAACCCTTACTACTTTTTTTTGTGACCTCATGATCTAGGCAGCATTTGTGCTTTATATATAGATTTTCTAGTGCTCATCTAACTAATTGTGCATTTTGGCCTTTTCCTTGTTTGCTAGGGACAAGAAAAGGAGTATGATCTTGTTTAAAACATTCATTTGCAAGTTTTAAGAGTGTTGTATGTTTACCAAATAGTAGTTGATGTGAAAAAACCTACTCTCTTAATATTCAGGTTTTTCAAACAATATTTGGATTATTTATCCTGTCCATTCACATTTTTATTTTTACTAATTAAAAGGACTTCTTTGTTAGCTTGAATGGATCTGAAGATTTCCTAGGTTATTGACTTAGTTGATGTCAATAAGGATTTCATTTCTGCACGTCTTCTTTCCCTAATCATTTCTCCTCTTCATATTCATTGGCCACTTGAAAATGGCTTGCTTGGTGGTTCATCTTCTTTGCCACTTCTTAGTGCAAAAGCATTCACATTCTCTTCAGGGTTCAACAAAATTTCACATGATAATTGCCCCCCAGCTTGTGCTTCAAAACGGCTAGCTGCAGTAGCTAATTGGCTCATTTCATTTTTAAATGTCACGAATCTTCCCTTGAATATTTCCCTTTTGCTCACAACAGGTCATCCTCCAACTTCTCGTATGATTAAATGGTTTGATAAGAAGGCAGGCTATGGATTCATAAGCCACCCCCGGGAGCGGGAGGAAAAGATGTATTTGTGCACTGTTCTTACATCAATGGCGGTGGCCACCATAGCATTCCCATTGTCACCAAAGTTGATTATGATCTAGTTAAAACTGAAGATGGCAGAGTGCAAGCTGTTAATGTCAAAGTTCATCATAGACCTGTTCAACGGTACAGAAAAGTTGGAAGTGCTACATTTCAGCCTGAAACATCAAAGTTAAATTTCACCTAGAGGGTGAAAATGAAGGCGTACTTAAGGCTGTTGCTGTCAAATTTTTGTATGAGAATGATGAAAAAGTTGAAATTGTTATAGCAAGGATAATTCGTGGGGATCTTATCGCTATGGCAATTGCCTTTCCGAATTTCCAAGCTTATGTTATCACTGTGGTTCTGAGGATCATTTTCATCATAGAATATTGTTCTTAAAATTCAAAAAACCAGAATAACTTTTTTATTGTTTTTAATTTTTATTTTTGAAAACTTGTAGAATAGACTAACTACATTTATTTTCATTAATGAGAATTTTGTAAATGTTATTTCATTTTAATTTTCCTTCCCAAGCAAAGTACCGAAAGCATGACCAAAAGGTTTTGAAATGGACAAGAATGAAAGTAACTTCACCTTCACCAACATCAAAAGAGGCGAACAGAGAAGGCTTTCCATCATAAAAACTACAATGATCATTCCGAAGTGACCAGCTGATATGAACTCCCAATAGAGATTGAGAACCATACTATGTCACCCCAATACAATAGAGACTTCAACTATTTAATAATGACTTGGATCAACCCATTGCTACAGGGGTCAACTTGTTAAATATAAAACCAATCATGGGCATTTTCCTAATAACTTAAACTTCTAAGATAAACCAATTCTTAATATGATATTAAAACCTTTATAACCTTATTGTCAAAGGTTCGAATCCCCTACTAACACTTTTTTAACAAATTATTGTTAAAGATAATTTCAATATATAACATAGATGTGCCAACCAAATTTCTCTCAAGTGGTTTGTGTTAGGGGAGTTCTATCCAATAGAGGCATCTCAAAATATCTCTTTGAGCTCAGTTTAACTCTTTCTGACTATTATAGTTTTGGAAATGACTTTTTACTGCAACTCGTTATTAACTTGCCTCCTGATGAGATTTTCCCTTGTTAAGGAGTTTGTATTTCATAGATTGTATACAAGAAATTGGATAGAGAAGATTATAATCTTTTCAAGGATTGTCCAGAGTTGGAGATTTTGAGGATTCAAGAAAGATCATATTTTTATTGTTGGCAATGGAAGCCATCTTCGAGCAAGAGGGAAGATGAATGAAAGGAATGATTCGTTACTTCTTCAGATTACATCTAGTTTGACTAAAGTAACCCTCATAACTGCTATTAACAGTAAGACACTAGATAAGTTGCAGTTAAACTACAATGCATTGATGATGAAAATGGAAACATAAAGTATAAAAAGAGGTTATGTAATTATAATTATAAGAATTATGATATATTATTAGAATATAATATTAAAATAAGAGAATATCAGTTGATATTTTTTTTTTTAGGTAGCACGGGTTGAGTTAAAAATATAAATAAATGAAACACAATTAATAAATAGTTAAATCTCTTAAATATGTTGATAGGGGTCTGATCAGTGACTATGTGTATAGAGAAAGCTTTGTTGGAAAATGTGCTCTTACTTTAGTGATTTCAGTATCTCAAAAAGTTAATTTTTGGCTGTGGGTTAGAGTATATCCTGGTGAAAAAAATATAAATAAATAAAAATAAATTTTATAAAGACATATCAATGATAGTTCTTGAAATTCTCTTTGTATGGCAGATCCCCTTTAAAAAAAAAAAAAAAAACACTCCTTGTATTCAAAAATTGCAATTGGATTTGAAATATTTTGTTCCTATCACAAATTAAAATTTTCAATTTCTTCCTAAATTGGTGCTAAGGATGGCAATTTTTTCCACTGGGATAGAGATAGAGAAAAAAAAAATTCTAATGAAATTTTAGGGCTGGGGAACGGGGAGCGGGGATTCTAGAATTAATAAAAATACTATTAAATTTAATATTAAAAAATATAGGAAATTTTTTCCATTGGGATAGGGATGAAAAAAAAAATTTAGAAAGGAATTTTTGAAACAGGAATGGAGATTATACTCCCCTGCCTTGTGAGGATTCTAGAATAAATAAAAATATTAAAATACTATTAAATTTAACATAAAATATATATAAGATGAAAGTATTTTTGTTATTTTATAAATTATTCTATATTAAAATAATTTTATTTGATTAATATTTTAATTTTATATAAAAATATTTTTAAGAAAATTCTCCACAGGGACTCGCGGATCCCCGACTCCCCACGAGGAACAATTTTTTCCCGATGTTTTAAGCGAGAATGGAAATAGAAAAAGTTTCTCGGTAGGATCACAATGAAGACCATACTCCCTGTTTCGTTGCCATCCCTAATTGGTGTTGCTATTGCTTTCTGTAAGGCTTTTGTTTCTTGTCCCTTATACCAACAACCTCCCCCCAAAATTTATAGTATTATATAATTGACATTCAAGTCTAATATTGAAAAAGGCACTACTACTAGAAGGTGCCCTTTTTAATATAAGCCGTAATTAATGCTAGCATTTCAAAGTTGTATTGAAATCAATTATATATATGCACCGATTCCCAAATTTCATTACATTTGATACAAATTTGACCAAATTAAGTGCGTAGCAGATAACTGTTGAAAGTATCTAAGTAGTAAGCCCACCCAAGATGAGTGCTCTCTTTGTATTCATTTGTTTAATTAATGGTCATAGATATATGGGATAAAATAGAAAAATGCTATATTTAAGGTCTTCAAAGCTAAAAATGTGATCAATAAATGTGAGAGATGATGTTGTAAATTTACAACTGGTTTCGACTATCATTGTAGAGGAACTATCGAGACAAAATTCTGTCTTATTATATTAAACCTTGTGTTATTGTATTAGAATTGATAAAAATTTAACAATATAATATTACAAGTTAAATTATTTGATTTTTTTATTAATCATAACGTAATGACAAATGATTTAAAATACGTGGCAGGATAGAAAATTTGCTCCAATAACCAGCTACTCCAAAAACTTTTGCGCAATTTGTCCAAACAAATCAACCTATGGATGTAGCATTATCTTCCATGCCCAACTTTTGACAGTCTTTTGTGGTTTAGGATTTCTGTTATACACATAATTGGGATTAAATGTTGTAGTTTATGTTTAGTTGTTTAAACATAGCCAAAGTTTGAGTTAGGTAACACCTAGATTTTATTATATCTAAAGTTATTATAATAATAACGTGACACAATGTAGACCATTTGATAGATTAAACAATACATTATAATTATCTATGTAATAATTTAATTGTGATATGTCATCAACAACGGTTCCATGTTAAATTGATTACAATTGATGGGTTCGGGTCAAGTTCGGGTAACATCTAATACATAGTCAATTGCACCACACAAGTGACAATCGATGCTCATATAACCTAATTAAGTCCTATAAATAGGACTTTTGTATGTGAATTTCTAACAAGTCGGCCGCAATTGCTCTGTTTGAGAAAATAATCTCTATGAACGGAACCAAAGATGAAGAAAGAGAAAGATCAACAATCAGATAGCTCAATCTTTTTCTTGTGCCAACCCCATTTTCTTCCTGTAGATGAAGCAGTAAGGTAAGCTTTCTCATAACCAACATGGTGGATTTCTATCTTCCTTAATATGTACATTTTCGATTTCCCTTTCCCTCACAACTTACACTTTGCACAAATCTTATTTGCAAAAATGCCCATTTTTCTTCTCCTCGTAAGTCGGAATCGCACATTTCCATCCTCCCTACTACCAATTGATGTCTTTTTCTTTTATTTTTCTGAAGAAATTTTGGTTATTTTGCTTGAGAAATTGTTTGGTTGCAGTCCTTTGGCTGTGGTGCTTTGCTTTTGATTTTGCTTTCAACGATTGATATTTATGATTTTTCCTAAGAGCAATTCATAGTATGGTTTGTTATTCAATTGCTTAATTTTGAGTTGATTGTTTCTAGCAGGAGAGATCTGGAATTCGTTGAGACCATCTTCCAAAGCATTGGGTCTCTCAATTTAAGACAAGTAATTTATTCCTTGCAATCTTTATCTCTTTGGCTTTTCTATTGCCTGTCTTGCTAGGCAGTTTAGATAAATGTTCTGTAAGAAAAAAAAAAAAAAAATTCTTTGGTTTGGGCATATTGCAGTGGATAACTAAGTGATGTTAATAGGCTATTTTAAATGTAACACTACTCATAAATAGACGTAAAAGATGAAATATAAGAGATAATATTCTAAGTGAAATTCTGCTTCATAGATTTTAATTGCTTTTGCATTATTTTAATATAAAACAACATTTGTCATTTAGAATGCTAAACTAGTCTTTTTCCATTATTCGCAGGGCTAAAAAGATCAGCAACCCAGAGACTACGATCGCTAAGATCCTTCACAAAATACCAAGATGCGGTTGGTTGCTTCCAGGCTGGGTTGTCGAGGAACGCCATATGAAAAATGGGAGAGTTTATAGGGTACCAAAAAATCACCGTTTTCTTTTTTTGATGTATTCATTTCCTTCAAACACTTACTAGTATTTTTTTATGAAATTTTTGTGACCTCACCATTTGTTTGTTCTATGATCTAGGCAGCATTTGTGCTTTATATATAGATTTTCTAGTGCTCATCTAATTAATTGTGCATTTCGGCCTTTTCCTTTTCTGTGAGGGATAAGAAAAGGAGCATGATCTTGTTTCAAACATTCATTCGTTTGTTTTAACAGTGTTGTATGTTTAGCAAATAGTAGTTGATGTGAAAAAAACCTACTCTCTTAACATTCTGTTCCTTTCAAACATTATTTGGATTTTTTATCCTGTTCATCCACATTGTTGTTTCTACTAAAAGGACTTCTTTGTTACCTTGGTGTAGATCTGAAGATTTCCTTGCTTAATTACTTAGTTGATATCATGGATTTCCTTTCTCACCATGTTGCTTCTCTCCCTTTTACCTTGGGCTGCCACGCGTGTACTTCCTCTCCTCTTCATATTCGTTATTGGCCACTTGAAAATGGCTTGCCTGGTGGTTCATCTTCTTTGCCACTTCTTAGTACCACAACATTCACATTCTCTTTAGGTTTCAACACGATAATTTCGCTCCAGCTTGTAGTTCAAACCGGCTCACTGTGCCCATATGATTCTCATGTCCTTGTATAATTTTTAAATGTCACGATTCTTCCCTTAAGGGTTTGCCTTTTGCTCTCAACAGGTCATCCTGCAACTTCTGGTATGATGAAATGGTTTAATGAGAAGGCAGGCTATGGATTCATAAGCCGCCCCGGGAGCAGGAGGAAAAGATGTATTTGTGCACTGTTCTTACATCAATGGCGGTGGTCACCATAGCATTCCCATTGTCACCAAAGTTCATCGTAGAGCTGTTCAAATTTTTGTATGAGAATGATGGAAAAGTTGAAATTGTTCTAGCAAGGATAAATCATGGGGATCTTATAGCTGTGGCAATTACCTTTCCGAATTTCCAAGCTTATGTTATCACTGTGGTTCTGAGGATCATGTTCATCATAGAATATTGTTCTTAAAATTCAAAAATCCAGAATAACCTTTTTATTTTTTTTTTAATTTTTATTTTGGAAAACTTGTAGAATAGATTAACAACATTTATTTTTATTAATGAGAATTTTGTAAATGTTCTTTCATTTTAATTTTCCTACCCAAGCAAAGTACCGAAAGTATGACCAAAGGGTTTTGAAATGGACAGGAATGAAAGTAATTTCACCTTCACCAACATCAAAAGAGGCGAACAGAGAAGCTTTCCCGTCATAAAAACTACAATGATCATCCAGAAGTGACCAACTGATATGAACTCCCAATAGAGATTGAGAACCATACTATATCACCCCAATACAATAGAGACTTCAACTATTTAATAATGACTTGGATCAACCCATTGCTATATGGGTCAACTTGTTAGATATAAAACCAATCATGGATATTTTCCTAATAACTTAAACTTATAAGATGAACCAATTTTTAATATAATATTAAAGTCTTTATAACTTTATTGTCGAAGGTTCGAATCCCCTTAACAAATTATAGTTAAAGATAATTTCAGCATATGACATAGATGTGCCAACCAAATTTCTCTCAAGTGGTTTGTGTTAGGGGAGTTCTATCCAATAGAGGCATCCCAAAATATCTCTTTGAGCTCAGTTTAACTCTTTCTGACTATTATAGTTTTGGAAATGACTTTTTACTGCAACTCGTTATTAACTTGCCTCCTGATGAGATTTTCCCTTGTTAAGGAGCTTGTATTTCATAGATTGTACACAAGAAATTGGATAGAGAAGATTATAATCTTTTCAAGGATTGTCCAGAGTTGGAGATTTTGAGGATTCAAGAAAGATCATATTTTTATTGTTGGCATTTGAAGTCGTCTTCGAGCAAGAGGGAAGGTTACATCAGGGTTGACTAAATAACCCTCATAACTGCTATTAACAATAAGACACTAGATAAGTTGCAGTGTAAACTGCTATACATGGATGATAAAGGTGCAGGATATAAGACTGCAATGAAAATGGAAACTTAAAGTATAAAAAGAGGTCATGTAATTATAATTATAAGAATTATGATATATCATTAGAATGTAATATTAAAATAAGAGAATATCAGTTGATAATTTTTATTTCAGATAGCACGGGTTAAGTTAAAAATACAAATAAATGAAACACAGTTAATAAATAGCTAGATTCCTTAAATATATTGATAAGAGTTTGATCTCTGACTATGTGTACAGATAAAACTTTGTTAAAAGAGATATTCCCAATTTAATGATCTCTGTTTTGAAAAGTTAGTCTCTAGTTGTTGGTTGTAGGATATCTTAGTGAAAAAAATATAAATAAATAAAAAGAAATTTTATAAAGACAAAACAATGATAGTGTCTTTGAATCCTTTGTATGGCAGATACCCGTAAAACAAAAAAAAAAAAAAAAAACAAAACACTCCTTGTATTAAAAAATTGCAATTGAATTTGAAATATTTTGTTCCTATCACAAATTAAAATTTTCAATTTCTTCTTAAATTGGTGCTAAGGATGGCAATTTTTTCCACAGGGATAGGGATGGAAAAGAAAATTTAAAAAGGAATTTCAAGAATAGGAATGGAGATTATACTCCCCCACTTTGCAAGGATTCTAGAATTAATAAAAATACTAAAATACTATTAAGTTTAACATAAAATATATATAAGATGGGAGTATTTTTGTAATTTTATAAATTATTTTATATTAAAATAATTCTATTTGATTAATATTTTAATTTTATATAAAAATATTTTAATAAAATTCTCAATGGGGACTCGTGGATCCCTGACTCCTCACGGGAAATAATTTTTTCTCAATGTTATAAACGAGAATGAAAATAGAAAAAATTCCCTAATAAGAATTAACAAAGGAGACTATATTCCCCATTCGTTACCATTCCTAATTGGTACTGCTATTGCTTTCTGTAAGGCTTCTGTCTCTTGTCTATTATACCAACACCCTCCCCCCAAAATTTATAATATTATATAATCGACACTCAAGTCTAATATTGAAAAAGGCACTACTACTAGAAGGTGCCCTTTTCAATATAAGCCTTAATTAATGCTAACATTTCAAAGTTGTATTGAAATCAGTTATATATATGCACTGGTTACCAAATTTCATTACATTTGATACAAATTTGACCAAATTATGTGCGGAGCATATAACTGCTGAAAGCATCTAAGTAGTAAGCCCACCCAAAGATGAGTGCTCTCTTTGTAGTCATCTGTTTAATTAATGGTCATAGATATATGGGATATAATAGAAAAATGCTATATTGTTAAGGTCTTCAATGCTAAAAATGTGATCAGATAAATGTGAGAGATGATATTGTAAATTTATAACTGGTTTCCACCATCATTGTAGAGGAACTATCAAGACAAAATTCTGTCTTATTATATTAAACCTTGTGTTATTGTATTGGAATTGATAACAATTTAATAATATAATATTACAAGTTGAATTATTTAATTTTTTTTGATTAATCATAACGCAATGACAAATGATTTAAAATATATGGCGAGATAGAAAATTTGCTCCAGCAACCAACTACTTCAAAAACTTCTGGGCAATTTGTCCAAGCAATTCAACCTATGGATGTAGCATTATCTTCCATGCCCAAGTTTTGATAGTCTTTCGTGGTTTAGGATTTCTGTTATACGCATAATTGGGATTCAACGATGTAGTTTATATTTATTCGTTTAATCATAGCCAAAGTTTGAGTTACGTAACACCTAGATTTTATTATATCTAAAGTTATTATAATAAATAACGTGACACAATGTAAACTATTTGATAAATTAAACAATGTATTATAATTATCTATGCAATAATTTAACTATTTCATGTCATCATCAATGGTTGCATGTTAAATTGATTACAATTGATGGGTTCGGGTCAAGTTCGGGTAACATCTAATGCATAGTCAATTACGCCGCATAAGTTACAATCGATGCTCATATAACCTAATTAAGTCCTATAAATAGGACTTTTGTATGTGAATTTCTAACAAGTCGGCCGCAGTTGTTCTGTTTGAGAAAATAATCTCTATGAATGGCTGATCCTCTCACCAAAGATGAAGAAAAAGAAAGATCAACTATCAGATAGATCAATCTTTTTTCTTTTGCCATCATCATTTTCTTCCTGTAGATGAAGCAGTAAGGTAAGCTTTCTCATAACCAACATGGTGGATTTCTATCTCCCTTAATATGTACATTTTCCATTTCTCTTTCCCTCACAACTTACAATTTGCACAAATCTTATTTACAAAATTGCCCATTTTTCTTCTCCTCGTAAGTCGGAATCGCACGTTTCCATCCTTCCTACTACCAATTGATGTCTTTTTCTTTTATTTTTCTGAAGAAATTTTGGTTATTTTGCTATAGAAATTGTTTGGTTGCAGTCCTTTGGCTGTGGTGCTTTGCTTTTGAATTTGCTTTCAACGATTGATATATGTGATTTTTTCTAAGAGCAATTCATAGAATGGCTTGTTATTCAGTTGCTTAATTTTGAGTTGATTGTTTCTATCAGGAGACTACGATCGCTAGGATCCTTCATAAAGTACCAAGATACGGTTGGTTGCTTCCAGGCTGGGTTGTCGAGGAACGCCATATGGAACATGGAAGAGTTTATAGGGTACCGAAAAATCACCATTTTCTGATTTTAATTTATTCATTTCCTTAAAACCCTTACTAGTATTTTTTGGGAAATTTTTGTGACCTCACCATTTGTTTGTTCTATGATCTAGGCAGCATTTGTGCTTTATATATAGATTTTCTAGTGCTCATCTAATTAATTGTGCATTTCGGCCTTTTCCTTATCTGTGAGGGATAAGAAAAGGAGCATGTTCTTGTTTCAAACATTCATTCGTTTGTTTTAAGAGTGTTGTATGTTTAGCAAATAGTAGTTGGTGTGAAAAAACCTACTCTCTTAACATTCAGTTTCTTTCAAACATTATTTGGATTATTTATCCTGTTCATTCACATTTTTGTTTCTACTAAAAGGACTTCTTTGTTAGCTTGATGTAAATCTGAAGATTTCCTTGCTTAATTACTTAGTTGATATCATGGATTTCATTTCTCACCATGTTGCTTCTCTCCCTTGTACCTTGGGCTGCCACGTGTCTACTTTCTCTCCTCTTCATATTCGTTGTTGGCCACTTAGTTGATAATTTCGCTCCAGCTTGTAGTTCAAACCGGCTCACTGTGCCCATATGATTCTCATGTTCTTGTATAATTTTTACACGTCACGATTCTTCCCTTAAGTGTTTGCCTTTTGCTCTCAACAGTTCATCCTCCAACTTCTGGTATGATTAAATGGTTTAATGAGAAGGCAGGCTATGGATTCATAAGCCGGCCCCGGGAGCAGGAGGAAAAGATGTATTTATGCACTGTTCTTACATCAATGGCGGTGGCCACCGTAGCATTCCCATTGTGACCAAAGTTGATTATGATCGAGTTGAAACTGAAGATGGCAGAGTGCAGGCTGTTAATGTCAAAGTTCATCATAGAGCTGTTCAACAGTACGGAAAAGTTGGAAGTGCTACATTTCAGTCTGAAACATCAAAAGTTAAATTTGACCTAGAGGGTGAAAATGAAGGTGTATTCGAGGCTGTTGCTGTAGAATAACTTATTTATTGTTTTTAATTTTTATTTTAGAAAACTTGTAGAATAGACAAACATCATTTATTTTTATTAATGAGAATTTTGTAAATGTCTTTTATTTCATTTTAATTTTCCTACCCAAGCAAAGTACCGAAAGCATGACCAAAGGGTTTTGAAATGGACAGGAATGAAAGTAACTTCACCTTCACCAACATCAAAAGAGGCGAACAGAGAAGCTTTTCCATCATAGAAACTACAATGATCATTCAGAAGTGACCAACTGATATGAACTCCCAAAAGAGATTGTTAACCATACTATATCACCCCAATACAATAGAGACTTCAACTATGATGACTTGGATCAACTCATTGCTACATAGGTCAACTTGTTAGATGTAAAACCTATCATAGATATTCTCCTAATAGTCTAAACTTCTCAAATAAACCGATTCTTAATATGATATTAAAGTCTGAATAATTTCATTGTCAAAAATTTAAATCTTCTCGCTAACACTTTTTTAATAAATTGTAATTAAATATAATTTCAATACATGATGTGCCAACCAAATTTCTCTCAAGTGGTTTTGTGCTAAGGGAGTTCTATCCAATAGAGGCATCTCAAATTACATCAGGTATGACTAAAATAACCCTCATCAACAGTAAAACACTAGATAAGTTGCAGTATAAAGTCCTATACATAGATGATGAAATTCGTAGGATATAAGACTTTAGTGAAACTGGAAAGGTAAAATATAAAAAGAGGTTATGTAATTATAATTATAAGAATTATGATATATAATTAGAATAGTAATATTAAAATAAACTTTTTTGCCCAAAACTTTTCTTACCTTAATAAACGAATTCTCAGGCATAAAATCTTAAATATATTTAACTTAATTATGTTTCTCAAATAATTCCAAAGAACCCACTTCAACTTAGCCATGTACAAAAATCTCCATGGACTTAGAACAAGGAAAAGGAGCACACTATACTTCTCATATTATGCTTAAAACCATTTCTATCACTTCTCTTTTGAATTGCAAATGTAATCTTGTATTTTGATGAAGGTAAACACCATACTAGAAGAAAAGTACACCCATGCTTCTCCTCCGTACACCCCACAATCTAAGTCATCATTAACTATCAAACTCTTACTTCATTCAGATACAGTTTCCAGGGACCTCTTGAGAGATGCAAATCTGGGCAATTCAGAATCAAGATCACCATCTTCTTTGCGTACTCTGATGATGGATTCTACGTTCTAAGAATTCACCATAACAGTGATAACCCATGCATCAAACTATGTTAATCTCCTTCTTATAGTTAATGCCCATGAATTCTATTGATTGTGATTCCTATAATGAGATCTTCTCAAGGGGAGAAAATAATAAATAAAAAAAATAACTGTAAATGATAATTGAAGTGATCCCCTTCCATTATTCTTATCAAGCTTCACCTATAATTGGATATAAAGAGGGAAGGGGTTCCTACAAATTAACTCAACAATTAAAACCTCATCAAGATATACATATATATTAAAAATTAAGGCCATGCTCGATTTGGTTGTCAATTTTATGTTTCAAAGTATGTAAAAACTAAAACCAGCTTTCAATTTTATAATTTTAGTTTCAGTTTTTGGTGGTTTCCAATTTTCAAATTTTAATACCTGTTAAGTGACTTGAAATTTTTGTTATGCCTGCATTGATAACCCGACCTGAAGGAGAATTTTTTAGAGGTCTGTGGTAGAGATGGAGGGATCGGGGCCGATAGGTTCTCACAGAACATTAATGCTGTAGAAACATTTCTTGCGAAAAATCTCTCAGAGAGCACATGATCATTTTTTGAGAGAAAACTCCAAGAGGAGCTACAAGCAAAATGGTGGGAGAGTTTTTGCTTGGCATGCAGCCCCGGCAAATGCAGTGCCTGACATTTTGGCTCACGGATTTCATACATTTTGGTAGTGACAGTGAAGAGGAGACGAAGACTGTTTGGATTGATATGGATCCACTGAAGGAGCTTTTGCAGGGAGTCCTACTACAATAGTCAAGACTTGGCTTCCATAATTGGTCAATCCTGTTGTAAGTTCATTTCTGAAAATTGCATGGCCTAAAGTTTCCTACCGTTGGAGAAACTCCAGCCATTGATTTTAGTGAATTTCGTAGGAAAATGACATTGGTTCTGGCTATCATCCAAGTAAGCAATTGCAGCAAGAGAACCTGAAGTATAATTCAGTTGTCAATTATAAGAGTTAAAAGTATCACAATAATAATAATAATAATATGTCAAAATGAGAAGATAGAGTATGAGAGACAAGATTCCAGCTCACCAAGACATAAGAGACTTTCATGGTACATACCCCAAGGTTTAAAACCTTTAGATATATATAGGTTTTTGTCCTGTAAGTCTGTTTCTCTGGGTTATAAAACATCAAAATGTCACCAACCGCAGAGTACATTATTATCTCTTTGGTTAAAAAATATATGGGCCTCATGCACAGTGAACCAGTGACACTGTTAATTCTTTCCAAAGGAATTGTGTTTCTTCTTTCGACGACAGTACCACTGTGATGTTGCAGCTTCCATTGTCTCTTCTTTATCAAAAGCATTGGCCCTCGTACAAATGGTCTGGTTAAGAAATTAAAGTTAGACAACAGCAAGAATATGCAACTGAGGAAGGCAAATAATGCAAAAGTCTTGCATCTTACACTGCTAAAGCTTATTTAGTCAATTTTTCTATGGTGTGAACTATATAATTAATTTCATTAAGATTTATTTTTACTTAATGAGATTTAAATTATTTAAGTTTATTTTCAACAAGATAAATATATATTTGACGAATTAAATAATTCTAAGCAAGTAGATGCTATAGCATGTATATATAATTCAGTCAAATGTTTTGCCTACGAATCTTTTCTTTGATTTTGAAAAAAATCAATAAATTTCTTTATTAAAACTAAGCTAAATTATTTTTTTAAAAATGAGTTAAAAACCAAAACATTCCCATTTTAGCCAAATGGGTTTTGTTTTCAAATTTGCTTTTCAAAACCAAAAATCTAAAGCTCGTACGCACCCCAAACACCTCCTAAATTAAAACCAGAAAGAAAATGTTCATGCGTATGTGTTCAAAAACTTTTATAATTCCATTATATTTCTAGATTCCACTATAATTCTTTCAGCAACACAAAAAGAAAACTCTTCAAAGATCAGACATTCTGGAAAAGTGGATGGTCCAGCATTAAAATTTTCCGATTTACATCTTCCCCAAATTTAGGGTTTGTGTTTTATTGTTAAAAAAAAAAAAAGCCCTCAATAGGGATGAGTTTTGAAGTATTAACTTGTCAAGTGAATATCAACATGAAAACTTCATAGGTGTAAAATGGGATTTCTCCATTTTATCACTCTCAATCAAACATTCAACAAGTTTTTGTGAAAAGGAAGCTAGTAATTTTATGATGTTTTCTGAAAAGCTTACCTTACTGCTTCATCTACGGGAAGAAAATTGATGATGACACGAATAGATTGATCTATTCACTAGTTGATCAGTCCTGGCCGATTCTTCATAAACCATGATCGTCGCACTTTGCATTTTTATGAAATCATTCTTCTTCATCATGCTTTCTTCTTCTTCTTCATATCCCTAAGGGAACATCTATCATCTACCTTTCCATTATAGAGATAATTTTCACAAACAAGAATTGTGGCTGACCAGTTAGAAATTCACTTAGAAAAAGGTAGTATTTATAGTTCTTTAGCACAGAATTAGGTTAGATCACCCGACCCAAACATGTAATTGGACATGATTAGAGCCCATTTGAATTCTAATTTTGGCCACAAACGCTTTTAAAATTTAGATTCACTTCTTAAAATAAAAATCAGAAGTATATCTAAGAAAAAAAAATCAAACTGCTTTTTTTTAAGTAAGCAATGGATGCTTTTTAAAAAATAGAAGTAGAAAGTTCATAAAAGAAAACTTCCAACTCCTGCTTTTTTTTACACCTCAAAATTCCATGTCACATCCTTAAGTTGATTTGCTTGGACAAACTTCCCAAAAGCTTTTGAAGTTTTCAATACATTAGACTTAAGCATCAATTATAAAATATAAATGGGGATTATCATTTATATGTACATATACACACACATATATATTGTTAATTTAAGAGTTTTTTATTTACTTTTTTTATTCTCAAAAGCTCTTTTGCCAATTGAGGTGTCTCCTATAAAAGGTTTCCTTACGTAGACTGTTTGTTCACTTCAAAGTTTTGAAAGAAGAAAATCTCAGAATCATTACAAGTTCTGAATGGTTTTGTTATCTGCTGGGTTGAGTATCTTTAAACCAAAGTTGCAAACACACTGAAAAAGGCATATTGTTATTGATTGAAATATTTCTTCTTCTTTTTTTTTTTTTTTCTTGGAGTTGATATAATTTCTTCAATCAAAACATGTTTCTTCATTTTAAAAAATTTTAAAAAATTTAATTATATATAAAGTTTAGAATTAATATTTATTTTCTTTTTATATGAATCACCAATATTTTACATTATATTAATATCCGACTAATTCTGTTTAAGTTTAACTTAAACAGAATCACAAATTATTGGATAATTTTTTTAGTAAGTTTAAAATTAATATTTACTTGGATTGCTTAAATCGGTGAGCAGAACAGAACGACGTCGCAGTGGTTTGTGCGCATACCCTCGAACCATTGACACAACGGTCTAAAACAGGACGTGGGGATTCTTTCAAATTCACGCCGCGGAGATTGCAGCTCGCGTTCTAGAGAGCCATCCAGGAGCACTCGCGCGTAAGGGGTGAAGGCGAGGAGCGAAAGTCTAGGTGCGGAGATTTTAGAGTGAGAGAGCGAGAAGAATCGAGCTCCAGATTAATAGAGTGAGAGAGGGCGATAGAGAGAAACTCAGAAGCTCTGAGAACTTGAGAAGGTTTCCCATTTCAAGAGAAGTTTAGTTTCTTTATCATTCCAACATTCACTGCCTCAGGTATGAAGAACTGCTACTGTGAGGTTTCCCTTTTTTGTAAATTTATCTGATGAATTTTTATTTGTACTGTGATCAATTTCATGTTTTGGTACTGATAGTGAAAGTTTTCCTGAAGCAATCATGTAACTTTTTGGTTCTGATGCAAATGTAGTTAGTTAAAAGTGTAAATTTATTTTCTGTTTTGGTTCAATAGTAGGTTTCTTTTTCAGCATGCAGTGCCATACACTTTACCTTGTGCTGGTTCTGTAATTCAGAAATCTCATCCTAGGATCTTCATAGATCATATTTTCTGTCTCTGGTTGTTTCTGGTTTATATGTAGGCTTAATTGTTCAGTATATTTGTTTATTCACGTTATTTTACTGTTTCACTGTTCATGTGTTTTCTTAAGCCTCTATTTCAGTATATCATGTGATTTAGTTCTGTAACAGAATTTAGATATAGATGAAATCATGGTTAGTTCCTTTTTCTGATATATAGATGAAAATTTGATATTAGTACCTTAGCCCAGTTTGCAAGCTCCAAGTCTAGAGAAGTGTAAAACTTACTATGTCAGTGCTCCAGTTAGCCTTGAATACTATATTTTCTCACAAAATGATTCTCTTTAATAATTGTTGAAATGAAAATCATAGGTGTGCTGGAAAAAGAGGAAGAACTGTCCTACAATAAAGAAATTAAAATAATTTACTTACTTCTTGTGAGATATTCCATATGATTCAAATACGTTGAGGAAATGTATCTGATAAAATGTTAAGACGATAAAAAATTTATTTGAGAGAAATTAAATATCTTGATACACATGCATCACACCTGTCCGTAGTAAGATATGGTTAATAGCTCATATTAGCCATGACATCATTTTTAACGATACCTGAAAAGATGAGTCCCTTGATTGGATAAATGAAAGGTCAGGTCCTTAATTGGTTTCTCATATTATATAGTTTAGATCCTTAAAGCATACTTCACTCCTATTTTCCTTTTGTTGATATCATATAGATGATACCATACTTTCAAGTTTAAATCCTGAGCAAGAACAGATTCAGACTGGCAAGCCAAGAAACTATTTGAATGCTTGCTAGGATTTTTTCATTTATCAATGGCCATAGAATGTCTTGTGCTGGGTAAGTCTACCTCTCATTTGTCCTTTTCTCCTGCTTTTCATTCCTACGCTTTCTTCAACGCTATTGTTGGTAATTGTTGCAGGTGCTGGGCAAGAAGTTGGGAAGAGCTGTGTCATAGTGACGATTAATGGGAAACGAATTATGTTTGATTGTGGAATGCACATGGGCTATTTGGATCACCGGCGGTATCCAGATTTCTCTCTGATCTCTAAGTCTGGAGATTTCGATAATGCCCTGACTTGCATCATCATCACTCATTTGTATGGCACAAACTCTGTTCTTTTTCCCTTTTAAATCTAATGTAGTTGTGTTTGTCTTTAATTGAATGAGTTCATCTTGGTGTATAATTGTGTTGTTGTTTGAGATGGTTAGCCACTTGGACCATGTTGGGGCATTGCCTTACTTCACAGAAGTTTGTGGGTATCGTGGACCAGTTTATATGACGGTGAGTTCTTTTAGATGCTTGATGAAATGATTGTTAGAATTTTTTGATGATTTTGGGACACGTTTTTTACTTGAAGGAAGTTTTATCTATGTCTTTGAAATTAAGTGGTTATCAAGTTTTTATATTCTTTTTATTTAAGTGAAATTCAAATTTGTGAAATCTATGGTTGATGAGGTTCTTTGCCCTGCTTTTAAATTAAATTAATTTTCTTTTTCCTTTTCAGGAATTGGGCAGTTTTTGGAAAACTATTATGATATTCGTGACTTAGTGATTCTGAATTGTTGTGGAATTTGTTATTTTGTGAATAAAGTTTACTTCATATAATCATGTTTAGTTTTATTATCTTCACATATTATGGTGTTATTGTGGTCGATGGTGCTGGTAGGATGTGATGCATATACTCGAGCTGAGATGCCAATTTGATATTTACAAACATTTTATCGGTGCTTCTAATATCAAACAGTCTTGTAGTTTCTAATTTCTGATCTCTCTCTCTGTATATATATCTTTCCTTGTTTTATACACTTCTTTATACACTTTGTCTGTTCAATGGGTCTATGTTTAATTTCTATATGGGCTTCAAGTTTCTAATGTTACATTCATTATTCATAATTAATCTTTGATTTTGAATGCAGTACCCAACAAAAGCTTTGGCTCCTTTAATGTTGGAAGATTATCGGAAAGTGATGGTTGACCGTAGGGGTGAGCAAGAACAGTTTACCGCTGATCATATTGCCAAGTGCATGAAGAAAGGTAATGTGTGAGTGTGATTCAATTTTCCATTACAGTATGTATGATGTTGGTAGGGAAATTATTCTTTTGGTGTTGACATGGCACTAGAAAGCATTGCTTCTACTGAAGGTTGTTACACCTGTTAGTCAACTGCAGATTAGCTGTTGAATTAACATGTATTATAGGGTGCTGATGCCAACTCTGTTGTGGTTTGAACTGTTAGCAGCTTTTCATTGTTTTAGAAGCATTTTAGGATCTTTTAATTTGTAACCCTTCCCCTTAAAAAAATTCAACTCTTACAATCTTTTTTCAAGTCTAAAATTTCCCTCTTGAAGTGTTTATTTGGACTGTGGTACTCAATAGGATTAACACCAGAGATTTGTTAAAGGTGTGTGTGCCTCATAATGACCGGCCTTCATTAATAACCTGTTGCTAGAATTTTGAAACTAGAAGTCACAGTATGGTTGATCTTGAGGTTGCTTGGCAAATTTTATATTAAGAGCTCTGGATGTGTGGGGAATATTGGCACATTTGATTTGAGTATAATTACTACAGGAGAAACTACCATTGAGAAAACAGAAGTTCAAAATTTGTATTTGTGTTTAACTTTGACGTTGGAGTACTTTTTAGTTGTATTTTTGTTTTGTGATCTTCATATGTTTTTGTCTTTGGTAATATTTTTAGTTAAATTTATGTCAAGTGTTTGGGTGGCGTTTCTAATGGCCCAAGTTTTCCTTAAGTAGTAGTAGGTGTAAATCCTTATAGACTTTGGGATCCTAAACCTAATCATTATGGGTAAGTTAGCAGGTCTATTTAGAGGGTTGTAAACTTGTAATGCTTTATTTGGGTTCAGTTTGGACAATTAATTAGAATATAAGTTTTCTTCTGAATTTCCTGGCTGCTTAACCTGAGGACTTGCCTTAAGACTGAATAAGACCCTTCTGTTGGCTGTATTTTGGATCTATAATTGGTGATTTTTCTCTCCTTTTTCAGCAGCTAAGCTGATGGGTTTCTCTTCATAGAGTTTGTAATATGTTTTCCTTTGCTAGATATTTCATTTAGGATTATTAATTTTACACTCGTATGCAGAACAAGTTGAGTAAAGCTTTTACATTTACTCAGATATATGATTGTTAATAGGATGAATGCATGCTTTGAACCTATTTTGTTGAAATTGTGGGTTTGGGGTCTGACTGACAAATGTTATCCAGAATTACTCACATATTTTCTAAATTTTCCAATTTGATTTGGTTCCCTTGTGCAGTTATTCCTGTGGATCTGAGGCAGAGTGTGCAGGTTGATGAAGATCTGGAGATTCGTGCCTATTATGCAGGACATGTAATACTTTCAAAATTCATCTCTTAAACCAAGTTAATATGCAGTGATAGATTTAGTTCCAGACTTCTGACCATTAAAGTACTTCTTTTTCTTTTATATTCCAGAATCAAATACATTAAGAGAAAATGAGCATAAATGAGTCAGACAGACCTCTTTTTACCCCACCCAATCCTATCTATCAGCAAATGGAAACTAAATCATACTGACATAAGAGACCATGCAATGACTTTTAATGTTTGCAAGAGAAGCCTTCTTGAAATTCTGAGTGCGTAACACCAGATATAAGTCATAAAAAAGAAATTTTGTCCCTAATAATTGCTAATATATTTATGGGGAGGGAATGGGAATGTTGGCTTGTTCATGTCTTTTCTTCACAGTTGACCTAAAGTTATGACTACTGAACCTATATCTAGAAACTCCAGTCTTGCAGGAGCATGGTGAATATATCTTTGAATTAGATCCATTCCAACAAAATTTACCTCCACCCATAGTCTTTGATACCCTTATAACGTCAATAATCTGATTGTGTAGTCTAATTTTTCTTTGCTCATGCAAGTGCAGAATTGGGTAGGAGACTTTTACTTGACCAAGTTATTGAAGAAATGATCTGAAATAAGGTAATTTCTAGGCTGGACATGATTAATGAAGTACCAAAATGAATAAGTGACTCCCTTTGATTCCTTCACTAACTTGAAAACATAAGAGACTGCTATTTGCTCTGTCATTTAGTGCCTTGTAATTGTCCAGTGAGTTCCATGTTTGGTGTGATAGGACAGCAGCAAGTTTGTGCTACTAACATAGCATTTTAAACTAAAGTAACCTCGTCATGCATTAAGGTCTAGGATTTAGAAATCCTGTATTTGGTGAACTTCATTGCCCTTAGCCTTTTTCCCTTGTATGCTACTTGTAGTCTGTGTCCAGAATCAGTTTGTTGATTGTAATATCAATTTTTTTTTTTTTTTCTATTTTCAGTTTTAAGCTCCTGATGATCTTTTAGAGCCCATTTCTTTTCAATTATAGAGCTATTCTAGATATGATACTTGTAAATTCATGCAACATGAGCTCACGAAACATGTGCTCCTGTGTTGGAGTCTTAATTGCTGTTTCACATGGAACAAGCATTGTATATTTTCCCATTATTTGGAACATTTTGCACGGGTTGGTGCAAGCTTTGATTATTTTAGATTAGACTTAATCCTTCAATTTATAAGGTTATTGGAGCTGCAATGTTCTATGCAAAGGTGGGAGATGCAGAAATGGTTTATACAGGAGATTACAATATGACACCAGATAGACACCTTGGTGCAGCTCAAATTGATAGACTACGAATTGACCTTCTCATAACAGAGTAAAGATATTTCTCTGCCACTGCATTTTTTTTTTTTTTTTTTTTTTTTTTGACAATGTTATCAATCTTTTAGTGGATTGCATAGTTCCCTTTTTATTCATGCTGTTTATTAAAATTATCAGTTCATATGCGGGAATTGTCTTAAGAATTTCAATTTGGAATCTTTTTTTGGTGTTATTTTTATGTTTTTTTTTCTTTTTTTTTTTTGGGCTAAGCTTCACTTCTATATGAACTTTTAATTATAAATGTTTCTTCAATAGCATGTATATCCATCATCTCTTGTTGAAATTGTGACTGTTGTTACTAATATTTTTCATCCTTTTTTTGGGTTCCAAGCCTCATAAATTGTGTTAAAAATTTTGAAAATTCATCAGATGATGTAATTTAATACAAAGGAATTTGCTCTCCAGGAATACTTATATAATCAACTCAACCATGAAGAAGTCATTTTGTTGTCCGACAATGCCCCAATTGAATAGTTTAGGAAAAACATTTACTGCTGCTTTCTTCACTACCTACCATAAACATAGGGCGTTATAGTAAATCTCATCTCTTTAACCTTAAACCTCCATGGACCATTCCTTTGCTATGTCTATATCTTCATGGGCTTTCTAAACTTTCTTAACTTGCCCCATGCCCCCTTTTTAGAATCCCCAACCTCGTGCTATTATCCTGTAAAACAATTTGTCAGTATTACAGATACTGCTGCTGCTGCTAGAACTATTTTTCAAGGAACAACTTGACTAAAAAGCATAAGTTTTTCATGGTAAACAACAACCTGACATAACATTATTTTTGACTGGTATTTTAATTATTAGATTGGACATGGCAAGGAATGCTAGACCACTTGTTCCAACTGTGCATGACACCATATGTAAGATCCACTTGACTCAGAAATGTTAAATCGTTAATCACTTGCCAGCAACCCTTAAAACCAACATGCAAAACATTTGAGGGACCATGAGGCAACTGAGTATCTGTTATATAAAGTGATTCTTCTATTTTTCAAAAGGAGGTTGTTCATTTTTGTGTCCTCCATGGTTATTTGACGTACACCAAGAAACTTACAGCAGGAGCAAGAAAGGAGCTACTGAATAAAAATAACAAAGTCTAAAAGGAGGAAATACTGAAACGGGACAAAAGGTCCAGCACTTTGTCTTCATTTTGTGGATGGAGACACTGAAGTGAAAACCCAGAAAGGAGAATTAGTCATGTAGGAAGGAGAAACTATCAACATTATCCAACTATACAGCAGTAAAACCAAACAAATTTTTATCTGGGCAAAGTTTCTTTGCTAATTCTTTGATCAGATTTTCGCCATTAAACAATGAGGCTCAGAGTGTCATGCCATTTTTCTATCCCACGGGATATGTCTGCGGTAGCTATAATGATGGAAGAAATAAACTCCCTTAGCTCTTGAACCAATTGATACTGAGGAAAAATTGTCAGACCCGATCTACACATCAAAATCAAGTAGGCATCAATTCATAAACTCCCTGCTTAGCAAATTTGCCTTGACAAGCCATTCATTCATTGAGTAGTAGATCTGTAAAAACCTTTATCCATTAATTAAAGGATAGCTACTTACTGTAGGTATTAGAACGTTCTTAGGACAAGAATATCCTGTTAACTAATGATTACTAACTCGTGTTTGACTGCACGTAACACAGTTTTATGCTTACATAGTATAGGAATATCACATGCATTTTACTGATTTCTTTTACCTGTTAACTAATGATTACTAACTCGTGTTTCTTGTTCATAAATGCATGTTTGGGTTTATCTCTTTTTATTTGGTGGATACATTGTATTATTGTAGTTATATGGGCTTTGTTTGGATGTGTTATTGATAGTGTTCTAAAATACCTTTCATTTCAGATCCACATATGCAACAACAATACGTGATTCAAAATACAGTCGAGAGAGGGAATTTCTCAAAGCTGTATGTATTTGACACTTCATACTGTTTTGGTTACTTCATGTCTTGTTTTACTTCAAGAGATCAATTTTAAGAAGATACATTTTGATTTTATCATCTTCCCTCCCTTTCCTTTTTTGTCCTTTTAAGAACTTCAAATCACTTTGCATTTATTCTGGGTTACTCCTTAGAATTAGAAAGAATATTTATTAGATCTAGAGGTTTTGCCTGAGTAAAGAAGGAAAGGTCTTGTAGTGGTGTGCTATTTATGCATATATTGGTAGATGTCATTGGAGCGAAAAGCTGACACCTTTAAAGGAGGCGTTTCTATTATTTCACCTTTATTATGACTTTATGTGACTACTCTTTGGTTTTCAGCTTAAGGGTAATTATAGGCGTTCCTTTGCTAGATATGCTGAGGGACACAAGGGCTTTATTGTATTGTTGTTCTCTAATACTATATTCCACTTTCCTTGTGCTTCATTCCCTTTTAATTCTGTGAAGATGTGTCATTAAGTTCTCCAATAAAGAAAAAAAGGGGTGGTTGGGGGGGGGGGGAAGGAGGGGAAAGACCCCTTATCCTGAGAACAAACATTTTTTCTGGATGGCATGATGGAAGATTTGGAAAAAAAGTGATCTCCAATGCTGGCTAGCAAAGGAAAAATGTTTGCTTATTGGATAAAACTGGAGAAACAGAATGTAGAAGTTGGATAAAATTATTTGAATGAGTCTATGTTCTCAAAGAAAGCAAGGACTCGATTGGTTGAGTTAGCTTTGGATCTACATGTCGTCTTGTCTACTTAGTACTTACATGATTGAACTAAGAATGCATTTATTCACTTTTTCATTCAAATATGTTTCATTTACAGTCTGTTTTGCTTTCAGTCCAAGGGCATCCAATCCATTGCTACTATCATTAACAGGGGAAAAAAAAATTTCTTGCACACTAAAGTTTGAAATTGTTAATATAGGTTTATAAATGTGTTTCTGGTGGAGGAAAGGTGCTTATTCCAACTTTTGCTCTCGGAAGAGCTCAGGTATTCTTATAATTATTGTCTTTGATCTTGCTCTTTAATTAGTATTTGGATGTTATTCTATAGCTGTTGGACAAAATTCTAGCAGTTATTGAAGCTGTTTTAATTGTGAATGGTGGATTCATGCTCAAGTTATCATGTTCCCTTCCCTTTTCCCCATGCCCTTCTAAAGTAAAGGAAAAAGTAGATAAATAACACTTACCACTGCTGAGATCTAAATCTTCGAACTGTATTGTCTGAAGCAGTTTGTAGGCATTATAATATGCTGTTCAGTTGGCAGAAATAAATGATGTCTTATGGCAAAATTCTATGGTTCATGATTTTATCATACGTATACTACATTGGCTTCTCATTTTTCCAACTGTGGTTCTGCTTTGTTCTTTTAACATTGATTCTCATGGTAATATAATATTTGAAATTCAAGGACCTCATGTTTTCTGTATCTTAAAAAGAAATTTCATAATATCATTAATTAGGATTAATTTTTCTGGAGTATTCTGTACCCTCTTTTGCTACGTCAAAATGGATATGTGGAATTGTTTGCTAAATGTATATGGCATCCATATGAAACACTCTATATTGGGATTATATTGCTTGATCTGATATTATTATCCAGCATTATGTAATAGTTGATTTATAGAACTTGCCACTAAGTGATTTATTTATGATCATGTAGGAATTATGTATTTTGTTGGATGACTACTGGGAACGCATGAATTTGAAAGTTCCTATCTACTTCTCAGCAGGTTGGAATTAACCGTTATATTTTCTTTTCATATATCCAAATGTGTATTGTGCATCATGCTCATGTATGCTGAATATTATCAAATGTGAACCTTGGGTGAGTAGGTACACTAGTAACCGACTTCCTGCCTACGTTGTCACTCTTATGGTTGTCATTCAGCCGGTGCTGCTGAAAATTAGCTGGAACAACCTATGACATGTCAAAGAGTCTATGTAGCCTGCTTCTAATTCATCTAGTACCTTTGCTAGTAACTGCCAACTATTCTAGTACTTTTACTACATATTATTCACATATCATAGGAAAGAACTTTGTATGATCCTTAGAACTTGCAACAAGTTTAGTACTGATATTGTCAGTCCTCCAGTCTAGATGATAGATTTGTCTTTGGAGGGGGCTCTGGGTATCCCAAGAGGGCCAGCAAGAATGAAAATGACCTGTTTCAGAGAATGAGTAAGAAACTGAAAACAAGATATAGAGGATAGACACACCAAGAATCCATAGTCCAAATGCTTCTTTTGATAGAAGATGAACCACAATCTGAGTCAAGAAAAAAAAAAAAATTGAGAATCCAAATCCTATCTTCTTTATCATTTAAGATTCCTAAATAAATGTAATTGCAAAATCATGTGAAATACTAACACTGCCAAAGAAGGTGGAAAAAGCTCTGGACAAGGGAAGATCAAGCTGCTAATTGTCTTCACCATATTATTTTAAAAAAAAAAAAAAGTAGAGAAAGTATGACATTTTATGGATTATGCATAATGTGCTTGCTACCTGAGTTGTCTATGTTTTCTTTTCCGTTAAAGTAATGCTTCATTTCCTCTATATCGCTATGCTTATCAAGCTCCAGCCATGTCCTGTTCGAAAGATGTGACCTAAAATTACAATGATAAATACAGCTTATTTATCCAGCTCTATATATCTCAGCTGATTCCTTTTGTTTTTATGGGGATTCTTCGTGATTGCCCTAAATTGAATTTGTATTTTTCAGGTTTGACAATTCAAGCCAATATGTATTATAAGATGCTTATTAATTGGACCAGCCAGAAGATCAAAGATACATACTCTACACATAATCCTTTTGATTTTAAGAATGGTAATTCCTATCTTTCTATATCTGATTCTTGACTATTGTCTTGAATTTTGAAAATTCAAATGGCATCAGTTTTTCATATATGTGCGCAATGACATCCATGTTTCCAGTTCTATTTTGTATTTTACTGCAATTCTTTAGTAGTGCGATGTAGGGTCATGTATGATATTTTATAATCTATGGATATAATGATTAGGAAATCAATTTCCAAGTTCTAGAACTTCGGAGAAGGACAGAGAAGTTCCGGCATTTCATAGGAATCGTAACTGACCAAAAATCCCTTAAACACCATATCGATATTCAATTTATATATTTATTCTGCTTATGTTTGAACATGATAACCACATGTATAAACATATTAATCACATAATGTTGAAGAGTATTTTGGTCACGAGATGCCCATACTTCTGTCCTTTCTCCCAAGTTTTAGAACTGATTTTTCCATAACAATTATAATTGATATGAATAAATTATTTTGCTCTATAATGAAGAGATTTTAGGGTTAAAAAAATAAAACAATTTTCTACACTGCAGAAAAGTGGGAGTTTTGTTTATGATAAGGATTTAACCGTTTAAGGATAAGAAATCTCTGTAGAGTGGAATCTTATTGCTGAAGTACGTTTGGTATGACTTGTTGCATGTATGCTAATGATCTGATAAGTTCTAGTTCTTACTCATCTGGTATGGATATTGCAGTTCACAATTTTGAACGGTCTATGATAGACGCTCCTGGTCCTTGTGTTCTTTTCGCCACTCCTGGAATGATAAGTGGTGGTTTTTCACTCGAAGTTTTTAAGCACTGGGCACCTTCAGAGAAAAACCTTGTCACACTGCCTGGGTACCACAAATAAATCTCATTTTTATTTCCTTGTTTTCAATTTGATGACATGATTACGAAAAGGGGAATAATTGTTTACTGTATATGATTGGTATGTGATGTTTTGAACAAGAAGATTTGGACTTGGAATTAAGGGAGCCCATGATTACGCAAAATAAGGAATCTTGAGCCAAAAAAAACAGCCTTTCTTAACACTTCCCTTTATTAGACTTTCTCTACCAGAAGATACACACTAATACTATTTCCATTTCTTTGTTTCTTTTCTAGGTACTGCGTGGCTGGAACAATAGGACATAAATTGATGTCAGGAAAGGTTACTAAAATTGATCTGGATCAGGATACACAAATAGACGTGCGTTGCCAGGTACATATTTTGGCTTCTATATAATCCTAATTACTCTATAGGCTACTTAAATGAATCAATGACCACAGTAATGCTCTTGAAGTTGGTGGGAGAAAGCGAAACAGAAAAAATGAGCAGAAAATGTCCTCTATTTTCAATGGAATCTATTTAACATCTGAAATCAAATATTTTTTCACAAATCCTTTTGAGTTCCCAATGAAATAAGGGTATGCGGTCTGATATATTTGATGCCTGAAAAATTTATGCGTATCAAATTTAAATTTGAAATTATATGCTCTTTGGTCCTTGAGACTATGTAGTTGCTTTCTTTTATGGCGTGGAATATATTCACATTCCCTCATTTAGTTTCTAATCTAGAACACTTTTGACGAGTGTTTCAATTTGACAGGTTCATCAGTTGGCATTCAGTCCTCATACTGATTCCAAAGGGATAATGGATCTTGTAAAATTTCTCTCTCCTAAGCACGTGATACTAGTACATGGCGAGAAGCCGAAGATGGCTTCTCTCAAAGAAAAAATTCATTCTGAATTAGGGATTCAGTGTTATGATCCTGCAAATAATGAAACCATAAGCATTCCTTCAAGTCTCTATGTGAAAGCAAGAACCTCAAGCACTTTCATTCGAAGCTGCCAAAATCCGAACTTCAAGTTTCAGAAATGCAGTTCAGTGGATAGATCTGATTCAAGTTTGAAAAACAGAAACTTCATGACTCAGCTACAGGTAAACGACGAAAGGATAGCAGAAGGGATCTTAGTTCTAGAGAAAAGCAAAAAAGCAAAGACTGTACACCAAGATGAGCTTTCACACATGTTGGGAGAAAAGAAGCATGAGGTACAGTTTGCTTATTGTTGCCCTGTTCACATTGTTGACTCAATGGATAGCTTCAATGATAGAAATCCATGGCTTCAACTTTTGCACTCTAAACTTCATAGTGAAATATCTGATGAAAACGTCCAAAATTTTGGAGAACATCTACAAGTGGAATCATTTCATGTGTCCCTATGTCTGAAGGATAAGTGTCCTCATAGGATTCAGGAAATCTCCCAAAACATAAACAACAGAGTGTACTTTTGCTGCATTTGGTCGGCAGTAGATGACAAGCTTGCATGGAAAATTATATCTGTAATTGAGAATTTGAGTTTGTGACTAGCACCTATTTATGTTAAGAATTTTGACCTATGTTTATGAATCTATACAAATGATTTGCTTAAAAGAGCTAGAAAATGGTAAATTGAGATGTTCTACTTTACCGCATGAAGAATTTGTGGTTGATAACTTTCTTCAATTCATGTGCATCTTTATACAAAAAGACAAAAATAGCCATCATCATTGTTCTAAAGCTTATTTAATAGAGAAGAACAACCTGTGCTGTGCGTAATAATACCTCTCAGCAATCAAATCTTCTTACCCTTCCTCTTCAAGCTGAGTATATATATAGCTATACAACAACTTGACCTTCATTCTGTTCTACGCTTCCCTTGTATTGATATTTACTAGCAACATACAGATAATAAACTAAGTTCAAGACTCCTATCCCTGCAATAAGGAAGTAAAAGTAATCTAACCTGCCAGCATTCAAATCATTTATCAACCAATCCAAATGGCCATGTCTTCTCGTGACATGATGAACTGTGGTGAGCAGAAAGCTGCTCACGTAGTTAGCCAATCCAAAAGAACATGAGAACAAGGCATTGGCAATGCTCCTCATGTGCTCAGGAAACTGCCCGTTGAAGAACTCAATTTGCCCAACCAAATTGAATGCCTCAAAAAGACCCATTAGGGTTACTTGTGGAGCAAGCCACCAGACTGACATGGAAGCAATATTGCTCATTGCGTTTGGCTTGGAGTTAGCCAAATCCCTTCTTGTCTTTTCAACTATGCCAGCTACAACCATAGACAGAATAGAGAATACCATGCCAATTCCCATTCTTTGAAGCACAGTGATGCCTCTTTCATGTTTAGTGATTTTTCTTAGGGTTGGTATTAGGGCTCGTTCGTAGATCGGGACACACACGAACACGGTTACGAATGATATGGCAGAGAGTGAAGCTGGTGGGATTAGGAATTTGGGTCCAAGGTGTCTGTCCATTTGAAGAGCTTGTGATATGGTGAATGTCCATTGCTGTGCCATGGAAGTGAGACTGAGTATATTAGCAGTCCATATTGGGAAGATTCTTGCCAGGCATTTTACCTCTTCTACTTGATGAATGCTAACAGTTCTCCAAGGATTTACTCTGGTCCCATCTGAGTTTATCTCACCCTCCATTATTAGAGCAGCTTTGTTTAAGAATCTGGCAAAAGTAAAACAGCGATTGATGTTAGCTATAACATTCTTCTTTGGCTAATGTGCATGAGAATGTACATAATTAATAAGTTTCCAAATGCTTTTATAGTGAGTCTTCAAAATTAAGTCCCTGAAAGAAGAATATCATATACCAACCCAATTTGTTTTGGCCGTTCATAAAGTTCATGAATGCTTGGATTTTGTCAAGTATACTTGTTGTGTGCGTTTTCTTTTTTTTTTTCATTACGTATGAGAATCGACTTCTAAACTTCTTAAACACTACTCAAATCTCTCACCACTAGACCGCACTTCGTAACTTGTTCTAAGGTGCTTTTGCTTTTGTTACTGCACAACTAGGACAATATACGCTACTTCAGGAACAAGTACTGCCAAATGGCAAAATTGTCCTTGGTAGAGTTTTTTTCACTCTCATTCTCAACTAGGCTTCCTGCCAGCTTTACTAAAGCATCAAAGAGGCTGCCGGAGCCAAATTCTCCATTGATCATTTCACTTCTTTTGTGGGTACCAACTCTGCTTTGACTCACTTTTTATACTACATTCTTTGGACTAGCATAGTTGGCATATATAAGTCACATCAAAAAAAGGCATAACATAGAAACATTCTGTGTTTCCTCTTAGCCCATCCCCCCGCTCTCTTTGCTTTACCATATAAAACCATTACTCCATAAACTAGTAGAAGCTACTAGAATAGAAAGACCCATTTGATTAAAATTATCTCTTGTATATATATCCTATTTAGTGGTCCATCTTATAAACAACTTACCTGAATTGATTTGTCAATGGGAGCTTTGAGGAAACACTAGTTCCCTCCAATGGAGGATCATAGAAAATCTCATCCACCTTCTCTTTACCAGGAAGCTTAACTTGTCTCTTTCTGTAAGCAGACACTAGGACTTGTGCAATACCAGAAAATATGCTTCCTTCTGCCTTCACACGCACGTAAAGCCTCGACCCAACGAAGAAAATGATTATGGAGCAGCACATGCACGCAGTTGGTATCCCAAAACCTAATTTCCAGCTAACAGATTCTTGGATATAGATCACCACAGTTAGTGTTATGGACATGATCACAGCAAATGTAGCATAGTACTAACTTATGAAGCTATGGATCCCTTTCTTTCCTTCATCTGTAGTGGGGTCAAATTGGTCAACTCCAAATGGTATGCTGCAAGGTCTTACACCACCTGCACCTATGGTTAGAAAGCCAAGCCCCAAAATCAGGAACCCTATTTGAGATTTGCTAGGTCTAACACAGTGACCTGGTATCTTCTCTTGAGGAGTACACGGTGGAGGATGCAACTGTGGTAAACTAGCTGTTAAGAGTCACAACCACCGTGCCCTGTTTGACAAATGGAAAAATGTGAGTTCGTAGTAATGAAAGTATTCATCCATACAAGAGTTAAATTCACTGCAATCAAATAAATTATAATCATATAGTTGTTGTAGTTGATGAAGTGATGAAATGTGAACAGACACATTATTTGCTGCAATAAATTTGACTATAATAAATCAAGTGTATCAATAGTATTTTCTAACTTCCTATATAGAGAAACATCAACAATTACAATAAAAATAAATTTTATCCCACTAAGTGAAGTTATTTGTATAGGTTGTATGACATTATTATACTCCATCAGAAACTAGAATTTTTAGTTAATCACGAGGTTTCTGTTTATAACTTTCTCTGGTATTCTTTTAGGTACCCTTTATACCTTTTCACCAGACTATGAACCATATAGAGGAACATCAAATTGGTATAATTAGGATGAAGAAATATGATAACTCAGGTTTATTATCTTCTCAAAGTGACAAGTATAAATAGCCAACTTGCTAACTATAATTGCTCCGCTCTCTAAGCAATGTAAGTTTTACCTCCAGTATGAGGTGGGAGTATGGTTCAAAAAAAAAAAAGAACTTGCTAAGATTAATTTCCCAAAATAAATTAATCCATATCATAATAAATGCAATAAGAAAGAATTTTGTATATATACCAGAAGAGAAGCGAAGGAAGAGAATGCTATAGTCCAGAAGCGACCCACATAGCCATCAGATATAAAGGCACCAACCAAGGGTGCTAAGTGTGTTAAACCATTCCACAAGTTGTTAATGTTTGAAGCAGAAACTTGGTCCAAATTAAGCACTCTCAGCAAATAAACCATCAAGTTAGCTACGAACCCAGATACCGCCAACCTCTCAAATGTTTCATTCGCTGCAGAAAGCATAATTGTAATCAAACTGCATAATTTATTTCATGAAAAGCACAATTACAACTTGTAATCCTTCTCAGCACAAATCGGATCAATCAATACCTAAAACAGTACTGGATATCGATTATTCATACCAGAACATTTCACGAAAATATCACATAATTCTGCAGAAAAAAAGAAAAAGAAAACAGATGCCTAAAATATAAGGAATTGCCTTCCATCCTCCAAGTTGCTCTTTATTCTTCTGGGTTGCTTCCATTTTTGTTGATAAATCAATTGAAGAAATGTGCTGCTGCATGCAGCTGTTAGAAGCTGACATTTTCTCTTTATGTGATTGTTCTTGTTTAGAATGCGTTTCCATTGTGTCAGAGTAACGTGTTTGCCATTGGCATTGTCACTTGACGTGTGGGAAGCATGCAGTAAGTTCTTTACTAATTGAAGAACACATGGTTAATGCCATAATTAATTAGACGGTTATTTTGATCTTGGGTAAAAGAAAAGTGCTATGTCTGTTTCATGCATATCTATTTTTTATATTTTTTTTAGTATTTTTTTATTTTTATCTCTTATTTTTCTGTTTTAGATATGTAATATAACTAAAATAAAGGAAGTGTATATAAAGATAAATTTGAAACATACTTTACTATGTGAGTTTGAAGTAAATTTAATTTTTGATTTATTTTGGTAAAACAAAATTCAAATGAAATGTGGTTACTTCATTGTAAAATTAGGGTAAGCTGTAAACTTTAAAGAAAGGTTATATTTATAATGCTACTTACAAATTATGTATTATAATTTGGTATTTGTCAAAAACAACTTTTGACACTAACTGTTTATTTTTGTAGTACACGGGCAAAATTACAAGTTTCTTTATCAATTTTTTTTTATGCAATTAAAAAAAAAGACACATGCTTAAAGTTTGCTTTATAAATCTCAACAATTGTCATCAAATCCAAAGTTTAGTTTGTTTTCTTCTAAAAAAAATAATAAAAAAAATAAAAGGTTAAGTTTGCCTCAAATTCAAGTTTACTAAAGCAGCTTTAATACTAAATCTCTCTTTAACATGGTAATGATACTCCAATTAATAGAACAAAAAACTTGTTGCCAACCCCAGACTTCGAAAATCTGAATCATGATTGCTTAAACAATATTCATGATACACAAGAAACAGTAAGAGCTCCTAAACTACAAATACTGCAATTGATTGCTTCTTATTTCCTCTTCCATCTCCAAGTTTCGACATGGTTCTTCTGGCTTCATTCTCTGATCAAATTCCAGCAAAGACAGTGTTTTAGTATTAGGGATTTAATCAACTATCATCTATAAATCAAAACTTTAAGGGAAAATATTAACACAGTAAATATGATCTATAACAATTTGTAGCAATTATAACATTAGGTAATTTCAAATACCAGTTTTCGTCCTTAGCATTATTCATCTTTAACAAATCTATCCTTACTCTTAATACTTACTTCTAATACTTTTGAGTTAACAAAATGGTACATTTTAAATCGTTAACAATGATACACTTTAAATCGTTACCTAATACTTTTGAGTTAACAAAACGGTACACTTTAAATTGTTCACAATAATATATTTTAAATTATTCCCTAATACTTCTAAGTTAATAAAATAGTACACTTTAAATCATTAATAATGGTATACCTTTCGTTAATTTAAATTTATTTAACAAAAGATCTTGATAATAATTTAAAATATGAGGTAAAATTTTGTTAACTCGAGATAGATTTGGTAAGGAGTTAAAAAATATCTGACAACAAAAATAATATTTTTTTTCAAAAAAAAAATAAATTAAGCATTTTGTATTTCAAGAAACACACACATCACCTTGTACCATTAAGGATAGATCTAATAAGATCATTTTCCGGAATGAATTCTCTGAATCTTCCCTTCATATGTAATGTTGAGATCACTTGAGATACAATTTCACAAAGCCTAGCCTTCTCCATGGCCTTCTCAATCTCAAGCTTTTCCTTTAACTTGCGTTGGAAGGTAGGGTTTCGCATTATGGAATCCCATGGCTTGCACACAGATCTGCATCCAGCAATTTCTTTGGCAGGAAGTTGAAATAAGATTTTTTCTATCATTTCGTACGGAAGATCATCAATTGTTGTTTGGGGATTTTGGCCATGGATAGTACTTCTAGGGTTTTTCCCCATGTGGGAATGCTTCACCAGAAAGAAAGTTAGCAGAAGGAGATGAATAGATTCTCAGAAGTTCTATAGTGTGCTTATATAGCTTCGGAACTTTTCCAAACCCTAGCTAGAGGTTTCAAACTAATTAAGAGAGGATGACGGCTAAGAAGAAAAAATATCGGAACTTCAATAATTTTAGATAACTATTTTACGGTAAAATTAAAAATTTTGTGGATCAGAACAATTTTATTTTTTTTGTTGGGGGGGGGGGGGGGTTATAATCAGAATAAAATTTATTGATGTGTATTATCCACCTTTTAATTCTTTTTATTTTTCCAATCTTTTTTTTTTGGGTTAGTGTTCACGATAGAAATTGACATGGGCATTTTAAAAGTAATGTCAAGCATACATCTAGAGAAGTTGCTGCTTCATCAATTTACTGGTGGGATAATTTAAAAATATATTTTAAAGATGTTAAAATATATATATATATATATATATATATATATATATATATATATATATATATATATATATATATATATATTTCCATGTTGATAAAATTAGTAAAAAACAAAATTAAAATATTTATGAAAACACCACTAATTCAAGTCCTAAGTCAACAAGGAATTATGAAAAAGCCCCAAATCAAGAGGCATAAGCACCCAGGTGAGTTTTCTCATCATCCACCCACACATGAAATTTTCTCAGAATATTCACACTAAATCCAGTTCATATTCACATGTAACTTAGCAAGAACAAATTTGAGGATTTCTTTTTTCACCCCCCGAATTGCTATTCTCACTAACCTTTTTATTTTTCAATACAAAATTACGATTTTACCCCTATGTAAACTAAACTCACTGGCTTTTCTCACCCTCCATCATCTCTCTCCTTCCGTCCCCCTCAATATATATATATATATATATATATATATATATATATTACAATTACGGATTAAATAATCGGTAATTTTATTTTGTTGAGTTAAAACAAGTACTTATCACCAAGTTTATGTTTTAACCGTTCAGATTATATATAATCTGGAATATTAAAATAAAATATGCAACAATATAAAATAATACTTATAATTCATAATTTATAATTGTTAAAAAATACACTATTAAATATAATAATTCATAAATATATAAGTGATAATTCTAGATTATTTAAAACAAATATATATAAATTTAGTGATTATTTATAATCCATAATTAATATATATAAGTAAGTGCACACTTTTAAGTGTGCACATAGCTACTCTTTATACTCCCTTTTTCCACCAAATTAGATTATTTGACTCAACCCAAAAAAAACTTTGATTACAAAGAAAGCAAAAGTGGCAAATGGTTGAAGAATCTTCAAGAGCAGCATCAATAAATGGTTTTCTCAATTAAGTATCCTTGTATTCTAACAATACAGAACAGGCAAAGCTCCAAGTTGAAGACAGTGAAATTATTAAACCCAACACATAAATAAGCAAATGACAGAGCTCTGGTATTGCTATTCTAGTAAACTTCAACATGCCATTGTTTGTTCTTCTTAAGCTGTGAGAGTTTCTCATCCCAACTCTCTCCTCTCTGCTCAGCAACCCTCTTCAGTGTTTCTTGAATCCCAGGCATCATTCCTTTGAGCCCACAGAAATAAATATGAGCCCCACCATCCAAGAGTTTGAAGATTTCATCACTGTATTCCTCAATCTTGTCCTGAACATACATTTTCCCTCCATTCTTGTTCTTCTGCTCCCTGCTCAGAGCTTTATCGTACCGAAAATTGTCTGGATAATCCTTCAGATATTTGCTGAATTCCTCGTCGTATAGAAGACTGTCGGTGTTCGCCACGCCGAGGAACAGCCATGCAAGCCCACCAAACTTGAATGGAGGGATTTGTTCCATGAACATTCGCCGGAGATACCCTCGGAAGGGAGCAATTCCAGTGCCGGTGCCAATCATTATATGAGTAGCATTTGGATCATCCTCCGGCAAAAGCATTATCTTCCCTGAGGGACCTGTGAAGGGAAAAGAAGTAGATGATTCAAATACTCTAAATCAACACTGCAGGTAAAATCTATGAAGAAGATGAATGCAGAATAATGGTATGGCTACATGCATGTTATGCAAAATTTGATGACAGCTAAGTAGACCAAATAATTTATTAACAAGAATAAAAAGATCAATATGGGGAAGAAAGAAGGGCTTTAACATTTAGTAGAAAGAAGATTCTACATATAGTTATTTATATTCATGGTCTTGGATTGCACTAATTTGTAAACTATCATATATGTTTTTTATTTGACTATTCCTTCATTTTCTTCCTCATGGTCCAAATATCTAGAGTCCACAGAATATGACTCGCCACGTTTATCTAAGAACCCATTTGGATTGGCTTATTAAAAAAAAAAAATAAGAAGCATCTCCCCACATGCTTCTAAATCTAGAGATGTTCTCTTTTTACAAAAAGCTAATCCAAATAGTGAATATTTGTATAAAGTACTTCTTTTTCAAATTAAAAGCAACTTGGTAAAAGTTAATCCAAACGGGCTCTAATTACAAATTTCACCCATTGGGCAGTGTGTGAAATAGGAAATTCAATCTTAAATACCTCTAATTTAACCCATGTATCAGTTACATTAGTTGCTACCATTACTGTGAAGTACACAATTCACTGCAGAACATCAAGTTTAAAGAACCACAAACACATAGCTGTCAACAGGTCTGTTTAAAGAAATGCCAGGTACAAGGGGCATGGAAGCACAACCACAAGGCATCTCTCTACTTAGCAAGTACAAATCTAATAGGTTTCAAAAACACAGTGCCACAAAATCTTCGAACACGGTTTTCGAAGAAAAGCACTAAGAACTTGTGTCAACTTTTAGATGGTTTCTTACCTGTGATCTGAATTTTATCTCCGGGCTTTGAGTTACACAAAAAATTGCTGCAAACACCATTCTTGGAAGGATCTTCCTTTCCTGTCTCAGGTTCATAATAAACAGCACGACGAACACACAAGCTGGCTGTTTTTCCATCAAAAAAGTCTCCATATCTAGTAGAAGCAATCGAATAGAGACGAACATTATGTGGAGACCCAGGTTTCTTAGGATTTTCACCCTGCCACCCACGTAGAGTATTAGATACAATCACTAATTAGAATCATTAAAGACGCTGAAGAACATGCCTCATCAATGCAAAATAAGACAGAAAAACATATGTACGGCATGAAATAAGGCCACAGACACTATCATGTTTGAAGGTAGAAAACATTGGACAAAGACTTGAATGACATTCGACACAAACCAATCAAAATGAGTTGACAAAAAAACTATCGAGCTGAAACATATAATGTATGAGGACTTCATATTCAGTACTCTGCTAGAGTTAATGCAGGAAAATAGGATGAGTTAGAATAGAGTTAGTTACTTACAGGGGGAATGACACCATAACTCTGTCCTTCCCAGTAAGGAACATTTCCGCCGTGATCTATCACAATATGACAAGTTTCCCCAGGAGCTTTTGGGCCAACCAGCCTTTCAACAGAAACAATTGTTGCCGTATAGGGTCCTTTAGGCTTGAAAAGATTTAATGGAGGTTCTGCACTATCTTCCAATTCTAAAGGAGAGACGTTAACTTTAGGTACACTTGCTTGTTGCACTGACATGCATATAACACGGCGACTTCTTAATTGGGAATTGCTTGCTTTCAATTCCAAATTGAGGACCCTTGCACATGATTTGTCCTGAATATTTATGCTCGGTGGCTGCAACAATAATAGCAGTTGGCTTTACAAAACAGTAGATATGCAAACATAAACTGTTACTATAATAAATAGCAACATAATTCTTAGGTCTTAGCTTATTCATGCTAGAAGATGAATAATTAATAATATACTAAAAGCAAAAATAACTAAGATATCAAATTTCCACATAAGAATCAGCATTGTTCTGAGCAGCCACCATAGTTGAAATGCCTCTACTTGACTTGAAAAACAAAAATATCAAATAGACCAAAATCACACAGAATTAACCTAAAGAGTATCTAGTGCAGCAATTTTAATTATTTGAGTATCTCTTCCAAAAAAATATCTTTTACCAATCTTTCCATCAACTTAAACTGATTTGTGCATTCATGGGATCCAATCAAGATTGTGGTGCTTCAAGGAAGTGCTAGTAGCCTTGGAAAATAGAATCACAGTTCCAACCAATCTCCACATTTCAAGTAAGTTGGGAATTAAGCATGGTCAAAGTCACAACTTGGGAACTGCATTTTCTTGTTTTCATCCTTATTTAGTTATATCCCTGTTTATAATCCCTTGTGAATTGTATTGGAACTGTATTCGAGGCAAAACTACCAGGTACTCAAAGAAAGATATAACATAATGGTCTAAAGAACCTTCATTAGTTACATATAATAAACAAAAAAATTGCTACAGCAAGGGGCAAGACATTCCTCACATTCATTTCAAAGTTGAAGAATACAAATTGCTTGCTTTATCAATTTCAGGCCCTTTACATGTTTCGAAAGTCAAAAGATCTTCAGCTTAAGTTCCACTTGATAAACGAACAAAAGCAGTAATAAAAAAGAAAAGCACAGATAGAAAAATAAAACGAATAAGAGGTAATATCAAACCTTAAAGGCAGATCTTCTGAGAGGTAAATCGCTTCCAACGGGAACAGATATAGCAACCTACGAAAGACATCGCAACCCACAAACATGAGCACAATTTATCAATTAATTTCTTTTTTCAGTAGCTCAGACACAAAAGGGTCATAGATAAAGTAAAATATAGAGAAAAGAAAAACCCATAAATTTTTACTACACAGAAACCCAGTAGGACAATTGCTAAAAAACTGAGCTTTTACGCTTTACACACTACCATTTCTGCTGCCATCGAAAACCCAGATAGAAAATAGAGGAGATGAATCAAAATCTAATTTCACTTGATTGATGTTTACTGCGCATAAATCCGGAGGGAGAATTGTTTAAAAATCTGAGCTTTTACGCTTTACACACTACTATTTCTGCTGCCATCGAAAAACCCAGATAGAAAATAGAGCAGAGTCCAAACTTGATTTCATTTTCTGTTACGATCTTTTCTAGGCAGCCAAACAGAGTGTCAACATCGAGAAGAAAAAGACAGAGGCTTTACCTGAGACAGTGCTGAATGAGCCATCATTAGATCAAAAAGAACAAGCTTCAGTAACCCCAACAAATGAATAGCGAGTGGGTGTACTTGGACCTTACTATATTTATAAGCCTAAAGAGGCTGCTAGCGGTTGCTGGGTTGGACTTGGTGATCCTTTGGGGACTTGGAAAGGACGACGTTACCTTTGGCTCCTTGGAGGATCGCAGAGCTTATGTTATGTAGCCGAGTTGGGAATAATTAATAGCCGAGGCTAGAATACTCGTCTCCTGTAATAGGCACCGGTGCATGAACCGTTTGATTGGGATCTCGCAAATCTGAGGGTTCATATTTTCTTGAAAGCAACCTCTATATTAAATTGTTAAATGTCAAATTTTTAGATATTTAAATACGTTGACCGTGGCACGAAAATGGATTCAATGAATCACTCATTCAAATTCGCTGAATATGAGAATTTCGTGAGTAGTCAACTTATTATTGACAATGAGCTGAGTGTGCTAATTGTGGCTTTTCTTCAGATTCTTTAGAAATATGATTCCCAAAATTAATATAAAGTTAAACTGTGGCCCAAATTGGCTTCGCCTAATGCTCATGGCCATGGGAGCCCTCTCCTCTAGCGTCCCCCACAATTAATTAGTTAGATTGGATTTTAACAAGCTTTTTCTTTTAATTTAAAAAATAAACACCTGTATTTAATTTGTCAAATTTAAATTCATTTTTGTATAAAAAAATACTTAAAAATTTAAAAATCTCATTTTTTTTAGAAACATGCGATAAGATACTTCCAAAAAAAATAAGAAGCTGACCAACTTTAAATTACAATAATAGTTCTAATTATTATCATTTTAATATATTAAAAATATTTTTATATTTATGCATCTAAATACCTTTTCAAATAAAAAAATTTATTAGTCAATCCAAATACAAAATAATTTCTCTTTATCTTTTTAACTTTTACTTCTACTTTTCTTTTTTTCTTTTTCTTTTTTTTTTTTTTTTTGCTTTTCATTTTAAAAAAAAAAAACTAACCTAAATTAGATTATTCTGTATTGGAATATTAACTTAGGGATTCATTATATATATATATATATATATATATATATATATATATATATATATATATATATATATATATATATATATATATATATATATATATATATATATATATATATGCATATATATATATTCTCCATGAGATAGATCCAAATAACTTGTGTGAGGAGAACTAAGGATTGTTGCATCTAGGGAAGCTTGGATCTACCTCTTTGCAGCTTCTTTTGTTTGAATGGGAATATATATGTTGTTTGTGTTCTATTCTTTATCTTAAAAATTTGTAAAATAATATTTTAAATATCACTAAATTATTAAAAATAAATTTCTAGATTAATTAACACTTGATGCAACAGCTAATTCAAAAAAAAAAAAAAAAAAGATTCAATGTAAAAAAAAATGAGATATGAAATGAAATAGTATACTTTATCTTTGTTTGAATAATTGTAATACATTATGATAAAATATTGTTTTTTATTCACATTCATTCAAAATATTATTACTTATTTTAGGAAAAATTAATTAATGTTCCACGTGGTAGTAAAATCAATATCAATGATTCATAATTGGGGTTTAGTTCAGCTGAAGAGTTACTACCCACAACTTAATGAACTAAAATTTAAATTCTTAATAAAATAGGCATTTATATTTAATATCTTACAATAGTTACAAGATCATTTTACTTTAAAGAGAAATTATCTTAAATATATAATGAAATTTAAATTATTAAATTTAAAATTAATAATTTTTAATCATAAATTTACTAAATCTGAATTCTATTGGAAATTAATTACCAATAAAGTATTAACTTAATAAAAATTAGGTTAAGTCCCAAGGTATTTTACTCAATTTTTGTTACTCATCTTCAACATAAATTAGTCACTAATTCAAAAGAGTGTTTGAGGATATCCTAGTTGTAAAAAAAAAAAATCGAATAAATATTGGCATCATTTATTTGCATAATCCTACCTTACTATACCTAAAAGTTTTTATGTAGAATATGGGTAATTTAGTCCATATACTTAGACATTAAATAGAAAAGGATATTGATAAAAAATAGAGTATGAAAGTTGTCACATCCTTGAAATTCTTCAAAAGAAATTGTACATAATTAATTGAAGCTAATAATTCAAAAGAAACAGAACCTCAAACACTTCTATGATTTTTCCTAATCCTATAAAGGTAAGTTATTTGAGACCTCACATTGTCTTCCTCAGACTCACTTTTTTTCTTTTTTGGTTAGGTTTTGTTCTTCTATTATCCAACATGGATAAATGAATGATATAAATTAGCTCAAAAAATGTATATTCTAGATGTTGCTTTTGAGTATTTTAGGTGAATGATATAGATGTGCTCAACAAAAACTGTCTAATAAAGAAGCTAATTCTATCTTTTATCAAAAAAATAAATAAATAAAATAGAACTCACGCTGGACAAGAAATACTCATTACCATTCTTGAATGCATATATATGCAGCAATGTGTTCCATCTTCTATCTCTACACATTCAGTTTGATCCAATTAGCTCTTCAAATAAAAATCCCCAAAAGCAAAGGCATTGACATGGGCTCTGGTCATGGAGATAAGCTGAAGGGAGAGAAGACTTTCAAGAGTAAGGTAGTGCTGCCATGGACAATTCTTGCAATGTAACCACAAGTTTTAATCTCTGATTGAACTGTTATTTCTTGTCTAACTTTTATCATCATTTAGTCTTAAATGTCCCAAATTTAACCTCTATCTTTCACATGGATTCAGAAAACAAGTTGCTATGCTCTTCAGAAGCTTCTTTTCAGCGTTGCATGCATTCTTCTTTTTCCAGTGGTTTTTTGCTGCAGGTGATGATTGTGGGTTTGTCAATTCTCCCACATTTTGTCTCCCAGCCTAGAAGCAGAAGAATGTTCCTTATAGATGGATTTTAATTGCTATGCACTCTTGAGGAATGTTTGGAAATCAAATGAACAAATTAATCCTTATAATTCAAATAACAATAATAGAATATACACAGTTACACATATATAGCACAATTGAAGCTTAATTTAGAGATCCTTGCTTAGAAGTATTGAGAAATTTTCCTTACCTTCAAAAGGGTTATTAAAAAGTTCATCAATTAATCAATATTTCGAGTTCCTTGTGAACTTCAATTAATCCCAAATTTATTATATGTTTCTCATTGTATTCATGTAAGTTGAATGGTGTCACAAGTTTTACTTTGATTTCTTTCATTGGATTGCTTATTGGAACCATAGTCTCATGGGACATCATACGGCCATGGATTCCCACAAAGAGTAGGATATCTGGTACCCTTCAAAGCTTCCTTCTTCCAGTTTATAACATGTCCTTCAAGGATACAAGGAATGTATAAATGTACTCAATATTGAATCAAAAGTGTTATCATATATAGATAGATAAAGAGGGTTGAATCTAGGGGTGTTAATTCTGGCGAATTGGCCAGTTTGGGCCAACCTATTTACCCGACGGCTGGTACCTTTTATGCCTAAAGTTTTAGGCTCAACCCTAACCCTAAAGCTGAACTAAGCACAATAGCCCATCAAATAAAGCTCAAGTTGATAACCCTAGCTAGTTGAATCAATAGACTAGTCCAAAGTTGTAAGGCAGTGAGGATAAAACACGTTAAATACTATTGCATCTAGACTATAGAGTTTCTAAGAAGTTCAATGTGGGCAAATTCCCACACCCAAGTCTATGTACATCTACCTATGAAGCATTAAAAAGAATAAACTTCTTCATCCAAATGCACATTCACAATTTTGAAACAAAATCGATTACTTCTCTATCTTATACATGCATGTCTTTATTGCTATTGCCATGATACTTGGTTATGGTCTTTATCATTTTGTCTACATTCTCATCCACACTGGCATCAGCTTTGCATGACAACAGTACACAGAGAACAAAGACTTTTCAACCTCTGATCTAAACCCTAACAATGGTGATGATGATCACCCAATTTCTTCCAAACCACGAATAATTGTTCTCCTTGAAGGATTAGATACCCGTATGGGCTGCTGTCAGTGGTTAATAGTGCTTGCATCCATTTCCATCATAGCAGTATCTCAGATCTTCTTCCAACTGAGATGTTACCATATCTTGGTTGCTTATCCCATTGCTCCATTCTTGGCCTTCTGCAATGCCCTCCACCTTACGGGCTACAGTACCATGGTGGTTCGTGGAGTAGAGGGTGTTTCTTCTCTCCCAAGAAACTGCCTTCTATTGGCTGCAATCTTCTTCTTTTGCTGTTGTTGGGATTTGGGATTAACATCATAAGTGAGGTTGCATGGGTTAGGTTCTTTCCAAACCCATGTGTATGGCCATCCCATTCTATCATGGTGGGTAATTTGCCATTGACATGTGTGTTGGGACTTGGGAGCTTGATTGTGTTTGTACGGGAGCAGAAGGCAAAAGAATTTGTTCCTGCTTTGGCTTACCGATGGAGATTCATCTTCGGGAGTTCTTCTATTATACTTACTTTTGCCAAGGTGAAAAAATCTTCTATCCTGCACTTTGTTTTAAATCACGTATAAAAAAAAAATTTAATATAATTTATAATATAATTTTATTATTTTTTATCGAATATAAAAATATAAAACAAGAGATGAGAAAAAAAAAATTCTGCTAAAACCCTATAACTTTCAACGTTAAATAAAAAAATGATCAATACTTAAGAATCAAGTTAACAAGGACCACTTTTAAAACTTCTGTAAAATTTGATTATTGCTAAGGAGGAAGTGAATACTTGTGAAGCTCCGGTAGAAGAGGACCAAATTTAACTATTCATATTGCTTCTAGATTGTATTTTGTCCGTATTTAATAATTATAATAATACATTTAATTAAATTTTTCAAAAATTAATAAAAATGATGATTTTAAATTTTGGGCATTTTATTTATATTTAATTTTTTATAAATGATCACGTCTGGGTTGGACCTCCACTTTTGGGTCTACTTAGGGAAGATCCACATTTTATTTTATAGGTTTTATTATTCAATTTAAATTTAAATTAATTTTTATTTGATATGATGTTAGATATTATATAAAATTAAAAAAATTATAAAAAAAAAAGGAAAGGAACAGAAACACAGAAATCGGCACTCACTCGGGGGCCAGGCTCTCATAAAAACGCAGAAGCAAGTGGACCTGCCTCAGGTGAGAAATTATTTGATGTTAAAGTTCATTGAAACGACGTCGTTTTGTAGCTAGAAAATTTTAAAACACCCAACAGAATGACGGCGTATGATGATCGTGCATGCATAAATCACTCCAGTCCAAAGCAGAACTAACGCAAAACCGTAACGCAGCCACCCAGCAGCGCTCTTCGTTCGTCTTCGCACCTCGGCGCAGCAGCGACACAGTTCAAAGGTTTGTCGTTTTCCATGTGATTTCTTTTTTTCTGTGTTTGGTTGATATTGTTCCGATTTCTGGGTTAAAGTTTTCTTTTAAAATTTCACCTGATGACAATCAGGTATTTTCAGACAGAAATTCATTGAGATGTGTATTTTTTTTTTCTCGTTCCTATACGATAATCTTGTACTAAGTTTTTCGCTTTATCCGGCAATTGATGTTATTCATTGAGATGTGTTTTTTTTTTTTTTTTTTTTCTCGTTCCTATATACTAATTTGTATGCTTTATCCAGCAATTGATGGCAGTGTTTTTGAGTCCTAAAGAAAACAACTTGACTATTAGAAAATAAGCAGTTCTTTTTTGAAATTATTAGTATTTTAATTGGTAATATGTTCACAGATTGCTTCCAAACATCTCTCTGTTCTTTTCTCAAACGGACTATGCTTTCGAAGCGGGATCAATCGATGGGGGAAGAGGATGATAATTCAGCGGTAGAACTTCCAGGAATTCCTCTGGCACCTCGTAGACAGAGCTCGAAAAATGGAGTGTATTTCATTCTTGAGAAAGCCTCATTGGTTCCTGCTTATGTTGGCAAAGTGAGTTCTTTTCTTTCCCCATGCCCCTCTCTCAGTTTCATGTTCTTATGAAATTTACAGTCCAAAGAATGAAATTTGTATTTTCTGTGTCAACAGCAGGATGGCTCAGATTCGCCTTAAATTCAGTGACTTTTCTCGCCATAAAGTCATTGACTTTTCCGGCAAAAGTTACATTTTGCTTGGCTTTTCTATTTTCTTTAAGCCTTTTTCTGATAGAGCAACTATATCTAATCTCTACACAAACTCAAACTTTATGTAGTTCTTCTTTCTGACCATTGCATGGCTTATTTCAGAAATACCAGATTTTGAATCCAGATGAGCATGCCAGTTTCCTGCGGAAGAAAAATATGAATCCTTATGATTTTAGGCCTGATATCGTTCATGAGGTTAGCTACTGTTTTCATTCCTTCACATTGAGCTGATTTCTTCACTTATATTTTTTTTTTTTGATTTCTTATTCTCGCATTGCCCAAAGGCAGCAATGTTGAGATGAGAGCTTAAGACTTTCTTTTGTGAGTAACTAGACTAGAGTACTATAAAATTGGTAGTTTAGTAGTGTTTGCTCAAGGATTGAATGTGAAATAATTCATATTATGAATTTCTTGGTCTTGTATTCTCTAAGAGCCTAATTACAACCTAGCTTTGGTTGGTTCTCTGAATAATTTTATTTAGTTTTATATTCCATTGTAGTTTCTGTTTGTTTTCCTTGAATAAGAGCTTGTTTAGATTCTTTTTCTAAAAAAGAGAAGCCAAAATAAGAAGTATTCCTTTCCTATTTCAAAAAAAATTTAAATTTTGGCTTTTGAAAGTATTTTTCTTTCTATAAAAAAAGTCGTACTTTTTTTTCAAATTAAAAGTAGAAGCAAGTTAACAAAAACTAATCTAAATAGACTCTAAGTTACACCTCAACAGTTTGAATGCTTATCTTGTTTTTCTCAATTAAGTCCACTCTGAATGTTCATTGAGTTTAGGCCCTCCTTCAAATTATGAGTAGTCGGCTTTGCATGGCTGGTAGATTACGTGCTGTATTCATCAGGACTGATGAAGGAATTCTTATCAAAGTTGAACCACGAACTCAGATACCAAAAACACTGGGAAGCTTTTGTAATATGATGGGTAGGTTTCTCTGCTCATAAATGTATTGCTCCATAATCCATTCTCATTCTTGGCTCTTGTCATCAAATTGACATCTTTGCCTTTCCCCCATTTTGAAATGTTCAATAATTGTTGTAGCGGAGTTGCTGCAAAAGTTCAGTATCAAATCAAAGGGTAATCAGGGAAAGCTTTTAAGGTTGATTCAAAACCCTGTGACTAAACACTTGCCTGTCAACACACGTAAAATAGGTAAGTATTATAAGAATCCGTTTGGATTAGCTTTTAAAAAAAAGAAAAGTTTTCAAAAGTGCTTTTTAAAAAAACAAGATTTTAACTTTTAAAAGTGTTTTTCCTTCTACAAAAGACATTCAAAAATAGTAAATTTTTATATAAACTGCTTCTTTTTTAAATCAAAAGCAGATGTTGGTTGACAAAAGTCAATCCAAACAAGCTCTAATTAAGCAATGCTAAAATGTCAATGTCTTTCGTGAAGAGTTCTTCTCATGTGGTGCTCTTGTGCTGTTGTAGGCCTTTCTTTTAGTTCGCCAAACACAATTCAAGTAAGGGACTATGTTAGTGCTGCTAACCAGGATGAGGACCTTGTATTTGTGGTAAGCTTTTGCTGGCCCTTATGTACATTTTTCAGATGAGCCTTATTCTATTATTTCATTGATTGACTGTCTATTGTTCAGGTTGGTGCAATGGCTCATGGAAAAATTGATGCTGACTATATTGATGATCTTATATCAGGTTTGTTCATAAACATTTGTGTTTATTTCAAATTCAAGTTTTAAGTTGCAGTTAAAAAAAAAAAAAAAAAATAGAAGCAGAAGTTAAAAAGAGAAATATCGTTTCACTTGTTTTTTAAAAAAAAAAAAAAAATTTAATTTTTGGAAATGGTTTTCTTTTTAAAAAAATTAATTTAAAAAGTAAATTTTAATATAAAGTGCTTATTTTTCCGCAATCTAAGCATTGTATTATTTGGTTTCTAATTTTCTTTGTTTTGTGTGTCTGTAGTTTCATCTTATCCATTGAGTGCTGCAACTTGTCTTAGGCGGATTTGCATTGCTATGGAGAGAAATTGGAAGATTATGTAAATATGTTATTTAAAAGTACCTTTTTTATATTATTAATTTGATAGACATGCATGATATTTAAGGTATTTTTACACCTTTAGAACTTGAGACTATTTTATACTGGACAACAAGTGAATTGTTTTAAAAGGTTAATTATATTTATAAATTATAATATTTTTAGATGAATCCCTGAAGAATATTCTAAAAATATTATTTTTCAGAACTCAATGAAGACACAAGAGAGAGAGAAAAAAAAAAAAAAAAAAAAAAAGGAAAAAAAAACTATTTTAATGAAAGAACTTTAAAAGTATTTTGAATTTAGCGCCACTCACATATCAACCATACCCAGCTTTGGTACGTGGTTTTGTGAGATTGGTTTCGTTATCTTTTATACACACCTCAATTTTATTTTTTTTTTCATCTACTTTTCATGAATTACACAAATCTATAAATTTATATATTTATTTTTAACTTGTAAATCTCTAGCATAGAATAGTCTCACATTTAAAACAAAAAATAAAATAAAATAATTTTTTTTTTACTCTAAACAAAATTAGAAAAGAACTTTTTTTAAAAAAATTCATACACTATTGTTAATTTAAAAAAAAAAATTACAAAATTAACACCTTCTCCAAGTGCTTATTTTAAACCATTCAAATTCAGAATTGAATATAAAACCAAGAACTTGAACAAGAATTTAAATCTTCTTAATAATAATTCTCTACCTCAGACCAAAACCCAATATTAGAAAACAGAATAACATAAACTAATAAATAACAAGCTTGAAGCAAATTATATTATTTCATTTTCAAACCAAAATTCATGAGAGGGAGAATGTAGAAATTTAAGGCAATCTATTAACAAAGCTGACATCCTCCAACAGAAGGTTCTTTGGCTGACAGTCATATACTTAGAAAATTTTCCTTTTCCTTTTCTTTTTCATATTGAATATTTTCAAGTAGTCTTCCATTTCTGCTCCAAAGCTTCACATATCATCCCCAGGCAGTATTTAGCAGCAAGTGGATATTCAGAAACTGCATCAGTAATAACACAGGTCAATATATAACTTCTACATAAAGTGGTATAGCAATAAAACTCTAAACAGTGGCAATGTTACAACAAGCTGGAAACTGAATGCACACAAAAAGCTGAAGATGAGAATTTTGTACTTGATGATTCTACTAGAAACGCAATTTTTTTTTCATACAAGGTGCATCCACAAATCCATGCTTCCTTACCACTTGAATGCGCTAAATGAAATAGCCTTGACAGAAACTGCTATAATTCCTCGTGACATAGGCATCTTATAAAGGTGTCTAAGCCATTTTCAAGTGTCGGAACCAACATGTGTCACATGACTATCGTATCGGTGTTAGTATTAGAAACATGTCTGATACTCTGACACTGCTAACTCAAGATGTGTATGTGCTTCCTACAAGGCTCATCAATAAGGCTACTAGATATTTCAAGTTCCCAGATAAAAAATAAATCAAATAGCCACCATTCTCAAAGTTTGTGAGCTTGTGAAACACATGATATGCTCATCAGAACATACAGCTTTATATGGCATGTCCTTTCAGTTCATTCAGGCCTTATGCCAACATCTCCAGATTAAGGAAAGAGAAGGGGAAATACATAAAGCATAAAATATGACAAGAGGGGTAAGCGTCTATCAAGACATTGCACTATTTGAATTATAAATATCACACTTTTGAAGAATTTAAAGGAAACTTTGTCTTGCCCATACGAAAGGAGAAAGGAAAACAAAATCACACATTTATGCTATTCCTTCAACTTGAGAGTCATATCAGGCCATATATCCACTACTCCATATCCTCATGAAAATTTTCAACTACATAAAACTTGATACAAACAAGTAAACTAGATTTTGATATTCAAAAATAAATAAATAAATAAAAAGAACATTTTTCAATAGTTAAACCTGAAATATAATCATGTGTATAGTCCCCTTTTACTTTCCCATTCACCATTGCGCCCACCTGAAAACACACAAGAATCAATCAGGATGCTCGAAACCAACTTATCACATTATGTCTTGTTGACAAATTAAAACATACCACAAAAACAGGACTCAAATCATTGCTCCAAACTGAGACATATTCCTCTATGTCAACCAACTTTTCTGAAGTATAAGAGAGACCTGCATGCCATACTTCCTTCAACAACCCCAGCAAGATAAAATAAAAAGAATACCAAAAATCTCAAGAGTTTCAAACTGTATAACCCACCTACTATGTGAGAGTTGACAGGCAAATAGCGTGTTATAGGCTCCTCAACAACACGATAAAGAACTTCATTTGTATCTTTGGCTCTCACTGAAGATTTCTGAAGCAATTCCACTATAGTACAGCAAACAAAAGAATAAGTTTCATTATTCATAAAGATATTATATATACACCACAATATAATAGTTGGAAATGGAAGAAAGGAAGGAGGAAATCATAAGAAAGCTTACTTATGACACCACAGAATCGTTTACATGTTCGTTGTATACGAACACAAGGCTTGACTTCAAATACTACCCCTTGATCAATTTTAACGTATATTGCCCCTACCATGCCAGCTTTATTAAGTGGACTATCTAGAATGCAACGGAGAGCCTGAAGAAGTCAAACAGTTAATTCTGATTCCGAAATATATTTATGCAAATGTGTATATTGCAGAAGAAACAACATTAATTGTTTATAAGAGGCAACATCATTTGTAATAATCCATAAAATATGGGCATGGTTCGTAAACCATATTCTATTATCATGAAATATTTGGCGTTTGTTTTGGTTGAATTTCTTGTTACGTAAACCATTCATTACAGTTGAAGAAATTTGTTATATACCACTTGAAAGGTAAGTTCATGAGACAATACCAACCTCGTGAATAATGTCAGGCCGATAATCATTTAGATTCTTCTTTTGCTTCAGCAGAAACTGTGCATCTTCATCCGAGTTTAGAATTTTCCAGTTCTAACGAACACATAACAAACCACAAATAGATAAATAACAATGGCATAGGCTAAGCTAAGGATATTTCAATAACATGATGATTATTGGCCTGCAATTTACCTTCTTAACGAGACCCTTTTTCAGAGAAGCATTGTCAAGGATAAATATGGCAGGAGATCTCACATTCTGTGGAGAATGGACCGTGGGGGCAGATAATAATCTATTGCTTGAGGCAATTTCTTCATTCTTAACATCCCTCTCTTTGTCTTTGCCAATGGTCAAATTTGGGGTTTGTTTCTCAACCCTCTTCCGCTTCAGCTTCCTGTTAGCACAAGGATTATGCATACCTGCTTCTCAAAGCAGTGTGCAACAAACAATGCAAATCTTCAGAAACAAAAGGGTACCCTGCAATCTCTAATTAGCAAAATCATAACAAGAAGCAAATCCCCAGAAAGAAAAAATTATAAAGCTTAGCCACGCAACTTAAAGAAAGTTTTTTGTTTTTTTTTTTTACTCTAAAAACTCAACGTTGTGGCACAACAAGGACAATACGGAAACACCAGAATAAGAAAAAACAAAAAACAAAACAAAAGAGAAAACAAAATAATGAAACAAACCTTAAAGAGAATATTTTTGAGGAAGAATTCAATCTATTCGGCTCTGTTGGTTTGGGAGTGTTTCCTTGCTGAAGCGACTTCCCTAGAGCTGGAAGAGAAGTAGTGTGAATTGCTATTCACTTTCCGATTCCCGTACTATATTAAAACCTGAAAAAAGGGCGGAGACCGTTATGTGCGTAATTGTGTGAACGTGTAATTCTAGTTTGGGCCATCTAAGGAACTGAGTCGTTTTCAGTTGGGCCAGCAATAGCGTAGCCCGGGCAAAGATAGACCCACCTTCAAGAATGATTATTTTTTTATTTTATTAATACATAAACTTTTTAATACTAATTTAAATATATAAAAAGAGATAAGTTTGATGTCGAGATATAAAATGTCAATACACGAGTTGAGTTTTTTTTTTTTTTATTTGTGAATATTTTTATTTTATATGAGAGATATAACTGATTTTGTTTGAAAAATAGAATAATTACAATTATTTTTTTTAATATATGCTCTTTTATGAATTTAAACCCCGTGAAGACTTTTCAATCATTAAACTCATATAGCTGACCAGATTATGTGACATTTTGTTAATATAAGTAGACCATATTTTGCCAGTCATTTAGACTTATTCCAAACAAAGTTTTTTTTTTTTTTAAAGGATTAGATAATATTATTTTCCTCATCCTCAAAACGTTGATGTTGAGCACATTTAACTTACCCAATAAAAGTTTTTTATATTAATCGAGTCATTTTTACTTAATATAAGTCATCTATTTCTTATTCAAGAGAAGTCCAATCGAAAATATTCAGTACTTCACTCAAAAAAAATTCTCCATTGCTTTTATTCTAAGGGGGGGATATTAGTTCCCCATTCACCCCTCGCTAGGAATCTAAGATGAGTTCTAACGAGGCATTTTGCTAGATACCCTACTTTATGACTTAAAACAATACTATATTAGCCTTAGCAAAGATTTACAAATATACTTATAGATTACACATGAAAAAGAATATTGCTTTTCACATAGCATGTACAAAATTTAAAACTTACAAGCTAAATAATTTAATCACAAATCATTATATTTAATATCATATTAAGTATTAATTACTTTAAATTCAAAGTAAATAAAATTATAAAGATAATAATAATTAAGATTGGAATTTTTTTCCCTATGGGATAATTAAAATTGGAGTTAATTTATTTTTATCTGAAATTTATTTTTTCTTAATAATTTTGGTAGAGTAATAATATGGAAAGAGAAAAATGAAATTTTGAGATTCTTTAATATTATCATTATCATTATAACTTTTATTCCAAAGAAATAACAGAGAAGAAAAATAAATGGAAAAGAATAATAATAGAAAACTTATTTTTAGTTTATAGCCACACAGTGTAGAATTTACCTTTCTACATGTGGCTGCAAGAAAAACTACCACAGCAGGAGTCAATAATACTCTCTTCTGTGGGCCCACCTAATCTGATCCGTACACGAACTCACTGAACTCATCAGCGGTCAGCGGGCAGCCTTAAATCTATTTCATTTTTAATGGGGCCCATGTATTTTGTGGCTCAGATTTGGCTTTCGGATTCTTCGGTCAGAATTCTCTCTCTTGCCCGAAATTTCTTGATGAAATCTATGGTCCACGAAACCAAAATTCTGAAACGCGAGCGTGGAAAAGTAACAGTGAAACCGAAACGTTTCGGAGCGGAAGGGTGCAAACCACAAAGACTGCGTCTGCGCGTGCGGATAGGTGGCAGTGTAGGACAACGGTTAGAGGTTCTGTGAGGTGTCTCTAGCAAGGAGGAGGAGGAGAAGAAGAAGAATTGAAGTGTGTAGAAGGTCGCCTTGCAAGGTTAATTTTTCAAGCTCGAAACCCTAATTCTGTTTATTCTTCTCAGTTTCTATTGGGATTCTCTTCAATTGAACTAAAGAGAAAGTAACCACTATTTCGAATTTGGAAATTTTGTGTCTTTTTTTTATGCTTGTGTTGTAAGGTTTTCTTTCTCACTCAATTATGCGTTAAACTTAATAGAAATTGGGTTCAAAGGAAATGAGAATTTCAATTCTGGGTTTTGTCTTTCTTGTTTGGATTCTCTGAGTTTTAGTTTTCATGTTTATGCTTATTTTGATCGAATACCCGAGTAGAACGGAGTTTACTTGTTGGGCGTATGCTGAACTTCTCTGATTTGTTAATTTAAGAATTGACGCGTTAGAAATGACTATGAAGTGTGATCTTGTCACTTGTTTTATTTGCAATTTTAATCTTTCAGCTCACTTCATGTTTATCCTGGTGTATGCACATTTGACTGAATTTCATTGTGTATTGAGATGTTTTGTTCTGTGTGTCTTGTGTTCTGTCCTAGTTTTATCGAAATTGTGGAACAGTTCCCTATTAGTTAAAGCTCATATGTGGAATAAATATGGATTCGTATCTGTTGTGTCAAGTTGTCTCATTTTGTGTTGGATAGACATAAGGAAATGTAATTATGAAATCAATTTAGATAGAGTGGAAGAGTGACTAATCTAACTTCCGAAACTGCTAGAATTCAGCTTTTGTTTGATTGATGAACTCATAATCAAATAATAACTAGGGCTTGGCAAGTTGGATTTTGCTTAAACTGTGCAAATTGCAAGAGCCTCGCCACTTGAATGCTTCTAGTTTCAAAATTTGAATTGCTAAACAAACATGCTGCATGTTCCTGTGGCTTTTGTTATTCCTTCTTGAAGAAGTTTTAGTTGTTTTGTACTTTAGAATGTATTCCTTTTGTAAAAGTTTCATTCATTTTTTTCCTTCTACTTATGCTGATAGAGCTTCTGAACAACTAGTACAGTAGTAGTAAATTGATGTATATATCTAGGTCAATCTTGTCAGCTTCATTAGGTATTTGTCTGGCTGTTTCCCTTTTAGTGATCTTCATCCAAGCTTTGAAATAAGGATTTTTCTCTGTTTTGTTTCTACAGTTTTATGGAGATGTCAAGGTTATCCTTTCATCTTTTTAATTTTTAATTTAATGACCTATCATGGCAAACACTATTTGGCTTCTGGCAACGTATATATGTGTTCCTCTTCTCTGTTGTCTTAGTGTAGCGTATAGCTGCAATACTCAAGTTTTGCTGTCAATGTTTATTTTTCTTACAGATTTGGGCACAGCACAGTGCATCTGAGTTTGGAAATCATGACTTCTACTGCTCATGACCTAACTGGTAATTTCATGGACCATTGCTTCATTTATTTTATCTTGTGACACCTTTGTCCTGATCATTAGACTAGATCATATTTCTACACAAGGTTCATAAACAACAATAAATAAGAAAATTGCTGTGTTTTTGTGTGTGTAAGATTTTTATTTAGGTTATGAAAAATAATCCTATTTCAACAGAAAATAGCACATCAAAGATGGAAGATGTGCATAACTTCTGTCATGAATCTAGCCAAGACTGCAACTTTTGAGATGTTTTGTGGGGAATGAAATTATTCCCTTATTCAAAATCAGAATTGATGGAAAATTGCTTCCTTTTTAATGAAAGTAACCACTTCCAGAAAAAGTTTAGTTTTTTTAACTGGCTTTTGGAGCTCCTCATGTTTCTTCACCTATAATCTGCTTAGTTTTGATCTTTGGTCACAGCTCATTGACAAACAACTGCCTGATGCCTGATCACTCTTTTTTTTTTATTCTTTGACTCATGCCATAAGCCTTCTTTTGTGGATTGTTAAAAGCTTAGTCAGTGTTGTTAAAGGTGCCTGCCTTGCTGCCTAGCCAGCTGAGGCAAGGTGCCATTTGACCATGGAGCATCTGAGCAATCTGAGGTGCCTAACTTCACTGAGGCAGCACTCAAGCACCTACCTTGCTGCCTAGGTGGCTGAGGGATGAGGCATTCCAGGTGCTTATGTGAGTTATGTTGTGAATCTTTAAAAATTTATCCCTGTTTAAGTTTTAGCCAATGGGTAGGTTATGTTTAGGGGCAGAAAGGTATTTCACTATTATCTGAGTGAAATAGGCCCTGTCATAGCAAAACAGAGCCATCCTCAATAGATTTGGAAGAAGAGTACTACAACAGTGTGTGTAAAGGTTTGTTTCTATCCTAATTATTCTTCTTTTCTCCTCTGACATGTGCGACAATCCCATCTCTTTTTCTCCCTTGACACACAATAGTCACTGATGCAGTTTCCCTTCTTCCCCGTTTTCCCTGTTTCCACTGTTTTGTGCCTTATATTTTCATATGTAATGCCATTAAGTAACCAAAACCGATTAAGCTTTCCTCTCAAACTTTGAACTTTGGAAATAGAAAGAACTAGAGAGTATGATGATGGAGAACCAGAGACAGAACAAGGACAAGTACAAAATCAAGCAATAGGAAAGATATTGCTTGTAAATATATTCATTTGAAGAATCCAAAAAATTCCACTTGACATTTGGATTTTGGTAACATTTGCTTGTTGCTTGCTGTACTGCCTGTGCAATGCACTTGTCCTTATGATATTATGTTGCTGTCTTGTGTTACTGAGCTATGTGTGTGTGTATTCATGTTTTTTGGATGCTTCATTATGTTTTATTTGAGCTATATTCTATCATAGGATCATTTTTTTTTTTTTAATAACAAAATCACTCCAAGGTGCCCACCATCTTGCCACCTAGGCAGTAGGCAGTTAGGATGGTTGTTCCCTCGGCCACCTTAGGCCTTTATAACAACACTGCACTTAGTATCCTGGTTTCATTGTGCAGCTGACTCTTGGTCATCGTAAGCCTTTTTATTTTTGAAACCATTGCAAACTTATACATCTAATGACATGTTCTCACTGAAAAGTTTCCTGTGATTTCTTCTCTCTCTGTCTCTTTTTTGAATCAAAATTTGTTCTCTTCTTGAAGTCTATGAAACTGTACTTGCTGGCTGTCTATAAAGCGTCTTCCTTATGATGTTATGCCTGGCGACCTTAAACATGATACTCAGGCTTTTACAGATTCACAATATTATATTTAAATCCCTTCTTTTACTTGAATAATCTAAATATCAGAACTTATGTGCACTAGTCTTAACGGGTTCTCATATTCCCTAAATCTCTTAACCTTCTTCTTTCTTTCTTTCTTCTTCTTCTCCTTTTTCAAATTTGTTCTTTTCTTGAAGTTCGTGAAACTGTATGCAGAAATTGTGCTTGCTGGATGTCTGAAGCATCTTCCTTTTGATGTCATCCCTGGGATCCCTAAACATGATTCTCAGCCTTTTCCAGCTGTATAAAACTATCCTGAAACACTAATCCCCTTCTTTTACCTTCTTAATCTGAATTTCAGAGCTCAAACGTAGTTGTCTTAAGTTTAGCAGGTTCTAGCGTTCCCATTTATCATTATTTTTTAGATTTTAATTAAGTCATAGAAGCACTCTTGATTGAGTTATGAATATAAAGCTATAACATCTTCATATACAGACTATTTGCATGACTTGTGGAAATTAAAACTGAAACCTAATTAGGTCTGGCTTTAAAATATGAGGACCCTAAAGAATATAATAAGAGCATAAGATTCCTTTAAATTTTAGCTTTGGAGGATCCCGTGTTTTTGCTATGGAAACTTTACTGATTTATGTATTTTTCAATTCTCATACTTTTAGTATTTTGCAAATTTAGATTTTCTTAACTAACTAACTGCTTTATTAATTTTTTTACTAGATTATTTGTCTGGATACTTTAGCTAATTATGACTAGTGCTGGGAAGTATTTTATGTGTCATTTTAAATATGATATGTTGCACAATTTCTTATTAATTAAATATTTTTGCTTCTCCTGTTCTCTACTTGGTTTCATTCTTCTCTTACGCTTATGCTGTCTTTGTTTTTTTGATTGATTTATTCAAAAAAATCCTCTTGGTCAAGAACCACTAGATATACTCCATTACACAAAAAGAAAAAAGAGAAAGGGGAAATGAATTGAAGAAAAAAGAAAAAATCTAGAAGCCCACATGTTTTATAGATGATAGATGTGGGCTGTAAAGTACACCAGTGACAATGTCTTTTCCTCTGTTTGTTTCTTGCAAATTCAACCTACATCTGATGCTTTTTCTTCCTGGCACCATAGATGCTTCTGTAGTTTTGTTGTGGTACTCCCAGAGTGCTAGACTTTCCATTGCTTATATTCTTAGTCAAGAATATCCTAAGTTAATTTTTGGATTGTCATTATTTAGATTGGGCTTCTCTGCTAAACTGTTTGGTTTATTCTCTCAAAAGTGTTGTGTTTTACTTGTTTGCGTCAAACCTGGTTTTGCAAAGTTAAAAAAAAGAAAAAGAAAATCTGAACTGAACTTTTTAGAACTTATTAACACTAAGAAAATGGTTGGCCAGATAACGAAGCTAATGAGCAGCAGAAGCAGTCAGAGTCACAAATTCACTCTTCTTCTTCTAATGGAATCAGTCATCCTGGTATTTCTACCCAAAATGTTCAGTATGCAACACCTCCTCAGCTTGGAACTGGGCATGCTATGGTATGAACTTCCATTAAAGTTTCAAGAGCTTTCTCATTTTATCTTATAGAAATAGATTAATTGAGTGGTTAGACATCCTCCATCCTCTCCTTTAAATCTCAGTTGTGCTCTTATTGGAACTCACATCTTATCAATATTTCATCAATTCCAGATATCCTAACGAACTGTATTCTTAATTATAGTCATTCAATGTCATCCTAGGGAACATGCATTGTAATTTTCAGTCATTGGAGCAAGTTGATTCTGAATATTATCAAAATGATGAGAAACAAAATACAATGCAGTTTTAACTTTCAATATACTGTTATCTGTGATTAAATAAGTTTGTTTATGGGTAGAGTTTTGTGATATGACAATTGAAGGAAAACAAATGATTTTGAGAGGAAGTACCCTAGCCGAGTTGTTATCTTCAGGTGATAGAAAAGTAGTAGTTAATTAGAATTACCATTTTTAGTAGTAATATTAGCTTGGGTTCACTCCAGGCCTTCTTCTGGACTTTTGATCTCTCTTACTAAATGCTTTTGTTTCTTATGCCCTATCTTCTAATTTTAGAACTTGAATTTATCTTTGCTTCTCTCTGATATTTTCTGTTGTCTTGTGTAATTCAAGGCACCATCCGTTTACCCGTATCCAGATCCTTACTATAGAAGCATCTTTGCTCCCTATGAAACACAGCCTTATCCCCCACAACCATATGGTGGACAGCCAATGGTATGTTATATTCTTTGGTATCAGTATGGTAATGTGGTGGCTTCTTGTGAATAGCTTGTGTTTCTGATCCGCTGATCATTAAACAATACCGTAAGTCAGGTTCATCTTCAGCTCATGGGAATTCAACAAGCCGTCGTTCCTCTACCTACTGACACAGTTGAGGAGCCTGTGTTTGTCAACGCAAAACAGTATCATGGAATATTAAGACGTCGGCAGTCTCGCGCCAAAGCAGAGTTAGAAAATAAAATGATCAGGAATAGGAAGGTATGTTACGTTCTCTTCCTTACCAATGGTGCCAAAAGTCTGATAAAAGATGCATTAAGGAGTTTTTGTTGTTTTCCACATGCATCCATGCATCTTAAGGGCATTCCACCATAGATGTGCTTACTTGGTCATCAAACAAATCTTGCAGCCCTATTTACATGAATCTCGACATTTGCATGCATTAAGAAGAGCAAGAGGATGTGGAGGTCGATTTCTGAATGCAAAGAAAGATGAAAACCAACAAAATACGGTGGCATCGACCGACGATTCACAATCCAATATCAATCTCAATTCTGATAAAAATGATCTTGCTTCATCAGATAGGACATCCTAAATGTAGGGAGACAATGTGATGCCCTTTGCTGGCGGGAATCTGTTATAATATGAGACCATTCTTCATCCTGCTATTCATTCTGCCTCTGTACAACCCCATAGGTATAGCTTCTGTGTAGTAGGTTTGGCATGATGAAGCAGGTAAGATGTAAATTTGAAGTAATTTCAACAGTTAATTTCCCCAGTGTGAGATTTTCTTGCTTTTTTGTAGGTGAGATTTTTATTGTGTGGGCATTTTTGTTTTTGGCACTGAGAGATAAGAGATTATCTAAGTCATTATGATTGGTTGGATCATGTTTGCTTGGCTTGTTAGAGGCAGATAGGTGCTTTCCATGTAGTTAAAGTCCTTTGATTCATTGTGTTATCAATTAGGAGGATAAGGTAATGGACTTTTTCAACCTAGATTCATATGGGAAATTCGTTAACATTTTTTGTCTCACTTCTTTTTTAATTAGTCAAAAATTTATTTTCAATAACTTGATAATATCTGCAGTGGTATTTGATAATATTTTGACTAATCAGAAGAGAATGAGACAAAAAATAATATAGAAGATGCCCATTTGTTTGTGTGATAGTTGGTTGAAATAAGAGGTTTATATTTCTTATTCATATTCTACTAATAATGAGTTCTTCATTTAAAGCCATCTTTTTCTTTTTCTTTTTTTGGTTTTAAGCCAGATTTGATTTTATATAGAAAACTCAGTTTTCCCCCCTATTTTGGTATAACTGAATAATAATTAATTCAAGTAATAAAATTTTAATTGACTTATTTTTTGTGAGATGAATTATAAGTATATCTCAATTTTATTGTTATTTTTTTTTTTCAAGCTCTAATATCTTGAAAATATTTGGAGATGCTTTTAGTATGTTGAGGATAATTTAGATGATAAATTATTCTGATGAAAATCAAATTTTGACCTTTGAATTAGGATGAGGAATAGAAGGGAGCAAATAGAACCACGTATTCTGACCAATAAACAACAAAACTAGCACAACCAAACAAAAGCTTTGTAAAAAACTCTCATCCTTTACGTTATCACTTATACACATCCAAACAAAAACACCAATTCTACACTTTCTAGCACTTTGACAAATCCAAACAAAACCCTAAATCTCAGAGTATAAATATTGCTTTGTTATAGGCAAAAAAGATAATAAGTTAAAAGCAAAAAGAGAAACTGAGCAAAGTTTTAAGGAATTTGATGTTAAAGGTGATTTTTGAATTTTAAAAGAAAAGAGGAAAAAAATGATTTTTCTTAAAAAATAAAGAAATATTGTGCAAAAAGTCATAGAAATGTTTTTTAAAAAAAAAAATACATAGTTTGATATGAAAATGGTAGAATAAAATTTTTAACAAAATAACTTTTATAATTTTAAATAAATAAAACTCATTTAACATAATAAAAAGAACTCGCCTACCCAAAATGACTATAGAAATGATATAATACTATCAAATATTTAGAAACAGTAATTTTCCTGAAATAATACATTCTTAAAATAGATCATTCTCACTTTAATAATAACCAAATATACACAATGTAGAAATAGATTATTCTAAAATTTGTCAGTTTCATGAATTAAATATACTCTAATTCTTAATTTTTTCAAAAGATGAAATTCTATTTACAATTAAATTAAAATTTCAACATATAAAATTGTTGAGCATGTATTTTATTACACTTGCAATATTTTTTTTTTTTGGTTATATTTGAAAATCCAACTTCAAATATCTTAAATTCTACATTAATTTCTAACCGCTAAACCATACCCAATCACTTTACACTTTTAAGATTTTTGTATGCATAAATATTATTACTATTCTTATTAAATAATGTCAAGTTCTATACAGCTATACGTTGCAAATATGCTCATTAAGATTTCAACTAAATTAATGTTTTGGTTGAATTACTTCACTTTAAAGATTTAATGATTAAAAAATAAATTCTTTTTTATTTTATTTTTTCAATTAAATTAAATTTTAACATATAAAATTGTTGCATCTATATCTTGTTTACACATTAATGCTTTTGTCTTTTTTGCTAATATTATTATTGCTAAACAATGACTCATTCCCCACAATTATGTTGCAATATATGGTCATTAAGATTTCAACCAAAAAAAAAAAAATCCCCTTCAAAAAAACTGAAATTTCTAGAAAAAAAAATATCTAGTATAAATAGGAAAAAAAATTCACACAATATAGTACTATATTTTTTTTTGATATTATATTATTCCACACCATTATTTAAATATCTGCATGGATAAAAAGAAAAAAGCAACATAAAAAGGTATTTAAAGGACTAATTATTATTGTTTTTTATATCATTTTCGAAATAAAATAAAATATAAATGAAAATATAAATATTGGATTGATCAGCGTTCCAAAGCTCTATCTTTATAGAAAACCCCATCAATGCCCTTTTTTGTTTTTTAAGTTTTTTTTTTTTTTTTTTCCCTGTTAGCAAAACCCAACCTTGCTGCTGTGAGAGAGAGAGAGGCTTCCTTTAAACCTTATCTCTTCCGCCTCACTTCCATTTCCTCACGGCTACTCCAACTTCTTCTTCCATCTTTGTTCTGAGTAACCATAATTACTAGCATCCATGGATTCTGAACCTTCTGCTTCAGAGACTGTCTTCCCAGTTTCAGGCCAATCAGGTTCTCTTTCTTCTTCTTTTTCTGCTCAAAATTCTGATAAAGAATTTCTTATACAAAAGCCTGCGATGGATTCTGATGATATTAATAATAGTAGTGTTAGTGTTAATGGCGGTGATGGTGGGTCTGAGAATGAAGGGTTTATGAGTGGCGAGGAGGAGTTTGAGACTGCGCGGGATAGGCCAATTCTGGTATACCCAGATGAGAAATTCACTCAAGGGCCTATTGTGAAATCTCCAGAGTATGAATTTTTCACACCTATGGTGTCAAGGCCAATTGCTAAGGTGTCTGGGGATGATGATGATGGCGGTGATGACGAGGATGTTGAGGGGGATGAAGGCGGTCTTTGGAGTTTGGGTTTTTCTGGGGAGGGTTTTGAGGAGAAATTGGAAATTGGAGAATATAAGGAGGATTTGGTGCAAAGGGAGTCCAATGAAAATGTTAATTCTGGTGAAGTGGTGAAGGAGACTGGTTTTGGTGATAGTCATGAGGGGTTTGTTGAGTCTTATAGTGGTGGTGGGGATAGTGAGGGGTTCGAGAGTACTAAAATGAATGAGAGCTTGCACTCTATGTCTGAGGGAGAATTGACTTCTGAAAAAGGTGAGGAGATTGTAAAAGAGCTGAAGGGTAATGGTGATGGTGAACTGGTCAGAGGAGATGAAATCCTGCCTGGTGAAACTGACCATGATAAGTCAGTTGGAAATGGTGATGTTAAATTGACAAGTGGAGGTGACGCTGTTGTTGAAACTGTAGAAGTTGATATATTGGGGTCTGGAGCTGCTGTTGTTGGAGACAAGGAGGAAATTAATGATTCTGAAATTAAAGGGATGGAGGCTCCAGCTGATGTAAGTCTGGATAATAAGTTTGATCCCATTGATGAGGCTGCTGAAGAACCATTTGATGATTCTGCAACTAGGGAGGCTAAGTTAGAACAACATGCAGACTCTGTAGCTGGTGATGACACTGCACATGCACAGGAGGAGCTACTTGGGCAGAAGAGTGTTATTGATCCTCTCGTGAAGGGTGAAAATGTAGAGGCTGATGCTGATGAGGGGGAAATTGGCAGTCATGTTGAGGCCCCAGGTGAATCTCTTGCATCTGAAACCGTGGATCCTAATTCTTCTTCTAGCCGTGCAATAAGGCTAGATGAGGATGATGAGGGAAAGAATCTTCCTGATGGAGGAGATATTGATGGTTCTATGTCTGATGAGGAGGGTGATGGTGTGATATTTGGAAGTTCTGAAGCTGCCAAACAATTTTTGGAGGGGTTGGAACAGCATTCACGTGTTATCTCTCAATCTGGTGTTGAGAGTTCACAGGATACTTCTCAGAGAATTGATGGTCAGATTGTGACTGACTCAGATGAAGAAGCGGACACTGATGATGACGAAGGGGATAGCAAGGAGATATTTGATCCTGCTGCCTTGGCAGCTCTTTTGAAAGCTGCAACAAGTGCTGGACAGGATAGTGGCAGTATCACAATAACCCCTCAAGATGCACAAAGGCTTTTCTCTGTTGAGCGCCCTGCTGGTTTGGGACCATCACTTCAATCTGTCAAACCTGCTTCACGACCAAATCGTGCTAGCCTTTTTGCTCCTAATATTAGAGAGAATGCTGATTCTGAAAGCAACTTGAGTGAGGAAGAGAAAAACAAACTGGAGAAATTGCAGCAAATCAGGATAACATTCTTAAGGCTGGTTCAGAGACTAGGATATACTCCAGAAGAATCACTAGCAGCACAAGTCTTGTACCGGTTTAACCTTATTGCTGGACGGCATACTGGTCAACTATTTAGCCTAGATGCTGCAACGTTGAGTGCTTCCCAGCTTGAAGAAGAGGGAAAGAATGATTTGGATTTCTCCTTGAACATTTTGGTTCTTGGGAAAACAGGTGTAGGCAAGAGTGCTACCATTAATTCCATCTTTGGTGAAACGAAGACCACCATTGATGCGTATGGTCCTGCCACAACTGCTGTCAGAGAAATTGTTGGGATGGTTGATGGAGTGAAAATAAGGATTTTTGATACACCAGGTCTTAAATCTTCTTTGATGGAACAAGGTTTTAATCAGAAAGTCTTATCTACGGTAAAGAGGTTCACGAAAAAGTTCCCCTTAGATATTGTACTTTATGTTGATCGTCTGGACACACAATCTAGGGATTCAAATGATTTGCCACTGTTAAAAACGATCACCAGTGTCCTTGGTTCTTCAATCTGGCGAAGTGCTATTGTCACTCTGACACATGCTGGATGTGCTCCTCCAGATGGACCATCAGGTTCCCCCATGAGTTATGAGGTGTTTGTTGCTCAAAGATCTCATATAGTTCAACAGCACATTGGACAAGCTGTTGGTGACTTCCGGCTTATGAATCCAAGTTTGATGAATATAGTTACTCTTGTTGAAAACCATCCTTCCTGTCGAAAAAATAGAGATGGCCAGAAGGTGCTTCCTAATGGTCAAGTTTGGAGACCCCAGTTACTGCTCATAAGCTACTCGATGAAGATTCTTTCTGAAGCTGGCAATCTTTCAAAAACTCAAGATTCAATTGACCAGCGCAGGCTGTTTGGATTTCGTATGCGCTCCCCTCCTCTTCCATATTTGTTATCATGGTTATTACAGTCACGTTCCCACCCAAAACTCCCTGCTGATCAAGGTGGTGACCAGGGAGATTCTGATATTGACTTGGCTGACTTGTCTGATTCTGATCTTGATGAAGATGAAGATGAATATGACCAGCTCCCACCATTTAAACCTCTTAAGAAATCTCAGATTTCTAAACTAAGTCAAGAGCAGAGAAAAGCATACTTTGAGGAGTATGATTATCGAGTGAAACTTCTACAGAAGAAGCAGTGGAGAGAGGAGCTGAAAAGGATGAGGGAGATAAAGAAGAAAGGTAAAACAGACATAAATGATAGTGGTTACATGGAGGAAGAGGATCCTGAAAATGCAAGTCCAGCTGCTGTACAAGTTCCATTGCCTGATATGGTCCTGCCATCTTCCTTTGATAGTGATAATCCAGCTTTCAGGTACCGATTCTTGGAGCCGACTTCCCAGTTACTGACAAGGCCAGTGTTAGACTCCCAGGGTTGGGACCATGATTGTGGTTATGATGGTGTAAACATTGAACAAACTCTAGCCATTATCAATCGATTCCCAGCGGCTGTCACTGTTCAGCTTAAAAAGGATAAGAAAGAGTTCACTTTGCATTTGGACTCTTCAGTTGCTGCAAAGCGTGGAGAGAATCAATCATTCATGGCAGGCTTTGACATTCAAAACATTGGAAAGCAGCTAGCATACATAGTTAGAGGAGAGACAAAATTCAAAAATTTGAAAAGGAATAAAACTGCTGTTGGGTTCTCTGTGACATTTTTGGGTGAAAATGTATCTACTGGGATGAAAATTGAGGATCAGATTGCTATAGGGAAACGCTTGGCATTTGTGGGCAGCATGGGGACTGTGAGGTCTCAGGGTGATTCTGCATATGGTGCCAATCTAGAAGTACAGCTCAGAGACGCAGATTATCCAGTTGGTCAGGACCAGCATTCACTGGGTCTTTCTCTGGTGAAGTGGAGGGGAGACTTGGCACTGGGGACCAATTTTCAGTCCCAATTTTCTCTTGGACGAAGCTATAAGATGGCTATTCGTGCTGGATTGAACAACAAGCTTAGTGGACAGTTCACCGTGAGAACAAGTAGCTCAGACCAACTTCAGATTGCACTCGTTGCTGTTCTTCCAATTGCCAAGGCAATCTATCAGAACTTCTGGCCTGGAGCTAGTAGTGAGAATTATTCCATCTATTAAATTTTGTTTGGTTGTCTACTGTTATTAGTTTGGGAAGTAGATTATGCATTAAACTTGTTCACTGGTTTATTTTCTTTACTCTCTTGAATAATGAGTTAGTCATTTCATAGTTTCCTGCTATATTGGGTACATTTTGTTTGCCTGGTAATTTGGGATGGAACCAAGAGGGAATTTTTTAATAATTGTTTAGTATCTTCTAATAGTCAAATATTATCAAACACTCGCATTCTGTTTTATTATCCTGTAATGCTTCTGAAATTGTATTTATTCAGTATTTAACCCTCCTCCAAATCATGTCCTAGACAGCTAAACTGGATACTTCTTAGAATTGCTTAGTCCATGATGCTTCGGGTACAATTATAACTGGTTGCTCAATGTAGCAACCATATCTCAGAAATTAGATGAACATTGAACTTTCATTTCCTGGGCCAACCTATGGTATACCTGCACAAGCACCATATACTTATATGCTTCTCCTAGTGAATGATGAAAATTGTTGCTTTATATAGCAAGTGCGAAGATTGAGTTAGGAGCGTGAATCTCAGTTGCAGTTTTTAATTGTTGATGACTTCTATTAACTACTTGTGTTAGTTGAATTGTTTGGAGCTAAATAAACTTCTTTCTTTCACTTCCCTCATTCCTTGTTGCTTTCTATTCCCTATGGAGAAAAGTCAGTTTCTCTGTACATAAGATGACTTCTTTTAGTAAAAATTGCTTTTATTTTTCCTTATGCTAAGAGAGTTGATGGACAACTGCAACAACAATGACTAATTGACAATGTTCTTTATCATTATTCATTATTGGATATAGTTTTGTATCATAAAGTTCTGGTCTGCGTTTTTCTTTCTTGACGTTCTGAACCCCATTTCTGATTTAAGATTATCTGTCTCTTTTGCTTTTCTGGTAAAATAGTTTAAGCGGACTAGCTTTCAATTTTTTCCTATGACTTCCTGTTAGCTGCTTGACTCAAACGGGATGATAAAAAATGGCTATCTTTATAGAAGTTGTTTTTATTTTTCTCCCTATTTATGTTAAGAGCAGTGATGAACAATTGGAAAAATAAATATTAGCAAATGGTTAACTTTCTTTTAAGATTATTGATGTTGTCTTCTTCTAATTAATTTATTGATAAATAAATGAATTATTTAATAGATTTAAACTGGTTAGAAGCAAAAATATACTTGGAAATTCTTGCCGGTGTGGTCCCCAGCTGCATTTTTTTGTTCTGGGAAGTAGAAGTACTCATAGGATGGGGGCTCTGTCAACCTAATCTAAAGGAGGTAAGGACCCTCCCATGGACTGTAGAACAGTTGAAGGAATAAATTTGATAGTTTTTCCTTACTTTATACATATAATCTTAAGTTCTTAATAACTTGCTTATAAACCTAAAGATCTATAATTATTTCTGTAGTTATATATTGTAAGGAAATTATTCACTTTGCTAATTCAAGGATACACTGTGTATAGAGGCTAGTTCAAAGTGTTTTTATAATATAAATTTACCTTACCATATATTAAATTGAAGCTTATAAGCTTTTTGTCTCAAGCTAACTTTCTTCTTGTTTTTGTTTCTATAATTGTATAAAACTGTGCTTATGAATTTTATTTATTTAACTCAACAAATTATTTAGCTTGGTATTTTCTTTTTTCTATATTTAAGATTGAATTAATGAATTTTATAAATCGGGTTCCTCGGTACCTCACTCTAAAAATTTAGAACTGAGTTAAGGCTATCAAAATTAAACCTATTTAAAATTGGGCCTAAAACAGGACAACCAATTAAGACATTTTTTCATTTAAGCCAACCTTTTATACTAGGTTAGCCCATTTTAATAATGCTAAAATTTAAAGAATTTGCGATAGAGAATGAAATAAAAAAAATTTATTAGGTAACAGATATTGAGAATTATAAAGTATTACAACATTTATCAAATTATTTTTTTAATATTTAATATAAAGATGGCATGATGTACATACTCTTATGATATTTGGATGGAAAATAACTTGCCCAGAAAAAAAAAATAACAAATAAATTCAATCAAGTTAGAAAAACTATGGGCCTGTTTGCAATAGAAAATATTCAATTTTTTTGAGAAATATTGTAAGACTTCAATTTTCCTTTTTCTTGGTATGAGTAAAGTTTTTAAATTTTGGGAGTTAATTAACCCAACCTCACTTAATTAATACACATTTTAGACCGTGAAAATTATACACTAAATTTTATTAAAATTACACAAACAACCTTAAGTTATTGAACAAGTGAAATTTCAAAAAGCTTTAGAGAGCCGTTAATGACTCAAACTATTATATATAGTTATTTAACAAACAAACGAGTCAGCCATTTGAGCTATTAGGACAAGTGACAAGTATCAAAATAGCTCTCTAATACCATTTAATCTTGCAAGAGCAAAAAAAATGGTGGAGAGAGGCATCGTTTTACACACAAGAAAGCAGAGCTCCCTCTTGCTGTCGCTGAAGATTGGTAAAAGAAATAAGGGTGTGAGTGGTTAGGGTTAGGGTTTTGTGGAAGAAGGGAATAAGAGAATGGGAAAGTGTGTGCTTTGGTAGTTCACCAAAGACAAAGTTTTGATTTGGAAATGTGTGAATTCAAGGGCTAGGTTTTAGGAAACTAAACATGGGCTTTACTGGGTCCCAAAAGTGGGCTTTCACAACATTTCACAATTGGCTACTGAACACTAATTTTGATATCATTATCAACATATGAAAAAATTGAGAAATTTTGCATATATCTAAGTTACACAAATAAATGCTCTTCTTGTCCTAACCAAAGACTAATATTAGCTTTGACCTCTGTGAATTTAGTTATATTAAAATTTGATAAAAAAATCTTATTATTCTTATAACTTTACTCAATTCAAACTAAATTAATATATATATATATATATATATAAAAGATATTGATGGTTTATACTAAAACAACATAGACTAATATTGACTTAAAATGTATAATGATAATTTTAACCCAATTAAAATGGTGTTTAGATTTTTTTTTAATAGTGAGTAGCACTTCTTGATTATTTTAAACTGATTAAATTAACTTTTAAAAGAAAAAGTCAAACAATTCTATAAATTAAAAAATTACTTTTTTTTTTACTTTATTTTTATATCTCAAAGAACTCTTTTTAAAGTCAATCCATACAAGTTTTAAGTGCTATTTTTTTAGTTAACCCATAAATATCTCTATTTTATATTAAAGATAAGATTAATTTTATTTGAAGAGTGAATTAATTACACTCATCTCTTCTCCTAATATGTGCATTTTTACATAATTAAATCTCTGACAAAGACTCTTTAATTATTAAGTTCAATTTATTTATTAATTAAACCACACCTTATTCGTCTAAGTGCCTCGTTATAGTGATGGTAAGATTAACTCAGTTAGTCATGATTGATTATGTCAAATTATATGTACATAACATCGTGTATGGTAGAACTGACCCTAATATTAATTTGTAAACACAATCCTCATAAATTAAAACTTATTCAATTTCATCATAAAACTGAGGTTTTAGATTCAATTTCACATTCTCCCAATATATATTAGTATATATACAATCTTCAATATCATTTCATTTTTTTTGGTAATAATACTCAATATCATAAATAGAAGTTGAAAATAACATCGCTTTGTGAATATCAAGTATTATTTTTTCCAAATTAATATCATACCTATATTCAAATAATTAAGAGTTAATTTTGAAACACTTGAATCATATTTTTTTAAAAATGAAACACTTGAAATTCTCAAAAAAAAAAAAAATAATCCCCTAACAATTTTAGGGATTTCCACATTTATTTTCATTTATATACTTTTCTTGGAAACAAGTACTGATAAGAAAATTGAGTCTTCGAAGGGATTCGTTTCCATTATTACTCACCTCAGTCAATGATTTGTTTAGAACATTGGATGAACATGCAGCATGAGGATATATCAAATAATAGAGTTCTCAATATTCAAAAGGGCAGCACTGTTAGCTTCTTCTGTTTTACATTAACTAATTTCCCCTAGTCTTCCTAGCAATCATATCATTTTTGGCCAATACTCTTGACATTTTTAGCATTTATCTTATATGTAAGCTACAAAAACAGCATGGGTTTTAATTTTCACCTATTTACTACAAGTTGCTGCATATAATGGAATCAAAGGCAGGAACTTTTTTCTCAGTGAGAATGCCCAAAAGAAAATTAAACAATAAACATATATATATTTCATGAAAAATCCAAAAAATTTCTGTGAAAAATTTCTCTTAATGAATTGTGTTTTGTCTTCAAGAGAAAAAAAATGTTAGCTTCTTTTATTATTATTGGTGATAGATTGACTGAGTGAGTTCTCAAAATTCAAAAGAGCACTGTTAGCATCTTTTATTTTGCATTATCTGATTTCTCTGAGTCTTATTGGCAATCATTTCATTATTGGCTAAAGCTTTCATTTTTAGCATTTGTCTTATATATTAGCTACAAAAACTGCATGAGTTCTTTCACCTCTTTACTTCAAGTTGTTGGATAATGGATTCATGGCACTTGTTTGACATGGACTTGTGTTTTGTCCTTTGCTAACATATTCTTAACATTAATCATGCTGCCTAATGCCCACACATCACCATTTTCAACCATTTTTCAACTTGATTTGAGTGAAAACGTCCCCAATCTCAGCCCACATTGCCATTTTCTACTTGATTTAAGCTAAATTGTCTCCCCCTTTCTCTTTCTCTCCCTTTTTCTCCTCATTATGTATCTTTCTGTCTAATAGAGATGATAGATTTTACAGATTGTGTGAAAGGAATTTTCTTCTTTTCTTGGTGAAATTACTTGTCAAAAAAAAAGTGATGAATAATCTAAACGTGTCACGCGAAATGACAATCCCATTGAGACAGTGAAACATTTAAGAATTTAAACTTAAGACCGAATATTAATAAAAAAATTATTAATAATAAGATTTATCAGTTACAATATTTTTCGTAATTTAAAAGCATAAGACATCTTGGATGCAAACTAAATGTATTACAAACAAAAATTATTTAATCTAATTGTACAATTTAAGTATGTTTTGAGCGTTGTAATTAGATCTTTGATGCTTTTCTATACAACAATTTAAGCATAAAACTTTCATGTAGAAATTAGGTATCATAAATGAGATGTCAAGACTGTAAAATATATAAATTCACAGGTTGATGGGTCATTTCCATGGGCGTAGTCTTGGACAAACTTCTTCCCAGCTGCTTCAAGTGTGTGGTGATTCTTTTTCTATATATATTAGAAAATAGTTATGATGCAATTCTAGGGTACAAGGTTGCATTTTTCCATCACCGAGTTGTTCTTAGTTTCTTTCTTTCTTTATCATTCTTGTTTTGTCAAAGATAGAATGGCATTTAGAAATTGACCAGAATCGAAGGCAGCATCAATTACCAAAAGTGAGTACACATAAAAAACATGTTTGGGAATCTTATTCAGAAAAGGTTGTAATCGTTTTGACTTCAACAACTTATTAATCATTTGTAAGGTAGAATGTGAAGGATTAATGGCCTGAAAAGGTTACATTGATAACGCTATTTGAACATATATATATGAAATGAGAAGAGTGGAATTTTATAGCCATTTTTTTAAAAAAAATAAAATAAAATTGGTGCATTATTATATCCATTGATATATTAAATTTTGTGCTCTTCAAATTTTAGTTAATAGTTTATCATAGTTCACTATAATGAGCAAATTCCATTAATGATTTTGTCTCTAATTGATATCTTCCTTTTTTTTCCCCTATAAAAACTTTGCCTCTGATTTAATTCCAATTTTTCAAGATTATGGATCAGAACTTAAAAGCAATGCTCTAAAATTTGGATTAGACATTAACCAATTCATAGTTCATTCTTTAACCATTAAATAATTTTTCAACCAGAAAAAAATATGGAAAATTAAAAAATATATGACTATGGCTACTTGGATTTGACAGATTCTTTTGTATGAACAATTCAGTTGAGACACTCAAACTAATTTTATATATGGTTCTTGAGTTAACTGTTTGAACTCATCAATTAGGGCTCTCTCTATTCATTTGCATAACACACTGATAAATGTGTTAAAAGAATACTCCTTTCATTCCAAAACTATTATTTTCTTTCGAGTATTATAAATTAAGAAATTATTAATTAATTAAAATATCATTATACCTTAACTAAAATACCTTAATTTAATAAAATGTACATAAAAATCATAGATGAAAGAAAATCTGACAATTTTTAAGTAATAGTTTTAAAAAAAAAAAAAATTGATCGAGTCTTTGATTTCTAAAACGACATAAGGGTTTTTTTAAAAAAAGAATAAGAAGAAAGCTATAATAGTTTTGGAAGAAAGGGAGTAATGTTTGGTTAGATAAAAGAATAAGCATAAGTTTGATGTGGTACTTGTCAATATATCTTAGCTCAAAATAGAGGGAGTGACGTTAACTTTGACTTGACAAATTAATGGATATAGTTTGGGAAAATGTATTAAGTACAAGATTTTATTGGAACCCCTAAATCTTAATAATTTATTAGGGTTTAGACAATCTAAGCTAAATTATTGGTGTCAAATCAATATATATTAAAAGATAAGACATTCTTTTACCCCATGGATTAGGCCCACCTTGCATAGTTAGTGGAAATTTTCATATCTTATCTCTAGAATATTTTGGAATTCAGCACATCAAGAAAGGCACATGATAGGAAGCATATGTAGCTTCTAATTAAGATTAATGAGGGGTCTATATATTGTCATATTCTCTATCGTCTTACTTAATTTAATATATGCCTTTTGTTTTGGCAAGGAAAGTGTCAATTACTTAAGAGTTAAATACATTTTCTCTTACTAAACACTCTAACTAATTTGATCCATAATATTTTTAGTTTATAAATATGATCTTTTAAATTTTAAAATGTTTATCAATTTGATCTCTTTGGTATATTTTTAAAAGCTTAAATTACTATTAAACTCTTAAATATCTATTGATAATAAGAGGTTTGAGGAATAAAATTAATAAATTTAAATTAAAAAAAATGTGATGATAATAATAGTCATGAAAAAATTCTGTAAAAACTTAAGCCTGTGATTTTTTTTTTCTCCAGAGGAAGTTACTTATAAATACTTCTTGCTAAAAAAAAAATCCATGATAAATTATATATAACAAATGAAAAATGACTTATGCGTGCCTCAAACACCAATAAAAGTCTCAACTAGTGCCCATAAAAAATAAAAATAAAGAAAGAAAAGAAAAAAAAGAATTATGACTAGTGACCCACTATTTGTATAATCTTGCACCTCTAGTACATAGAAGATAGAGGGAAAGATTAGGACACTTCCCTTATCTACCACTTTTATAAGCAATAATAATTGTTTTTTTTTTAAAAAAAAAAAATAAGCAATACTTGACCAAGATGATGATAGTTATCAAAATACTAAGCATACAAGGTTTCTATTATACATGGGAAAAGCCAAATACGTATACTATACGTAGAGTTCAGTTTGCTATTTGTACTTTGGTTATTGTTTTTCTGCTAATCTATCTACATCAGACCTATCAAATTGAAGAGAATTAATTTCTTCTAATTGATGTCCCTAAAGCAAACAACCAATCTATATATCAAATCCTAATGACTGAAAATTTCTTCGATCAGTCTCTCAACAGATGCAAACTCAGAAAAACATTGAAAAAATGACAAACTGTAAGTAAACGCCTAGCTAGGGCAACATCTCTATTCATTATTATAGTGCCATTAGTATTTTCAATTTTAAATAAATTTAAAGGGAGAAAACTACAGGGTGATGCATGCATCATCATAGCCAACTGGAAGAGTTACTAATACCAGATAAAACTTGTCAATAAGACCCTTTGGATTAATTTTTGGTAAGATATTTCTTTTTTTTTTAATTTAAAAAAATATTTGTAGAAGTTAAAAACTTTATTTTTTTAAAATAGATAAGAAAATATTTTTTCTTTTAACTTTTTTATTTTTTAATAAAAAGAAACTTTTAAAAATCAATCCAAACACAATAATTTTTTGTTCTTTTTTAAATTTTTACTTTTTTTTTTTTTTTTTAAGAAACCAATCCTAAAAGTGTTCTTATTCTTTTGTGTTTATATTTAAATATTCCCATGCTCTTTGGATATAAAATTAATTATGATGAGAACAATAACACCAATAAATCTCTCATAACAAGTATAATGTCAAACTTACGAATTCAAAATCTTTAATCTAAAACATCTTTGAGACTCAACCTCCTCCTTGTCATTTAAACAACACTTATACCAAAAGAAATCTTTCTTCTCTTTTCACTGTATATCCTTTTTGAGGTATGTTAACGAATCAAATTCAAAGTATATACTTAAATACCACTTCTAATCATAACAATTAATAAATGATATCCTGTGCTATAATTAGTTTCACAGATACAGATATTCACAAACATGAGCATCCTATCATGCTGAGAAATTGCTTTCTCCCGCATCTATCTCTCTCTACCTTTTCACCTCTCATCATGCATGGACCCCTTAAGACACCTCAAGAAAACAAGAGAGAGAGATAAAGATGTAAAATGGAAGCAAAGGCATGCACACAATTCTAGAGTGAGAAATGTGGTGGGTGGGGTCTTGGTGTGTGTTTGAGTGAGTCTCTATGCCATTCTCTTTTGGTGCATGTAAATAAAGAAAGGTTCATCACTTCTCCACCAAGGGAAAGATTAAAGGACCTTTTAGGTCTTCGCATGGGCATACAACAAGGGATTGTAACCACCTCTCCACCTTTTTTTTTTTTTTTTGTTAGGGTTAGTGATGATAGTGTATATTTATTTATGTATATTATTTTTTATATTTTTATTATTTTTTATTTATAATTTTACTTATACAATAATTATATAATATGAGATGTATATAAATAAATGTGTAGGCAATATTTTTTTTAAAACAAAATCAAGCAATCTAATATTGGAAAACAGAACTCAGTGGAGCTGACCCAATTGTGGGGTCTCAGTGTCCCAAAACTCTTATCTTCCAGAAGGAAATTTAAACTATAGCCATATGTTGAGAGGCTTGATGATCATGACACAGTGCAAAAGGAGACAGGAAAACACAAGTGAGTATCTCTGTATCTGTATATAGCCATCCATTGACTCCTCGTTCATCCTCTCCATCATATGCATGTTAATTATATAATAGTGTATACCTCAGATAGATAGGGATTGACATCTGTTGTCGTATACCATGTATATGTGCCATATTTTGTTCGATTAGTTATTTTATTTAAATATAAAATTTAAATTGCAATAAAGAGTCACATCAAATGTAGGACAATAAGATATTATCATAGTAAATAGATACATAAAAAGATAAAGAAAGGGAGGCAACACAAATATGTGAACTTACTATACTAGACTCCATTGCAGTTATTATTGTTAGCTATTAGATCAGTACACAGTACTATAATCTTGTCTAACGATCACAATAACAACTATAATAACATCGACTACACTGAGTAAGATTCGAGCCAATTCTACTAAAAAAAGATTGAGGGTGAGTTTTTGGAAACTTTGGATGCTTTGACGAGATGAAAACCTTCATGTAAAATGTCAACCTCTTGTGAGTATCCAAAAGTCAATTGCTTTTCTCATGCATTATACATCTTTCTTTTCTCTCTCTCTCTTGGATCCTTATGAGTAAAGGGAAAGAGGTGGGAAACATTATCAATGGTTACCAAAAGGGATAACTAGGGTTAGTGCTGGTTGATATCCTAACCCCACCAAGGTGAAGAAATTTTAGGGTTTCAGATTCTAGCTTTGCAGGTTTGAAACTTACCACACACTTCATCTTAACAATAAGTGTTTAATTAGATTCTGCAGTGATGAGATACACTAGTGTTCTTCAAGCTTAATATCCAAGATTAACATCTTCTTAGTACATAAGACTAAAGAAAATCATGTAATAATATTCAGTCATGCATATGCCACTTGGCACCAAGAAGAATGTAAGCATGGATATAAGTAATTTCATCATAACACTTGCACATGAAATTATAAGATGGAATGTTGTCCTACTAAAAGTTAAGATGTACACTGTACTGATATATAAAATACATTGGAATGATTAATAATCAATTATCAATATTTGTTTACTAATTAATATTTATGGTTATCATTAAATGGTATGAACTCTATACATAGAAATATGTGTACAATTTATTTATGGGACTTGGGTTAATCATCTTTGTCACTTAGTGATATGACTTGTTTACTAAATTTGTATAAAATGTGACCAATTAAATGTTTAAAATTAATTTAGCTATATATATTATGATGAACTAGTTAAGTACTTGAGTAATATTTCTAAGTTATCTTTCATTTAGTATTCAGAATGATTCAATAATAATCTTTCTGATTTCATAGGACTAAATAGGAAACAGAAATAGCAATCAAAGCATTCAAATAATTAGAGTTAATTAATCTAACATGAAGTAGCAAGATAACCAGCAAGCCCCACTTACTAGGTCACTTCATTCATGCTGATTTAGTTATCTTTTAATTAGAGCTAATTTAACATGAAGTGGCCAAATAACTAAAACTAATTATGATTGTATTTCATATTAATTAATTATATGTAATAAGTAATGGAATAATTTGTAAGAGCACTCTTACATATCTCATGAAATATCAAATCATGAAATAAAATAATTATTCTATTTCATTCATATTTTTATTTTTAAAGTAATGTTATATACATATCTTTATATGCACGTTTTTTTTTTAATATTTTTATTTCTTTTACTTTTTAATCTATTTGCTATCTAAAACAAAGTGTCACAATAATTAATTTTAAGTCTACTCGTGATCAATTAATCCTGGGTGTGCACACTCATTAGGTTTTTTTGTGTTTTTTTGGTCTTTCAAGTCTACTCATGATCAATTAATCTTAGTTGTAACACATATATAGAATTTCGGTGACAAGATCCTGGATTTACTCGTTTTATCACATATAGCTGTGGATCTTGTTCTTCTTTTTTTAAAAAAATAAAATAAAATAAAATTGCATTAGACATTATTGGATTGGATTTGGACCATTTCTTAAAATTTCTCATCATATTTTCTCTAACATTTATTTATTTACCGTAAGTGATATGACTTATTAATAGTTATTTTCGTTAATTATCAATGAATGCTATAATCATGTTTTAAAATATATTTTTGTTTCCTCTAATTTGTTGAAAGTTATGAGATAACTAATCATTCTGCATGTTTATGAGAATTAATGATTTCCCAAACAAGTTTTATAATGCTATGAGCTCACATGAACTAATTAAAGGGTTCTAACTTAATACTTTGCATTTTTTTAGGTTACATCTTTCGTAATTAAAAATTCTTGCAATCACATAGTCAAATGAATATGTGATATATAATTTTTATTTAAATAATTCAAATTAAACTATATTATTTTGTTACAACTCTTTGTATAATTTAATTTGAGTTGTTAGAATTGAATAATACATATTTAGTGATTTAAAAAAAAATCGAATATGTTTAAATTCCTATGACCAATAATATTGTTTGATAATAATATATAATTTCATAATTATCCTCAATTAAAAGATAATCAAAATACCCTCAAAACAGAATTAAATGATAAAGATGTCCTTAGCATGTACTTTTCTCTCGAAATAAGCTTCCTATCTATTAGCTCTTTTCACTTAATGAACATTTAATTTAAGAAGATGTTGTAGTGTTGGGGATTAGTTTATTTTTTAAGAGCTAAGAGTGCCAGAGTTAGCCCTTTGTGACACTTAAGACATATAGAAGCCTTCTCTCATAATAGTAGTAACTATTTTATTTTGTTTTATAAGAATTCAATTTCTAGTCACGCGTAGGATAATTTTTTTAGGAGTGATGTATCAATTTTAATAATATATGTATTTTGAAAGATATTAATCTCTCCATAGAGAGATACTTCTAGTATATAAAAAATATCTTTTCCTGTTTTTTTTTTTTTTTTTGGTAAAGATAGTAATTTTAATAATATCATAAAAATAACAAATTCCTTCTTACAAAGTTTTAAGGTAGGACTTTGAGTCAATACTTCTAATTACATAAAAATATCCTTCCAATTTGGTGGTGCTTTTTCCTACTATTTTTGAAAAACCAAAGTGTTAAGGTATAAAGTAAGAGACATAATGTATATACATTTATAAGTGTATAGATAAAAATGATCATAGCTAAGTTAAACTAAGTTGAGCTTAAGCTTAACTCTTTTAGTTGACGAGCTAATTTTTTTTTGTTTCAAGTGTAGTTTATTTTAAAATTTGTGAGCTCGAACTAACTCACCAGCTAGTTCAATTAAATAAAATAAATAAGATAATATTATAAAGTATTAAAAATAAACACTTATTAATAAATAGTCTTAATAAAATAATAAAAATAAATATAAAAATCTGTTTAAACATTATAAAAATAATTTTATAAAACATGTGTCCTTTAAAATTAGATAAAATTTTATGTACATATGATATCAAAAATTATGAGAAAAATAAAAATGTCAAAGTTTATAATATATACGCAACCTACTATTATATATATAAAATTAATTTAATATATACATATAAACCCAACTTGCGAGATAATAAACTAAATTTATAAAATTTTAAATTTAATTTATTTAATAAATGAGTTAAAATTATTATTAACTTAAACTTAATTATTTAATTTATAAATAAAATTTACTGTATTATTAACGAGTTGAGTTAGCTTGTCTCGTGAGTTTATTATTTTCTTTCCAAATACATACTTATTTTTTTCTATTTTAATTTTCTTATAATTTTACTCCATAATTCACTTTAATATAAAGGATATACCAAAAAAGTATCTAGGGGTTTCCACATAGCACTTTTCCTAAAATAAAATCATTTGGTTTGTACATAGCATTTTTCGTAAAATAAAGTGATTTCATTTTCTCAAATATCATTACGAGTGTTTCCTGGTTTCTCATGCTAGCCTAATGGATTCTAGTGCGGGGTTTAAGCTCTCTAGTTTTTGGTATATCGTGCGTATCCATGTTGGGTCAAATCACCTTTACACCCTACACCCCACCACAGCAAAATATATTTGTTTTCCTCTTTCTGTCCGCTGCCCACCTCACGCCTAATCTACATAGCTATGACTACAGTTACTGTACATGCCGATCTCTTTCTCTCTCCGTTCATCCATCCATCCATCATGTATAATGAATGCATCACATGCCCTTGATGAAGTAGCATCCATGTCATGCATGCAGTAAAAAAGAAAGAGATAGAGAGAGGAAAACAAATTCGTCAAACAACGTCTTCTGCTCTTGCAGGGCAAAAAATTAGCTCTCTGTCCTTTCATTTATTCCCACGTCTCTGTGTTTTCTGCTTTATTCATTTTTGCATCACACAGTTAGAGAGAGAAAGGGACGTCTAGATAGAGAAGATAGAGGCTGGTTTTGCTGAAAAACAAAAACCCAGTAAAGGGTAGGAGCCACCTGGCCATCCATTGCCATTGGCTGTTTGTTTTTACTCCTTTTCTTTTTCTTCTACCTTATACATATATGCAATACATATACAAGACATCAAACATTAACAAAATAGTGTCTTTCTCTCTTTGTTCTGTTGCTTGCCCATCTCTTTCTGTGGGTTGGTTTCCTCTCTCCAATTCTCGAGATTGGCGTCTAAGATAAAGACCACTGTTGCCCCTGTTCAAGCTTTTCCCCAACTTTGATTTTGAGGGAAATCGGCAACATCTCATGAAGGAGAGTGGAGGCTCTCTGGGGAGAGCCTGCCCGGGAATAACAAGAAAGAAGAAGAACTAAACTTGTTTATTTTCTGAAAAATCCCACTTTCGGTTTCACAAAAGCTGAGACATTTCTGGGTTTTGGCGCTTTTGGCCATTTTGATTGGCCGTTTTATTTTCTGGGTGTTCACTGGTGATTCTTATGGTACTTTCTATGCACAAAGATTCAGCAAGCAAACAAATGGATTCAAGCAAGTATGTGAGGTATACACCTGAGCAGGTTGAGGCCTTGGAGAGGGTCTATGCAGAATGCCCAAAGCCTAGCTCTCTGAGAAGGCAGCAACTCATTAGAGAGTGCCCTATACTTTCTAATATTGAACCCAAACAGATCAAAGTGTGGTTTCAGAATCGCAGGTAAATGGTTGAATAATGGTATTTTATGTACAAGAGTGAGTCGTGAATTCGAGAAACTTGTTTCTTTTGTTAGTCTTTTCCTCGCTTCATGATGATTTTGATATAAAAAGGACTTCATTTTCTAAGTTTGTTGTGGCTAACCTCGAGTTGACATTGTTTTAGTTTCTTCCCCGGTTCGTTTTGCAGTTTGGTTTTGGGGAAAAATGAGTCTTAGTAAGGAGAAATGGGCTTTTTGGTGCTTTGAATCTAACATTCCTCTTCGTATTTTTGTTTTGAAGGGGGTATTGTTCTATCAGTATCTTTCTCTTTTGACCCTCTGATAGTTTCAACTTCAAATTCTACTCAGTACTTTTCATGAGAATGTTAATAAAATAGTGGGCATAATTTTTCTTCTGCGACTACATTTCCTTGATTTGTTGGGATAGCTCAAGGGGCATATGTGGGCTTCTTTGACTTTATGTTCTGTTACCATTTTCCTTCCTTTGATAAAGTTAAGTTTTCTGGAGCAGAAAAAGGTTGTCTTCTCTGGCTTTCTTTGTTCTTTCTTTCTATTATCTCTTTGTTATGGAGTTTTTGTTTGTCTCTTTCAAATTTGATAATTTATTAAAACATGATATCAAAATTTCAACTTTGTTCCTTTTCATGGAGTTTTTAGATATTTCTTTGGTCTGCATTTCTTTGTACATTTTCCTCTGCGAGGAATAATATTTTCTCACATATTATGTTACTAATGAAATTTGTCATTATTTTAGAAGGGAGATCTATTGGGAAAGTTGATTTATTTTGTCATTTTCTTTCTAGATATTCCAGTTCTTCATATAAACGGTATTCTCTCAAAAAGGGGGTTTCTTTTCTTGAGTTGAATTTATTGGAAGATAGTGACAGCTAGGCAATTGTATCTACTGATTCTATCTATCTGTAACTTTAAATTTATTTACTGTGACTTACGAGTTAAAAGGTGCTTCTGTCAAAGATCTGTAAATGAAATGATCATTTTATACTTGGGGCTTTTAATGCTTTCTTTCTGAGGTATGGTTACTGATTATGGACCTATGGGCGTGATGAAGGATAATGACAGCTGATTTTGATGACTTTTCCCTCTTAGATTACCTGGTTTTCCCTTTTGACTGCACAACGTTATTTTTTTTTCGTTTTTGCTTATTCTTTGGTGTTGGAAAGTATTTTTATCATTTATTTTCACTTCGATATTTTATCATCTGTTACCTGATTTTTGTTTTTTGTCACTTCATAGGAGGAAAGAGAAAATATATGAATATGAATTTCTATTTTATTCCTCTATTTCATAATCTAGCTTTGCATCAATAGTGATTCTGTTTTTCTTGCCTCTAAAATTATTTTGATTTTCTCTTTTAAGAAGCTGTATTCTGGAAGTGTTGACGTTCCATTGGTTGGAACTGCTGTGGACTTTTATTGATGTGTCCTGCATTTTAATATATCTTGTCATAAGTAGTGTGTTGTTACGCCTTCCAAATTACTTAAGGAACTCAAATAATGACCTTAGATGTTGGTAAATTGAAATGTATATAAATTCTTGGTGAATCTATGGGCTTTATGGGTTATGACCTTTGTTAGTGTATTTTTGATGATGCATTTTTCTTTTGTTAAGAGTTCAATGCTTCATTGGATCATTCAACTATTTGGAACTATTACATTTCTTATTCATTTTAACTTCTCTGCATCTTACTACTAACCTATTCTGAGTGTCCTTCAGTGTAAGGCATGATGGGTCACTCTGCTTTGAATACTTTTTTCGTAAAAACATAGTTGCTGCATATAGGCTTCAACACTGTTTCCTTTTTCTGTAGTAATGTTCCTAATTCCATGTGGTTGGAAGAAAGTTTTGTTCATGTTCACAATTTTTCCTTCTTCAGATGTCGTGAAAAGCAGAGGAAGGAAGCTTCACGGCTGCAGACAGTGAATAGGAAGCTAAGTGCCATGAATAAGTTGTTGATGGAAGAGAATGACCGTCTGCAGAAGCAGGTCTCGCATTTGGTTTATGAGAATGGATACATGAAAAACCAGCTAACTACTGTAAGTGCCTATACCATAAAGTGATTGTTTTTCTCATTCGAAACTGGTTATCCATTGGATAACTTCTTGTTTTATCCACTTGATTTGATAAATGAATAAGCTAATCTTCTGGGTTTTCAACAGACGCCTGCTACTACCACAGACAATAGCTGTGAGTCTGTGGTAATGAGTGGTCAGCAGCATCAACAGCAAAACCCAACACCTCAGCATCCCCAGAGGGATGCTAACAACCCAGCAGGGTAAGTAACTCCATTTCCTAAGCAAGTCTATTGAATATATATTCGATTTATGTATCTTCAGAAGCCCCTAATGTATTTTGGCTGTCAGTCTTCTCGCGATAGCTGAGGAGACCCTGGCAGAGTTCCTTTCCAAGGCTACTGGAACTGCTGTCGACTGGGTGCAGATGATTGGGATGAAGGTATAACCACTTCAGTAGTTCTTAAGAGTGTGTGTTTTATGTGCATTTTCATTAATATATTCTTGTGTTCTCTTTATGAAGCCTGGTCCGGATTCTATTGGAATCGTTGCTGTTTCCCGCAACTGTAGTGGGGTAGCAGCTCGAGCCTGCGGCCTTGTGAGCCTGGAGCCCACGAAGGTAGTATGTAGCTGGTTAATGCATATTTTCTTTCTTCCTTTTTCATTTCTTTTTTATCCTGAGCAATGGAATCATGTTTTCTTAGATTTAATTGCATGACATTTAATCTCAGGTTGCCGAGATTCTGAAAGATCGTCCATCATGGTATCGTGACTGCCGCTGCCTTGATGTGTTGAACATAATCCCCACAGGCAATGGGGGCACAATAGAGCTCATGTACATGCAGGTGGGATAATCACGTTAATTAACAATAGATGTTTAACTGTAGTTTGAATCAATTTGTCTTTGCTTCCTCAGCTTGTTAACTTGTAACATTTGAATTTATCAGACTTATGCACCTACAACATTGGCAGCAGCACGTGACTTCTGGACATTAAGATATACTACAAGCTTGGAAGATGGAAGTCTTGTGGTACTGTGTAGAATCTTGCCGATAATATTTTACCTGGACCTATAACTCATTATTTTCCCTGCGAAGATCTGTTATGATAAAATAAAGATTTTATTGTTCTATATCATAAATGGCCATTTCTTGGACTGTATTTGTGCAGTTTCCTTTTATTTATCCTTCTATCTATCTCATCAGACAACTTTTTAAGCATATAATTTATTTATTTTTTTAAAAAAAATCATAGCTATAGAATAAGGCATCCCTTTCATTACAAAATATTGAACATTAATGGCCTTATGAGATTTCAAGTAATTCTAACTTCTGGAATTTTAACTGCAGATATGTGAGAGGTCATTGACTTCTTCAACTGGTGGTCCCACAGGGCCTCCTGCTTCAAACTTTGTCAGAGCTGAAGTGCTTTCTAGTGGCTACTTAATTAGACCCTGTGAGGGTGGTGGATCCATTATTCACATCGTTGATCACGTTGATTTAGATGTATGGAACATGATACAATTCAGATCATGTCATAGTCTCTCTCTATGTGAGAGATTGTTATCCTCGCTAATCATTTCAATAATCTTTAACCGCGTGCAGGTTTGGAGTGTGCCTGAAGTGCTCAGGCCCCTCTATGAATCAGCTAAAATCCTGGCTCAGAAAATGACTATTGCTGTAAGGTTACTGAAAAAGGTTTTGTTGTTTGGATGGTCAAATAATGTTATTGACATTTTATAATATCTTGTAAAGGCACTGCGGCATATAAGACAAATTGCACAAGAAACAAGTGGAGAAATTCAATATGGTGGTGGTCGACAGCCTGCCGTTTTAAGGACATTTAGTCAGAGGCTTTCCCGGTAAGGACATAGCATAATATCTGTAATTGTAAGCAAATCATTTCATTGATTGGCTTCATTATGTTTGATCTCACTGCTAAAATTCTCTCAAATTTAAGCCAATGTATTTTCCAATCAGTCCAATGATTCGTTAAATTTGGTGTTTAGGGGATTCAATGATGCTGTGAATGGGTTTGTGGATGATGGTTGGTCTTTGATGGGTAATGATGGAGTAGAAGATGTGACAATAGCCATAAACTCATCTCCCAACAAATTCTTTGGTTCCAATTACAATTCATCAGTGTTCCCCTCATTTGGAGGTGGGGTGCTGTGTGCCAAGGCATCAATGCTGTTGCAGGTATTTCTTTCATAAACACTTATAAGTGTTCAATCATCCATAGTGTAATAATAATTTGCTTAACTAACACATCCTCCTCTTTCCTTGCAACTTAATGACATTGGGGTTATCTGTTATCTATTATATATTTAGAAGGAAGTTTCTTTTTTGGCAGAATGTTCCTCCTGCTTTGCTTGTTCGATTTTTGAGGGAGCATCGTTCAGAGTGGGCTGATTATGGGGTGGATGCATACTCTGCTGCATCTCTTAAGGCTAGTCCTTATGCAGTTCCTTGTGCAAGACCTGGTAGCTTCCCAAGCAGCCAGGTCATATTACCACTTGCTCATACTATTGAGCATGAGGAGGTATTTAACTGTCTTTCTGAAATGCTTGGTGATCTTCATTGTGTATTGACTATAATGGAGATTCATTTTCCTTTTATCTGCATTGTTACAGTTCTTAGAGGTAGTTCGAATAGAGGGTCATGCATTTTCCCCTGAAGATGTGGCTCTGGCACGGGATATGTATCTACTGCAGGTAACACCATGCACGTTCAAAGGGCTATCTGTCTCATTTTATTTAAGCTGGATTTTATAGCTGCTTCTGTAGATGATTCTAATTACTTCATTTTTGTATACAATTTTGATGTGGCAGCTGTGCAGTGGAGTTGATGAAAATGCCATTGGGGGCTGTGCACAGCTTGTATTTGCACCTATTGATGAGTCGTTTGCTGATGATGCTCTTTTACTGCCATCTGGTTTCCGTGTCATACCACTGGATGCAAAAACAGTTCAGTAACGTTTATCAGTAATTTTTAGTTAAGAAATTATTCTTAAATTATGGAATAAACTTGTTTTTCATGAAACTACGGTTGGATATTTTTTCCTTGGTTCCTTGGCATTTTAGCTACTTTATTTTGCCTAAGCTTTGAAATTAACTAGAACCACCAACATTTTTAAAAGGGTTTATTTTGGCAACGAAATCAATATCTTCCTTGGAAATTTAGTTTATATTTGTTGTTGCAAGTGATCTGTGCTGCCTAATCCCTAAGCTTTTCTTAAAATGCTCGTTGGTATGTGCAATTGTTGACTTGCTAATTTCTTAATTTGTATCTCTTGCACCTCAGGATGGTCCTGCAGCAACTAGAACATTGGATTTAGCATCTACACTTGAAGTAGGATCTGGTAATGCTCGTCCGACCGGTGAAGCTGATGTGAATGGTTACAACCTTAGGTCAGTCCTTACTATAGCATTCCAATTCACCTTTGAGAACCATTTACGGGACAATGTGGCTGCTATGGCTCGCCAGTATGTGCGTAGTGTTGTGGGGTCTGTTCAGAGGGTTGCCATGGCAATTGCTCCCTCCCGGCTCAGTACCCAGCTGGGGCCTAAGTCTCTTCCTGGTTCTCCAGAGGCGCTTACTTTAGCTCGATGGATCTGCAGAAGCTACAGGTTTGTCTTCCAATAGTTTTAAACAAAATCTTCATATTTTCTGAGATTAAGTTAAATTTAGCCCTCCTGGTTCTCCAGAGTCTCTTCATGTTTTGATCTCATGTCATGTTTCTTCCAGGGTTCACACTGGGGGAGAACTGTTTCGAATTGACTCCTCAGCAAATGATGCAATCTTGAAGCAACTTTGGCACCATTCAGATGCAATCATGTGCTGCTCTGTGAAAACCAATGTAATTACTTTGCTGTTAACTTTCTGCATTATTACTATTTAGTAAAACCTGGAAAATCCAACATGTGTGATGGCATTATTGATAATCTGCTGTATTACCTTTTCTGTTTGGAGCTTTTTGAGGTTGTCATTGACTGCAGAAAAATCTTGCAGGCATCTCCTGTGTTCACCTTTGCAAACCAGGCTGGTCTTGACATGCTTGAAACTACTCTTGTTGCTCTTCAAGATATAATGCTTGATAAAGTTCTTGATGAAGCTGGTAGGAAGATTCTCTGCTCTGAATTCTCCAAGATAATGCAACAGGTAATTAGCAAGTGGGTTACATTTAATTTCCATAACTAGGAATTAGAAACATGTTGAAGACTGTTCATGACTGGATTATATGCAGATTTAAGTAACAGTTTTGCGTAGTCATACATAAATGTCAAAAGTTTTTGTCAAGTTTTCAAATAGAAATTTAGAATGCTGGATCCCTCTATGCCTATCTAATGTAGCATTTGCAAATCTCCCCTCTCCTCCTTTCAGGGATTTGCATATCTGCCAGCAGGAATATGTGTATCCAGTATGAATCGGCCGGTGTCGTACGAGCAAGGCATCGTATGGAAAGTTCTGAATGACAATGATTCCAATCACTGCCTGGCCCTCATGTTCATGAACTGGTCTTTTGTTTGATGGAGGAAAACCATCGCTAAGATACTTCCTTTTTAAGTTATAATGAGTACTTGATTACCAGACATAAAAATGTACTAATGGCAGGAGTTGATGACCCTTTTGTTCACTTATTGCTCTAATACACTGCTATATATGTCTATATTGAATTTTTGAACTCTCCACTTTGGTCATCTTGTCTGATTTGGATGGAACTTGTGGAGAATTTATGTATGGTATGGCTTGTTAGCTATTGCTCTTGCTATGAAACTAAGGTACTTAAAGATGCTATTCATTGGTTTTGGTGTTACTCTATTTTGAGGCATTTTGGTAAACCATAGAAGAGAAGAGGATATTGTTTTTGAAACAGGTCTTCTTAGTTGTTGGAGAGAGAAAGTGGTTCCCATGTAGGATTTTCAAATGGGGCCCTACCTCATAATTTGGATTGTGGAAGATCCGCCCTCATTGTTTTCTTCCACACCAAGTGGTTTCTTTGTTATAGGCGTTACCAGGGAGGGATGGTCCTACAGGTTTCAACCAGGCTCTTGGGGGATTTTATTTTAGGGTAATGATGATAAAACTTTTGTTAAAAACTAAAGGAAGGGGTTAGGTAATTTTATATTTTAAGATTAAATTTAGTTTATTTTTTAAGTGTTTAAATTAATATTGAAAAGTTTTTATTTTTATTTTATTTATAATTAAATTTCGTTCAAAAAGTAAAGTTTGGTCTACCAGATAATCACTTCCCCTCTAAGAGCTGTTGGAGATTTGAATTCTCTCAAGATCACGGGGTGAAATTCTTGTCTCATCTCCTTTCTATAGGCCAAAAGAAGTTGGTATTTTGCATTTACATATGGAATTTGGATAATTACCTTTTTTTTAAATTTTTGAGTTTTTTTACTTAAATTTAAATTCTTTATAGACAAAAAACATTTATATATGAAGTTTGAATAATTAACAATTGACCGCATGATTTATGAAACTTAAACTATAATTAATTATATAGTTGTAATCTCATTTAATATAGTTCATCCAGGACCTAAGTATGATAAGAACTAAAAGAATTTATGTATGAAGTGGCTTATTGGCTTGTTATGAAATTTAGGCACTTAAAAAGTTGGTCTTGATGGTTTTGGTGTTGCTCTATTTTGGGGCAATTTGGCAAGCATCAAAGGGATAGAGTCTATTGTTTTCTTCCACAAGCCATTGGGTTATGATGGTGTTTTGCTTGCCCCTCAAGGAAATGCTTTGTACACAAGTATCAATTCATAATGAGAACTGATGGAATGTTTTATAACTAACTTTTGCACATTTTTCAGTGTTGTGCCTATTTTTGGTTAGTTTCAAATTTGGCCATACATTATTACTATTTCAATGGCCATGTCTTTGAAGACAAGTAATATGAACATGAGTTTGGAAAAGTGTGTCCATGTCCTTATTTGAATTTTATGATTATCAAAGATTAAAACAAAAATTTATTTAAAAGAAGTGATTTTGTAAAATAGCTCTTATAAATATGATATTTTTATATCTTAAAATTAAACATTATTCTTTTGTTTTAGTTTATAATAATAGTAATAATAAATCCATAAAAATTCTTTTTCAGGTTAACACTATTGATAAAATTTGAGTTTAGCAAGTGTGCCCTTAGATATAGGTATTCTTAAATGCAAATCCTCTTCACCACAATAAAAAGAAAAATCAATATTTTAAGAAACATCGATGATTAATATTTTATTATGAAAATTTGATTATTGTATTATAGACATAAAAGCTAATTGCTACAAAAAGAAAGGCCTAAAGTAATTTATTTTGAGACATAATTTAGAAGTTTTATTTTTATATATAAAGATATTAGGGTAATGGAACTTTTATGAATTTTAACATTGTCTTAGAGGGATTTGATTTATGATAAAAAATAACAGAAGTTTTATAAAGAAAGTGATAATTACTAAACTAAATCCCATTCATTTAATTAAAAGTTTCGAGTATTGAAATTTGACGAGAGATTTTTGTCATGTGACTGTTTAAATTGAATTTAAATTACTTAGCTAAGTTTATTAAGTATAATAATAAAAATTTAATCTTTCATAATGTATATAAAAAAATTTATTAAAAATATATTTATTTTAATATTGTCTTTATCTCGTATGAATTAGTCTCTTACTGTAAACTAAAATATACTTAATTACAAACCAAAAATAAATTAATTAATATAAAATAATGTACAAACCAATATTTTTCATAAAAATTGAGACCAAGATTGGTATTTTACTTTCTTACGTAAAAAGATTGAATATTTGGGACGAGCATTGTGAAGCAACTCCTTCTGTTCTGGTGCAGGGTCTGATTCTGTGCTTCCCTTGTATCATATTGACAGATTTGGAAATTCTTTTTACAATTTCTATTGGTGGGTTGAGATCTGTGGGCCCCACAGAATCTCTCCCCAACAGCTTACCGCAAAAAGGTCATATTATGTAGTCATGTCACCACGACATCGTTCCACTCGTCCATCACAAGTCTGTCAAATCCTGTAACGGACCCTCTCGCCCTGGTCCCACCAATATCATCATCTTCCCTTTTTTCAAATTAAAATTTTTTAAAAAATTATTCGCTAAACTACATATGCATACGACCGAGCGGTACGACATCGTTTCATTGTGGCTGTTACATTTGTCTGTTTATCTTTAATTGAATCTGTTTAAAATAAAGTTAAATTACTTTTATTTTTATATATATTTTTAAATATATTATATTTATAGATAAGTGCATAATATGCATTTTTTAAAATAATGTATAAAAAATATGACATAATAATAGTTGAAAATTTATTATTTACATGTTTTGAATTCGTATAATTTCAGATATTGAAAAAATTAATTATTAAATTTTTTGGAAAATGATTTTTCAGTGCTTAATTTTACAGTGGGCCCCAGCAGTTCGTCAGCTGCATTAGTGTCAAGTGACGCTGTAAGAGTACCCGCGACCGTATATCCCGTATGCGCTCATGATGTATGTATGCATGCATGATAAACTGCCATGCCATACATCATCATTATGAATGATAAGTGGGACCCACTCTTAGAAAATCTCTTTTTAGGAAAAATAAAAAATCTTTTCGGTTTTCCTTTTCAGCGTTTGAAAATTCGAGGCGTTTTAAAGGTGAGTGCGAAAGGCGCTGTGTTTTCGAGCGTCGTGCTCTTTTTTAACCATTCACTGTCATTTACTTTTACTGAAATATTTTATCGCCGTTACTTTTTGCATATCAATAAATTAATTATGAAATTAACATAATACCCTTTACGTATTTTTTTTCTTTTATATTTACCTGATATTTTATTTTTACCATTGAGGGATTTCGTTAAAAATTTATTATTATTATTATTATTATTACAAAGTTTTAAAAGATTGAGAGAATAACAATTAAAAAAAATAGATTGAGAGAATAATTAATTTTATGTAAAATATATTAAAAAAATAACGATACAAAAAGTGTATAGAGTGAAATTAAATATAATATAAAATAATTTTTTTATAAAGTTAAACTCATATTTTGGTAAATATTATAAAATTTGTTCATACTAAGTGGGACAAGTTATATAATATAAATATATAATTAAGGATAAATATATAAAATAATTGTTAGATTACCACTTAACTTAAGACTAAGATATTTTTAATTAAATGTTTTCTTGAAATAATAAGAGAGCTTGATTAAGAGATTGATCTTTATGCTTTGCCTATTTTTCAACTCTTAAAAATTAAATTATCCTTAGACTTCTATTTAAAATTAATTGATCGACTTCTTCAGAGCCTAATGTTCTTTGTTCCACAAAAGAGTATCAAAAAAAAAAAAAGTTTCATTTTATACACAATAATCACTTAAAACTTGCATGTTATTTTTCCCTAAACTTTTTGGTTGTAAAGTTTTGGAAGATTCCGAATAAGCGTGCATTTCGTTTTGGTTCCTTTTGATGCACTTTATTGGTTGTTCAACGTCTTAAAGTGCCAAAGATCTTCAGCTTTTCAAAGTCCAAGAGAAGTGCACCCTAGGTGTTTGTTTTTTTTTCACACAGAGCTTGCTAATACACTTTAGTGGGCATCTATCCATCTGGGTAGGTAGCCACTCTCTATTAGATCACATATCTTTCTGGCGTAAGTTTTTAAAGATTCAGCAGAAGAAATCAAAGGGTCTAATAGCATATGTAGAGTGTAGACTATCATGGTCCCTGCATTTTAGGGTTAGGGTTAGGGTTTTCATTGGATAAAGAAATGAATAGTTTGACTAAGACATAGATTTTTGCTGATTTTGTAAACTGGGTCTTGAGCAATTAGGGTTACTAGGTGGTTTCTGTTTTGGTTCAAGTTCTGCAATGGAGAAATGATGAGAAATCATAAATGGGTTTTCTGTCTGGTTGTGTTTTTGTGAATGAAAAAAGTGAGAGATGAGAAGAACAAAGGTGCCATGGAAGTGTGGTGCCCCCCACAGCAGCTCGTGTGTGTCTGCAAATTGCAGAGAGAGCTGTGTTTGGGTGCGTATGTTTTGTTTGGTTCTGGCATAGGGTTAATGATGATTGTTGCTTTTTAGGGTTTTGGATTTTGTGTTGGACCAAACTGAAACTTCTTTGTGTTTGAATTTGGGGGTTCATGACTAGAACCAGAGGGTAAAGTGTGGGTTTTATATGCATGGATCTGCAAATTAACCAAAGGGGTTTTGGTTGTACTAAATGGAAAATGGAACACCAATAACGTCTACATTTATTGTACAGTTTGATGCTTTTAAGTTGCAAGATAGTAGCATAGTTCCCTGCCTGCTCTTTTTATGGCTTCTTGTGATAAAACGGTGAGGCTTATGTTATCAAGGGCAATATATAGCTAATAGCTGTTTTATTCTGTCTCAAATTTTTTAAAAGGTTTAAAAACTAATGTTAACTAAGATGACAATTAGCTTTTAAGCAAGCACATTAAATGAGATAAAAATATAATTTCTCTAAAGATAATATTATAAGGGTAATAACGTGATACAATTAATTGCAATAGTGTAGTGATAGAAGAGCATCCAAATTCAACACTATACTGACCTTTTTCCTTTTATAGGGGAAAGCAACATTTTTTTTTTTTTACTAATTGGATATTTTAAGTATGTAGTTAAAGATAAATCTCGTTCTGCAAAAAAATAGTGGATGAGTATAACTTTTTTCAATAATTTTTTTTTTATACACATGGTCAATTATTAAACCCTTCTTAATATACTTAAAAATAATTCAACTATTTATTAACAATATTACACTTTGTTGGCATTGAGTGAGATTCTTTGAGATTATCATTTTATCATAAATAAATTCATAAAATTTCAATCATATGTGAAAAAAAAAAAAAACTGTGATACCAAGTATCAAATAATAACTCTCTAAGAAAGCAAAAGTTTTTTTTTTTTAATTTTGTCCTTCAAATAAAAACATGTATTTATTAGGGTACAAATTTATTATCAATTTTTTCAATTCATAAATTAATTCAATTTAAATTAATTAAAATATTTAAATAAAAATATTTTTTTTAAAAAAATTATATATATATAAATTTAAACCCAAATTAACATATTTAAACAAATATAATTTCTTATTATTAAAATCTTAAACTTAGTTGGTTAAAAAAGCAAAAGTTGGGAAAGAGTATTTTGACTTGGGTTGCAAATTATAAATACAATCTCATATGATTTTGGGCCCATTACAAACATAATCTATTTAGGTTGACATTTGTTGGTATCTTTGTTGATTTGCCTTTTATCACTCTTTTAAATCTTTTTGTCCCAAGCAGTTGACCATTTAGATGGCCTAAAAGTAAAATCCTAGCTGGGATCATCTAAAATTGTTTTTAACCTTTATGTTTTGAAATTGGATTGTGCACTTTTAGAGCATGCCCATACTATCTATAAACCCTATTTCTATCTTTTCAAAAACTTTACCCTACCATATCCTTTTATATTTTGAGTATTAGATTAATTTTTTTTATAAAACCAGTGTTATAATTGGTAAATCCTTTTTAATAGAGGTGATTTCAAAATTTTCACCTTTGACTTAGTGAACTTATTTTTAGGTTTTGAATATTAGATTAATTTTTGTATAAAACGAAAGTTATAATTGGTAAATTATTTTTAATATATATATATATATATATATCAATTTTTTATTTCATTAGTATGGACTACTAAATATGTCATTACTTCTAATTGTTAAAAAAAATTCAATTAATTGGTAACAAGACTAATTAATGATAAATAGACCAATTACTTAATAGATTATAATCAATTAAAAACCTAGTGGTTCATTCACCAATAGAATAGAATATTTTTTTCCTTCTATTGGATCATCAATCTATATATAGTACTTCCTTTGTCTCAAATCTTTTATTGTTCAAAGTTTTAGTATATAGATTAAAAATCATTAATTAAGATAATATATTGAGTATGATACTCTTATTTAATTCTTTTAATTCAGGTACAATTAAGAGAAAGAAAGAATAAATAAATTATTAACCTTTAATTAAATAAGGATATTCATAAAAAATTTTGACATAATTTTAAAATTCTAAAAATACAATAGTTTTGGGCTTTATTAAAAAAAATGAGAAAAATAAGTTGGGCTTTATTAAAATGCAACTTGACGTTTCATTCATGGGCTTTAATTTGGATCCAAATAAGCAACTTGGTTAAAAGTTTGAGGCCCAAAATAAGTTTCGGATGCAGTTTTAATTGGGACCGAACCGGTCCAACCGGCGCTCGGTCTGAAAAACGACATTTCATGGTTTAATTCTTTGCGTCGTTTCTGGCAGCTGTGCGTGGAGTGAGCCATGGCGAGGGAAGTGTTGCAGAAAGAATCGATTAGTGCTGCTTCAGAAGTGGTTTCACACGAATTCAAAACCCTAGTTAGTGCTGAAGATCTCCAATCCCTTAAGCAATTACAGCACACCATGTACGATCTTTACTCCTCTTGCACTCTACACGTTTGTTCAAATTACTCAAAGTCTAAAGGTTTTAGAATTTAATTATTCTTTTTTGGACAATTTCATGTCACCCCATTTTCTCTTTGCATTGATACTTTCTGTTCTTTACTCTATTGGGTATATAAATTGTGATACATGACTTCGTTTTGTATTGGGATTATTATGTTGCAATTCATTGATTGAATGGGGTTTAGCTGTAAAATTCATGGTTGGAGGAGGAATCAAATTCTTTTGGCATCTGGGAAATGATATTTAACTTTCATTTTTGAAGATTATGTTGTGTTTTGGTTATAATTGCATATTCTACAAATATTAGGAAAAAAGAAGATAGGAGTTGGAATGCAGTTGGAACTTGGATAGGACAAAGTACCTGGAAAAAGAACATAAACGTACCCCAGAAGCTTAAAGGAAAAAGTTATTCGGATGTGTTGCCTAGATGTTTGATGAAAATTTGGAATTTTTGTTTGGGTTGTGGAAACAAAAATGAATCATCATGGCAGCCAAGGTGTTTGTTGTCATGTGTTCTATTCCCATTGTGTACTCCTTTCCCCTTTACATAGAGGGCATTTTTATTACCTAGAAAGAAAATAAGAACTTTCTGGCTTTTCGTGTGAAAAATGATATTCATGATTGCAGTTATGACCTTTTCCTGTAGAAGGCTACTTATTTAGGTCATTGTTTACTTAGATGATATGGGCCATGACTTACTGTTTTCCATTTCTGGATCTGTTTTCTGATTCTTAAATTTCAGATTGGGAAGGTTGCAGGACAGCAATGCTGTACTATCACATTTTAATGAGTTCTCAGAAAACTGCTTTGCTGAAATTTCTGGAGATATGTTGAAAAATACCCGGATTTTGAAGTCTATGAAGTCAGACCTTGATTATATATTTCAGAAACTGAGGTATTTAAATTTCCTGCTTTTGGTTTTATCTTAATATTTATAGTTCATTTGCACACTTAAACGATTACTTGCTTCCACGAGGATCACAATTTATCTAGAGAAACTATCTTTTCTTTGGGACGAATTCTTTATGGAGGTCACTGTTTCTTTATTGGCTCATCTGATAAGTATTTTAGGCTCTGGTTTATGTATTCTGAATATGCCATTTTGGTTTCATAGGTTATCCGATCTGAAACTTAGTGATAAGGAACCTGGCATAGTTTACACTTTACATGCATATTGTTCCTCATACAAGTATATTTATCATCTAAAATAAAATGGTTTGGGCAGGATACGAAATAGAATTGTCCTTGTATATGCATGCAGGATAGGATTAATCTAAATGGACAGAGAGATGCTAATTGCCATCATACATAATGACATTCTTACTAAAAGAAGCATAGAAACAAATTTCCAGGTGCTTGAAAGTTTCTTTTTCTCTTTCACTACTTTTAATTCATTTACCTGATTCAATATTTTGGGAAGTCGAGTCTTATATGCCTAATAGTCTCACTTAAGTTTCCATCTGGGGATCTTTCTGATAAGTTTTTAGATTGTCAATATGTGGAGAGCTGCATAAACAGCTATTCTAATATATACCATTAATTCGGATAAATACCAAGAAACTAGATGGCTTAACTTCAAATATGTTACATTGTCAATAATTTACTTGACAGGCCTTGAATGCTTTGTAAATTACAGCTTTGAAATGAAAATCTTAATACATGAAGATTGCTTGAATATGTGGTTTCTGATATCACAGCTACTGTGGGCATATCATCAAGGCTGCTATTTTATATGAAAGCTATCAAAGTCATTTCAAAGAACTTTCTTTCTGTGCATGTAGCTTATTTCTCTTGTGTTTTCTTTTATGCAATCAATAGTTATTTCTAGGTTCACCTGCTCTTTTCTTTACAGAAGCATGAGGTCAAAAATTTTGGCAGCCTATCCAGATGCTTTTCCTGATGACTCAGAGGGAGAAGTGATTGATCGGAGGCCAGATCTTGAAATGCCCAAGTAACAGACCTGCTCTTGAAACATAAATTTACCTCAAGAAACAGTTACGTGTGTATTTGTTTTTTACCTTTGGTAAATATTTTCATGTGATAGATTTTCTTCAACTTTTTATGTAATTGAGCAGTTCTTGAAACCTCAATTCCTTATATTTTTCCTAGCAAACAAAAATGTAGTATGACCCGTAAATTATTTTATCATTTCATGAATTGCATGATGTCATGTCTCGAAAAAGTGAAATCTATTGTAGAAATAGGGGTAATGATGTCAAATAAATTAATTTATATGAATGATCATGGCTAGGGTTGAGTTATTGAATAATTTTTTATATTATTCGTTGTTTGTTGCTCAAGGCATTGGATAAAAGTTTTTTTATATCATTTATGTTAATACACTTTAGATTATATTGTTTTATAAAAAAAATATATAACAAAGTTTTGATATTTTATAATAATTCAAATAATTTATAAAATATAAAATTAAAAAAGAGTTGTCTGTTGAGATTTACCATCATTGATTATATCTATCATTGATTATATTGTGTTGTTCATTATTTTTTAACAAATTAAACAGACTCTAAATTACTTATCATTGGCTTATTTTTATTTTTTAAATTAAAGTGAGTTATGCTTATTGAGCGTTCCATTTAGTTAGTTATTAGTTTTTTTTAAAAGAAAAATAAGTTAGGTTTATTAGATCCAAAAATTTGTTCTACTCGTCTGTTACTCTCATTTGCCAACTTCTCTAAAGTTTAAGTTTAAAGTTAAAAAAAAAATTGTAAGATACAAAAGTCATCGAAAATTTTGTGTTAATATTCATCCTGTATCCAATAAAAAAGATGAAATCAACATTTAAGACTTTTAGCACTCGGATTCTTTCTTTTAATGTTAGGATTTTTTGCATTCCAAATATTTATTCCACATCAAGAAATCAATATTTCATATGGTTTGATACACAGAATCGTATTCTATTTCATGGAATCAATATTTCATATATATATATATATATATATATATATATATATATATATATATTTCATTTTAAACTTAATTTTATAGAAGAAGGAATCCATGCTCTTAGAAATTAGTACTTTATTATTATTTTTTTCAATCTACCTCTTCAATTATACGTCATTTTTTTTCATAAAGAGTATCATTTTATTTTATATTAATTATGATTCTATTCCACGTTAATTATATATACCAAACAATAGAATGACTTGGAAATCCATTTCATTGAGCTTTTCTACTTTTATTCCTATTTACATTCAAATTATAGGATTTTCATTTTATGTACTAAATATAAGACGTTTTGCATTCAAATTCGCATTGAGATTCTTTCAATTAATATTATGATTTTCAGCATTCCAACTATTAAAGACCAAGATTTTTTTGTTTGGGCTTTTGATTCTACAATGCGAAACAAAAAATCAAGCTGAGATTTTAAACCTTTATACTAGTATTGGGATTTTTTTAGCTTTCATCTCTCATTTTATCACTTTGTGCCAATAGAAGCAACTTGGTCCCAAGTATAAAACTTGTCTAACATGCATTCTCACGGGGTGGGGTAGTAGATGAGTGCAGCATTCCAAAGGAAGATCAGAGAGTTTGAGTAGGTGAGTATGTAGATCTTTCTTCTCAGTATCTCAACATCATGTTCTTCTGCCAACAGATTTTGTATTTCTTCGTTTCTTTATACCAAAACTGAACAGTTCGTGAAAATATTTATATATTTTCGACTCCTCGATCTCTATCTCAGTATAAGTAAATCAAGCCTCAAGGTATTTTAACCCAGACCTGAATATGCTGATAGTTGTATACATAATCAATACTAATGTACGCAGATTATATGGTTAATAGTCAACTACACGTTGCAGTCGACTGCATTATATCCAATCTCTTTTTAGCCAAAAATTATTAGTTTAAAATTCCCTAATCCCCTTATTAAAGAGAGTTTATCTATCTTCTGCCAACAGATTTTGTATTTCTTCAATTCTTTATATCAAAACTACACATTTCATGAAAATATTTATATATTTTCAATCCAACAATTGTTATCAGTCAAGTTTTAAGGTGTTCTTTTGGCCAAAGATCTTAAATTTAAAATTTTAAAGTTTTTTATTAAAAAAAAAAAATTTATCGATCGGTGCTTTTGTCCAAGATAAGAAATAGTTTTTCCCCAAAAGTTATTAGTTATTAAGATGCATTGGATATAAACCAATATAGCCGAGGAAGGTTAGTTTAATTAATAAGAATCGAAATTCTATTCTATAATGACACAAGTTTGAATTTCATTACTGATATAAGGATTACTTAATCTATAAGTATTTTTTAAATCTTGAGTCCTGCACGGATTCAATCGAATCCTTGAAACCAATTTACTAGGCTTTAAGCTCACAAAAGTTTGCACTTTTCTTTTATCTCTTTGTTTTACCCCTTTTATGCTTGGATTAGATAAGCAAAGGAATCAATTAATCCATTGGAAGATAGGAGGCAAGGAGCAATGGCAGAGGGTGCTTGTTCATCTGATAGCAAGGGCGATGTGACTGAGAATTTGGCATCAGTGCTGATTGTGGGTGAGGATTCAATCTTCCGGAGGATCCATAAGGCAATCCTTGCTAGCATTTTTAAGATGAAGGAAACAACAGTCAGTAATGGGAAGAAAGCAGTGGACTTGTATCATTCTGGGAAATACTTTGATATCGTTTTTATGGACATGGATATGCCTGTTATGGATGGTATTAAGGTAATATCACTATTTTTTATTAATCAAGATAGAAAAATAAAATAACAAATTTGAATTCTTTGGGCTATTCTTATTGGTTTAGTGTTCAATTTTAGTATATTGTTATTAGAATTACTTTTTAATTAATTATTATATGCTAAAATAAAGTTTTGGGTTATGATGATAGGCAACTAAAGAGCTTCGAGCTATGGTTACAAATTTTTGTTAGATCAATCTAAATTCAATGCTTGCAATATTATTATATTTTTTATTAATAAAAAAGTTTTAAAATAAATTATGTGATATTTTTTGTCTTTAAAATTGATTGATATTGCAAGCCCAAATTATCTCTTGAATCTTGAGTCATGGAAAAACACCAAACTATTCAAATCAGTCAATCTGGATTCTAGGATTTAAAACATTAATAAAGCTAATTCCCAAAAAAATATCTTCGTCTAATATAAGGTGTTAGGCTAAAAATTTTCTCTTAGAACCATTTCTTTTAGAATTAACTAAGCCTCAACAAGAAACTTGTTTGTGAAGAAACAGTAACAATCTTTGGCATAAAGAAGATAAATTTGAAAGTGAACAGCAGTGAATGTCTACTTTATAACATCTAAAATATGTTCATGTGACTCCAATATCCCCTAAGCAGCAACCCTTTGTTACTGTTACACCATCTTAATCTGGATGAACCTACTAACAACAATGCCTAACTGTTCATGTAATGCAATGTTCAAAACCAGTTTCTTGTCTTTCAAGCAATCATAAACGGACAAAATAGATTTTCTGTTCTTTCAAGAGAAGCCCGGAATTTCTCCCGGCACCGGAGCTAATTCGTTGCGGCTGAATCTCTCCTCATCGTAAAATGTGGCACGCACCACTCTACCTCCAAAATATCGACCATCAAGGTCGATAAGGGCTTTAGTTGTTTCTTCGGATCTTTCGAACTGCACGAAGATTCTTACTGCTTCGTATGCTGGGAAATTGGGCTCTGTTATCTCAAATATTAGAACCCTAGTTACTGTTCCATACTTGGCACATTCTGATCCTACCTCCTCTTCTAACTCATCATCTACCTCACCAGGACCCACCTGAGCAAAGAAAGCAAAAGAAGTGTCATTCTTAGTCAATTACAGTAACTCCATCTATGGTGTTCATAGTCGGTCCCAAGCCGAGTAAAAGAAGAGGGTTGTGTTAAGTCCTCTACAGCCAATGTAAAATTTTGTCGAAACCTTAAGCATGGATCGTAGTCAATTACAGTACATAGACATCCAATGCATTCTAGTAAAAACTTGTATTATATAAACTATGTTCTTGATTTCTTGGGATGCAGTGATCTTACAGGAAACCAACTTCTAAAGAATGAAACAATGAAAATTGATAGAATGAATTATTCTACTCAATGAAAAAGGAAATCAACTTCTAAACAGTGACAGAATAATCTTAAAAAAAAAAAAAACATTTTCTTAGTTCTTATGTATCAAATCTTAGGAAACAATCATCAGTTCCAGATAATGATATGATGAAGAGAAAAGGAGAAGAATTCATCAACACAGGCTAAGAGAACCGTTACACTATAGTATGCTATTCCACCCATATATGTTCTAGGCATGACTAAGTGTGAAAAGTGGCACAGATTTAAAACATTCCAGAGGACATGACTTTGCTCCATTTCAATGGATTCCATAAGATCAAAACCAAGCAAAGCAAAAGGAAAATATTGATTGTAAAAATATATTAACACAATATTGCATGCAGGAAACTTCAGACATAGGTTGTCCGTCCCTAACAGCGGGAGGAAGGATATAACCAAGATGCAACACATTAACTACTTAGAAAATTAACCAACTTTGATGAACTTGATAAGGAAAGAAACTGGCATGACACTTATCAAACTTTTAAAAGGCTGTAAGAAACTAGGTCAGCATAGAGATCTGCATAATTATGAACTTATTGAACTACAAAACAGGGAAGGTTGAGAAATTATCAACTTGAACTACAGAATTATCTCTTCCCAAAATTATGGAAGCACCTTTTCTTGGGGTTCATCATGTTAAAGATGAAACTTCAAAAAGATTTTCACTCTTTGTTTCAAAACTTGATTACGTTTAGATGTTCAAAGGAAGGAAGAGATAATTATAGGTCGAATATAAAAGTTGTCGCATTTTCCACTAACTATTTAATCTCAATAGGAGTTTATATGATTCTTTTAGGGATTAGAAAAAAGCTGCCCACAAGAATATATAAGATAATGCACAGTATCCAAGACTCAAGGAAGGAAAGAAAGAAAGAAATTAGAATTGAGCGCATAGAGGGAGTTCATATAAAACCACCCTTCTGATCTGAGAGTAGAACTCCCTTAGATGGTAGACAAGACTAGTGAAGGAATGCTTTATGGCTTTATCTCTTCTGAACTTCCTTACAATTCAATAGTCAAATTTCAAACTTCACAATTACTAATAGTGATATACAAAAGTATAATCTCGCAGATAGAATACAACCATCAAATCATACTAGCCGCAGAACTTGAAATTGGATTTCAGGCATCCTCCAAAACACAATGCAAAGAATTACACATAGTAGATCACTGATATTAGAGACAAGTTATACAAACAGTAACTATAGAACAATCTGACAAAATTGTCATAATATATGAAACTAACACTTGCTAGATTTAGAAAACTTTTAAACATGTTATGTTGGATTAGCATAAGCAATGAACTTAGCACTCAAATTATTCGACAACTGAATCTATTACACAAACTTAAAGCATTAATATAGGAATACACTACAAGATTACAAATCAAAGTATAAATACCATGTTTTTAAGCAACAGCACCCGTGTAGGTGGTCCATTGAAGTTCACACTCTTCACTTTCTTCTCAGGTTTATTATCACTAGCATTCACAATAACTCCAGCTCTTCTATCTGTTTTCTTGGCCATCAAAGGTGTAGTAATTCCCTGCTCCTGCTTCCCAAGCCCTTGACCCTGTTTCCATCCCATCTTTGCCATCATTCTCTGAGCTGCAGTCATTTGCCCACCAGCACCAAGGCCCAATCCACCAGTTTCTGACTTCCCAATAGTAAAACCGTCTCCAGCACTAGGCGGAGACGGCGACCGTGGAGCTGCAGCTCCCCCACTCATTGCTGCACGCCTTCTCCATGCTTCCTCACCTGAAATATTCAATCTTGAATCCCCATATTCCCTTTCCCTATCTCTTTCTCTTTCTCGCTCTTCTCTTTCCCTCTCTTCCTCCTCTTGCCGTCTCCTTTCAAGCTCTCTCATCATCTCTGCCTCCCTAGCCTTCCTCTTTTTCTCCCTCCTATATTCCTCATAGTCATTTGGCCTAGCCGGGTCATACTCCTCAATCACCGTCGATTGGACACCCACAAGAGCTGGCTGCGGTTGTGCTACATCATCGGTTACAACCGGTGACGATGCTACGGCCACCGTCGTTGATGTTACTGCTTTGGGTACTGAAGAATTCACAGTTTTGGGTTTGCTCTGAGATCGCAGAATTGTTGGTGGAGCAAAAACCGACGCCGGCTTTCGCAGAGTAGCCGGAGCCATCTTGGTGCTGCTTGACCATATATTGGCGTTGCTGGGTTTCTCTTCTTCGGCAGAAGAGGGTGGAGGGAGATCTCCATATAGCCCCCCCAACATTGGAAGCAGCCTCTTTTTATCTCGTGAAACCCAAGAAATTTTCAATCTTTGAGCTTCGAAAGCCCTTCAATGGCGGCACACTGGAACAGAGATTTCGACAAATTGAACCTCAAAGGCATTAGAAAAGGGATTGGAACAGGACAGCTTTTTCTGAGATACTAGAGAAACATGTTTGAATTCAAAGTGTCCGAGTGTGTGTCGATGAGCGAGGAACATACAGAGAAGAAGAGATGAGACAGAGAGATCTCCAGCATCTTCGGTTAGGGCAGAGAATGAAAGAAACGAACACGACGAGCTGTTCATATTTTTTTAATGAATACTTTGATTATAAAAAATTTTAATTAATTATTTATTTTTGATAACCGTAAAAAATTTGAGGGGAGTGCGTTATCTTTACATACTATTTTCTCGTGTGTTATTTTAAAATACACGTTCTCCGTTAAGGGTATTTTTTTTTTAACACTCAAAATTTTATTAATTTTAGTGCTAAAATATTATTTATTTTTTATTGAAATGTCTATGAAATATAATTTTTTTAATACGCACTATTAAATTTTTAATATTTAAAATTAATTTTACGTATAGAAAGTTAAATTAACTCTTTAGTTTTCTTATTCTTTTTCATACGGGCCAATTTGGTATCTTTGAAAAGTATATTTTTTTAATAAAAATTTTAAGTATAAAATGTGTACTTCCTTATTTAAATTTTTAAAATGTGTATATTATACTTAAATTTTAGTTTTTATAAAAAATTAGTAGAAAAGCTTTTGCATTTTATTGTGACTATTTTTTTTTTATTTTCATTCATTATTTTTATTTGTTTATTAAAAAAGTTAATAAAAAAACTGAGATGTATATAATTTTTATGTCAAATTTTTAATAAAATTTAAAAATTAATGTACGCATTTTTAAATTTGAAAAGGGTTAAGAGTATTTCACAAAGATTAGAGGGTTTTTATAATTTTCCCTTCAACAATTTTTACCTCTCAAACCAATTTAACCGATGAGATCAATCCATGAACCAAGCCGACTGAAAAAGTTTTTTTTTTTTTTTTAAAGAAAAAACTGTCTTTTAATTTGGATGTAGTTGGTTAGGCTTAAGGTTTTGAGTGAGTACATGTACAACTATTTCTGTCTACTTATTTTTTATATTTTTTTTTATCTCTTTTAATTTTTATTTCTTATATATCTTTGTTTATAATTTGACTTCTACGTACAATTATAAAAATTAAGATGTATGTAAGGGTGTACTCATGTGAGTATATACCTAGTATTTCCTTTTAGTGAATTAGACTTTGTCACTTCTTGGTTCAAATAATGGGATCAAATTTTGTATCCCACCCTCACAAATTAGGATAAAAGTAGGTAAGTTAGGTTTCAAGAGTTTAGTACATCTGTCTCTAAGATTTAGAAAACACTTATAAAGGTTTTTATATCGAACTCATGTCTATAAATTTTGTCTTTGTTAATTAGATGAAACAAAATTCTTCATCACCCTTCCTACTTCAAACCTTGTCTTGTGCATTTGTGATTGGTTAAAAAATTTAATTAATGTAACTTGTACCATTAGGATATATGTAATAGTGCAACTCTTATTAAGTTACATAAACTTATTTTAATTATTTTTTAGTAAGCACCATGACGCGATATTATTTTTTATTACTTTATGCAATACTTATAACTTTTCACTCTATTAATGCAACTTTATTAAAAAAAATTAAATAGACTCTACACCTTATCTCACATATTTATAATTAATTGTAATTAAAGATTTTAGTCCACCTAATAAATTATAAAACTCCTTTTTGGAGTTGCTATGCTAACATGAATTTTTATAGGTTGTATTTTAATGGTTGTAATCTATTCTTTTAAATTGCATAAACTATACAATTCTTTATAATATCTCTAAATCTATTTTAATGTTGGGAAAGTGAAGAATGCTTACAACAAATCTTTAGATCTATCTTGACCAAAAAATGGCTGAGATTAATAGATCCATTTAGGTCATTCTTTATTCTAAGAGTGGACTAAATATATTTATCTTCTATAGACTTGATAGGTAAAGGCATATGAATTTATGAATCATTTGAAAGTTTTAGAAGTTATCTTTTACAGGCATGTTTGGTGTTTTATTAAAAGAGGCATAATGTTCCAAGTATAAATGGTTTTATAAACCAACACAATTAATCCATGTAAAGTTTTAAGTTACTGTGAGATTTACATAAACTAACACAACTAATTTTCACCAATAGTATTTAATAACACAAATAGTGTTACACTTATAAGTTTTATCATATTCATTCAAAGATATTCTTAGATGCTATAACTAAATACCTGGTGACTTTTAATGTTGCACCCTCTAAAAAGAAACAAATAAATTTTGGGTTGGGTTGCATAAAAGAGTGTATATGTATAAATAGTTGAACTTATAGATATACGTTGGGAATTCTATTTTGGTTTTTATAGCAAACGATGATCTTGACAAAAATGGATATATGTATGAGTAATGGTAATTATTCCCCTTTGGAAGGAAATTTTCTGCTTGTATCTAAAAGTTAGAAAACTTTGTGGTAAGTAATAGTTATTATCCTAGCTTTGTTGATTTTCATTACGTTTAAATGTGAAGTGGAATTAAATTCTGGTTTTGGAAAAATTCTAAGTAAGCTCAAATTGGAATAAAAGATGCACAATATTCTCTTTAAGAATAAGTTTAGTTTTGTAAATTCATCCTTTGCACCTGTTTGTGTAATTACAAAAATAATTAAGGTGTTAACAGTGGAGAAAATTTTAGAAAAATTCAGAGGTATTTTCAACAAGTCTATTATAGTAGCCAGTGAAGTTTTGGTTGAGTTTGTCACTGGCCCCTAACGTGACTATTTGACACTCTGTTCAAATCCCCTAGAGTCCCAATTTAAAATTCTAACATATATCCCTTTCTTCTCCAAATCAACCATGGTAAGAAAAAAAAAAAGAAAAAAGTCTATTATAGTAACTGTACAGAATTTGAGGAAATCCTGGGTTGTTATGAGGCCTTTTGCTTGCGTTCAAAAATCAGGTTCTGAGTTAGGACTTTTACAGGCCAGTTTTCTTTTTTGGCAAAAATCAAGGGCTTAGCCTTTGAATTTGGCTCTGGAATTTTTAAAGCATGTTCTTGACATGTAATTAAGGAATGTTTCATGCTAAATTGGTCTAACCCCATACTTATAACGTAATGAAATTCAGGTTAAACTGAATCTGTTGAAGCTTTCTTTTCAACGCTCATGACATAAGCTTGGTTAAAATCCGATCTTTCTTTCTCTACCTACATAAAAGAATCTAAATCTATGTGCCATCAACGCGTCTTTTATACAAGGTTAGATCAGAATAGAAAGAAAAATAAGGAGAAGTCCAGAAATGTGAACAAAGAACTGAAAAAGGCGTTTACATAATGTAAGCAGATTGATCTCTTGAAAACATTATTGGTAGATCTCTCTATGTCTTTACAACAAAATCCTGTCCATAGAAGTGTTTTACAAATGGGGTTAAATAAGAAAAGAAAGGACTACAGTTGTTTTGCCGGTCATTTTCAGGACAAGTAAAATGACACTCCCTTGAAATCTTTTTTAGACGTGGGCATACATACATTTCCTTTTTTTTTTTTCATAGTTAGAACATGGATGCAAATTTTTTAACATTAACTTAAGTATTTAAAGAAAAAGTCAAATTTGATTCCGATTTATCTGTAGAATTATACTACTGCATCAAACCACTTCCTTATATACATTGTATTATTTCATATCATGTCATTTCATTAAAAAAATAATGAAGGCAGCTAATCTCTCAAGAGATGTAAGTATATTCAACTTTAAATTAGAGTACCACAAATGATTGAGAGATAGCAAGAGTTACAGAGACAGATTAATAGATTGGGGTTTTGTTAAGTTGTCAATTTTATTTTAATACTGTATAGTTATTTTGTTTTCGGCCACATTTTTTTTGGAAAATTCATCCTTAATCATTCTAAATATTAACATTTTAATTTTGATTTTTCTTAAATCTTAGACTCTGATCCTACCATTAGAAGCCAGGACCTCGATTTTCTGCAGTCGGATTCTTTGCAGTCGGCCCTGCAGTTGATTGCAAGTCATCCGATCTATTTACTATTGCATAGTCAATAGTTGATTGCATAGTCAACAGTTGACTGCATAATAATAGGTATATTGGACGGTCTGCACGACGACTGCAGGAAATCCAAATTTTAGAAGCCAGATGGCATAATATTCGGTAAACCAAGGCTCTTCCCTCTGAGCCCCTTTACTGGGTGGGGTTGACAGGAAAGAAGGCCAACTTACTCTTGTTTTATTCTTCGAGAATTGTGTGGGTTGATTTGGATATATTCCCAGCTTTTAACCTGTTAATTAAATTAAATAATTAATATATAGTTGCTTTTAAAAACCAAATTAAGATGTCCTTAATAGTCCTTTTATAGGGCATGTTGCTAGTATTTATATGCCTAGGCCATTCTTCTGTATAGCAGTCATCTCCTTTTCCTTGTTTTGAATTGCCTCATCTCGTTGTTTTTCATAATGAATGAGCAGCTGACAGTAGCTGCTAAAACAGGAGACATAGACATGCTTTACACACAGATTCAAGCAGATCCATATGCTTTGGAACACATTAATTCCATACCATTTGATGACACTCCTTTGCACGTTGCTGCTTATGCTGGGAAAGTCAGATTTGACACCTATGGAGAGGGAAACCAAGTAGCAGATTGCCTAGCTAAGCAAGGTCTCAAGTTTCAATAGAATCTAATTATCTTTACTGTTATTGTTAATCTTATTTGTACTGCTGAACTTATGGGGATTTCCAGCCCAAATATCATCTAGTTTGATATCTTATTAAATTCTACTTTTCACCAATAAAAGAGTTCTGCCAAAAAAAGAAAAGAAAAAAGAAGACATTACAAAATGAGTAAACAAAACCAAAGAGCATTGCCAAGAGAAGTACCGATTGATTGAACATACAACAAAACAATTAAGAAGAGAGTAATGATAGAATTACAGTATGATAAACGAAGTTCTGCGATGGATATCGATCATACATATGATAATTTCCTGCAGTTTTGCTTCCATCAATTTCCTTTTGAATACCTTGATTTCATTTCACTATTCTTCCTAAGGTATTTGATAAGTCTTCCAGGTTGAAAGAGTCTACAAATAGAAATTACCGAGAAGAACATGAATAAAAAAAACGCTAGCTCCAGACTGACTGCTGACAATAATTCGACAGGGGATATGACCTTCATACACAAGAAATAGATTGACACAAAGTACATAAGTGGGGTCAACTCTAGCAGAGTGCCAAAGACTCCCCTACTAGTACGTAGAATAATGATAGTAGAAAGGGATAATAACAGGGCTGTCGTGTTTACTATCCAGAAGATAGCGAAATAGTAGTCATTCATAACTGACTTCCCTGCATATAATATTGTGTCAGTTACTGTTGAATTTCTGTATATATCATGCATTAATCGACCATTTTCGCTACCAATCTGGAAAACTCCACCAGGGGGGCTCAGTGACGCTTGAAAACTCATTGTTCCAACAAGAGCTGCAGCTGCCCGTAATCCATTGCGTTTGCTGTCACTTAGATTTTTAACAGTGCGAACAGCTCTAATTGCAAGAACTTCCAGATCGTCTACCTTGGGTGGTAATAATGATTCTGCTAGAGTTATATAAACAACTGAGACACCATGTCTAGCTCCAGCACTGACCAATATCTGTCTGATATTATTGTTGACATCCTGGTTGCGGCTCTGTAGTATGTCCAATGCTGTTGATCGGTACAAGTTCTTGGCATTCAAATCAATCTTATTCCGCAATAACAATTTAACTATCTGTGCAGAATGCAAAGGGTTAATAAACTTATGACAATTTTTAGTATGCTTTTTAGTATATTTTTAGTATGTTGACCTTGTATCGTTCATTTATTATCAAAAAAAAAAAAAAGAGTCCAAAAACTACAAAATTATCATTAATCATTTCCATAGATATGTTTCAAGGCTGATTTTTTATTTTCACTTAAATAAAATAAAAATAAAAACAACAAGAAGTCTCGTTTTCATTTATGAACCAAGCAGGCCTAAGATGTATCATTAGAAACCAAATGGCATGTATTGGGCTTGCATACATACCCAAGTTTTAAGGTAGACACAATTTATTTTTTGACAAAGTATTTTATTTTCTATTTTATTCTTATATTAGCTATAAAATATGTTTTAAATACTTTATTAATATTTATAATATTATTTTAATAATTCTTTGACTAATAAAAAATAGTATAAGACAAAAAATGAGACATATTGTGTGACAGTCAATTTTTTATTCCTTTTAAAATATTATTTAAATTTAATAATTAATAGTTTTTTTTTTTTTAATTGTAGAGATGGTCGTGCATGGTATGAGCACCTTATATAAGTAAACACAAAATTTTAAAGTTAAATCAACAAGTCCAATTACAACTTTATAAGGAATATGGTTATATTAACAGTTAACAGTAAACTATCAAATGGTCAAGAAATGGAGCTCTTGAATTCTGATAATTTTGGAGTGGGTGATTGTTACACCATTTTTTTTACTTTGCCCTTCTATGGTTGGTGTTATTTCCATTTCATTTGGAAAAATATGTCAAGTAGCTAGTCAAAATTTTGAGAGAATGAAGTAGTCTTTTAATGATAATTCTATACTTCATATAAAGCACTGTTAGAATTTTTTTGAATTGACAATTCTTCTTCTAAAAGTTTTTTTTTTTTTTTATGGGAAAATATGACTTATGTTATTTTAGTCTGTTTAGATTGGTTTATGTGAGAAACATGCAGTGAAATATTTTTTTTAAAAAAAAAAAAAACACAAAAGTAGAGATATATCATAATTTTCATAAAGAAAATGTTTTTATAAGAAAAAAATTACTTTTAACTCTCTTTTACAATACACCTAAAAAGAACTTTTTTGAAATCATTCCAAAATGGACTCTTAATATAAAAACTATGTTCGAATTTTGATAAATTTTTATATGTATAAGTATGAGATTGTTGGCTAATTGAATTTAGACTTCTATTTCTTTTTTCTTAATAAATAAATAAATATAGAACAATAATTATAAAAAAGTAGAGGTTACCTTTGGATCTGGATTATCTAAATCTACCAAATTGTGTAAAACAGTGTTGCCGTCTTTATCCTTACAATTCAAAGTTGACTTTTCTAGATCCTCAGCAATATCACAATTGCAGTGCAACCAGCGAACCAAAAATTCAAGGGCCAGAAACTGTCGACTTTCTACAGCAAGATGCAGAGCATTCTGATTTTGATTTGTCACATCTTGAACGGATTTTGGGCAAATTGATAAGAATTCAGACTCCGGCTTGACTCAACATATGCAAAGGTGTAATGCCACCTTTACCTTTCACTCGGATGAGTTCTTTATTAATGTCCACAAAGCGATGCACCATTCCGTAATGCCTATTTTGTAGAGCAAGATGGATAGGGCTTAATCCTTGTGGATTTAGCTTCTGTGCAAATGAAGGCTTCAATCTCATAATCTCGGTGGCAAAACTGATTTGCCCAACAGAAGCAGCAAGGTGCAAAGGAGTTTCAACAAAGGGTATGCTGTCGATGTTATCTAAAACATAGGGATCAGCCTCAATCTCTGCGTAGAGCAAGTCTATTCTTCCTTGTTGAGCAGCTGCTCTCAAGTTGTCATTCATGGTGATCAACAGGGAGACAAGGAAACTCAGAACAATGGGATGTACTTCATCAATAATCGAGTCTTTGCACTCTTTTCTACACCCATCTTAGGTCAAGCATGCATGTTTTCCATGTCACTTACCTTGGAAAAAAGGGTTGTTGTTTCTCTCTTTTTGGTCCTGTTTGTTTGTATTAATGTGGGATTATTGTCTCCACCTTTTGGTGGGAGGACAGGCAAAATTACCGCTAAAATATATAAAAAAATAATGTATAGTTATTACAGAGGCAGATTAGGAGATTATCGTTTTGTTAAGTTATCAATTTTATTTTAATATTGTCTAGTTATTTTGTATTTAACCCCACAATTTTTTTTTTTTTTTTTTGTAAAATTTATACTCGACCATTTTAAATATTAACACTTTAATTTTGATTTTTCTTAAACCTTGACTTTGACCCTACCATTGGAAGCCAAATGGCAGTAAACCAAGGCTCTTCTCTATGAGCCTCTTGGGAATTAATTATACCCACCCTTATCTTTAACTAAACCACTCCCATTTCAGGAAAAAACTATCCCATCCCTTCCTCTCACTTAGGGTCCATTTGGTATGTTGTAATTGAAAAAAAAAGTTGTAATTGAAAAAAAAAAAGAATAGAAAAGAAAATAAATGAAAGGAATGAAAAAGAAAATAATAGTTCTTGAGTTTGTTTGGTATGTAATAGAAAGAAAAATAAATCATTTCCTTTATAATATTTAGTTTGCACAAAAAATTAAAAGAATGTAATATATATTTTTGTGTAAATACAAATTTACCCTTTTTATAAAACTTATATATATATATATATACATATAAATGACTTTATTTTTCAATTTGATTACCATAAATTTTATGGTTGACATAAAAAAAAAAAACTTAGACTTTTATAATGTAATTTTAATTTTATAACTTGGATTGATACACAAACTTTAATGTAATTTTAATTTTAAAATTTGATAACTTTTATAATTATAAATTATGATTTTTAATTTTATAATATAATTTTAATTTTATAATATAAAAAATTAAACTTCGATTAATCTATAAAGTTATATAATGTAATTTTAATCTTATAATTTAAACTTTTTTGTAAATAAAAATTTCTTTTCTTTCTTTTCTCTATTTTTTCTTCAAATTTGAAAGGAAAGTCGTAGCTTCTATGTGATAGAAAGTCGTATCCTGACGAGATGAGTTTTACTTTACATCAGAGCTACCAAACGGTACAAAATAAAGAAAAGCAAAACGCACTTCTTTCCCTCCCTTTCCTTTCCTGCATACCAAACGGAGCCCTAATGCATACCAAAGCCCCCCCGCCTCCCCTCCCCAAATAATTTCCCCAACCATCCTTTCCTATTTCACACTTAAACCTTAAACCATTTCCTTCTATTTCAACTTTTCATTTTTTTTTGTTTAAAAGGACTAATAAAAGTGTTCTATCTGTGTTGTTTATTTTTCATACAAAGTTAATTCGTGGTAAAAAATAATCGGTTGCCGACGTTTCACATTCTCAAGCTCCTACTCTAGTTTAGGATTTTGTAACTTGAATTTTTAGTTCTCATCATATTTATTCGTAATAATGCTAAAAGGTGAATTCACGTAATAAATATAAAATTCAAAATTGAAATCCAATGCAGTTACAGGGCCAAACAAATTTTGTTGGGTGTTATAGAGGGTCAAATGACTCTAGATCTGTTTGGACTTCCAAACGGCTCTAGTAATCCTTACACCTCTATATAGCCGTTTCAACACCATAGTTATTTTTTTTTCCATGAAATTAGTTTATCAACATTTAAGAGAGAAAAAAATAAAAAAAATAAAAAAGATTGAAGAACTTACATGGATATGTGTGTTTCGGCAAATGAAAATGAAAGAAGGAGATGAAAATGCAAGAAGAAAATGAAGGAGTGAGGGTGGTGTTCAGCGATGGAGATGAAAAAAGAAAGAAGATGATGAGGATGGTGCATGCGGCGTCTGAAGGGAGGGGGGCTGGTGGGCGGGTATTAGGGCTAAGGGTATTTTCCGTATTTTTTATGTTTTTTTTTAAGTGGGGGTGTAGTTATTAAAAAAAGGGGTGAGTTAATTAATACTCGAGTCCCTTTACTGGGTGTGATTAACTGGAAATAAGGCCGAATACACATTGTTTTGTTCTTCAATACTTTTGCGGGTTGATTTCGATATATTCCCAACTTTTAATATGTTAATTAAATTAAATAATTAATATATAGTTGCTTTTTTTTTTTTATTCGACCATTATAATAGTTATTTTGATTGTAGAAATAAGTACCTCAGCAACTATAATATCTTTTGTTTTCTTATTTAACCCTACATGTAAAGAACATCGATAGGAGAGATTTTTAAGTGTAAAGAGATCTACCCCACAACCAGTAATTAATATTTCGTGACTGATGATTCATCTCCAAATCAAACATAAATTTATCCTAGCTAGTCTTTTATGATCTCAACTGTCTAGCTTATCCTATAAGCTTGGCTTATGAACTTTTTTAGTATCGCAACACTTTCACTAAAAACAGTTCATATGATAATGGTTGTAAGATGTCTTCCACATTTGATAACCCCGAGCTTCTTTTAATTAATTAATCTTCTCCATAAAAAAATATTATTTTTTGGTAAAGTACAATAATTTTTTATTAAGACACTGTACACAATTAGACTAAAAGGAGAGATTCCTTGGTAAGCAACCTTTTAAAAAGGGTTCCCACTAAGCAAACCTCATAAAAAATAAATATGGTACAGCGTGGAACCAAGAAACTAACAACCTATATAGTAATCACTTACATTATTTTTTACTAAAATCAAAGCATTCCTTCAAAAATTTCTCCTCCACACTTGGAAAAAGGGTTGTTTTTTCTCTCTGTTTGGTCCGGTTTGTTTGTATTAATATGGGAGTATGTCACCAACTTTTGGTGGGAGGAAAGGCAAAATTACCATTAATATAATAATAATAATAATAATAATAATAATAATAATAATAATAATAATAATAATAATAATAATAATAATAATAATAATAATGCATTTACCAAAATGTCATCATATTAAAAACATCAACCCAAGGGCAGGGATTTAAGGTGTGGGGAGCTAGAGGGCGCGAAATCAAGCAGCTATAACCAGACATTAAACAAAAATTAAAGGTTAAGGACCGAGGAATGTGGACAAAGAAAGCGTTCACGTTCAAACAGATTCTCTTGAAATCTTTAGTAGTTTTGGGGTAAGATCTCTCCGATCTCAATCTCTTTACACCCAAAAATCTATCCTATCTACGTATTTTATTAAATAAGAAAAGAAAGAAGTATATATATTTGCTAGCAGCGGTGGAGACACAACGTCATAATGAAATGCACATGAATTAATCTGTTAGGAAGGAGAAAGGAAACTTCCATATATATAAAGTGAACGATTTTAAGTTTGAATGTTTATGCTCTTTTAGTTGTCTAATTGAAAAAGTTTAGCTCCTTTAATCTAATGGTCAAAAAGGCTATATCCTATATTCTAGACCTTGATGATCAGAGAGTTTACGCGGTTTTAATCACTTTTATTTATTTTTTTATGTGATACAATTATGAGCAATTTCTGTGTTAGGTGTAGTCAATTTTGTAGGAACTAAATTGATATTTCTTCATATTACAGTTAAATGATTATTTATCAATTTTGGGAAAAAAATAAGAAAAAAAATCTCCCTATGGTTTGTTAAGCTTTTCTGATTATTTCAAAATTTTGGGAAAATTCTCACAACTTTATTTGTTTGTATATATGTCATTTAGCCACAAATTTATTTGACCACCAAACTCCTTGACAGGATTTGAATCTATCTTTTGCCCAGGTGAATGATCTCTCTCTGTTGACTAAAGACTTGATAGACCACATGATTGATCTCTCTGTTGTTTTTGAAGGGTGAAAGAGGAATAGAAAATGAGAAAAATTGTGTACACAATATTGTTTTTACTTTGCTTGTGAAGCTTGGCAGGGAGAGAAAGTAATTAATATGTGTGAGAAATATAAAGATGAAGAGATAATATATATTTAATATAAGAGAGAAAATCTCTTGACTTCAGTTTTAATGACTAAAGTTAATTAGACCTCTTACAAATATAACCTCAAACTTCTAAACGGAGAAAGTATATTTTATGAATTCCATTATCTATTAAGCAAAATAAAAGATAAATAATTTTAATTGTGGACACAAATATAAATCCAAGTTTAATTTACTGCACACATAAAAAAAAGGTTCAATTTAATGCAAGGTAAAATTTTACAAAATCATTGAAACGTGTTGTCAAGCAAGCATTAAAAAATTTGTTCAGATAATTTATCATCAGTAAAATTTTTTATTCTAGTTATAATATACGTTATTTTAGAATTTTTATTTTATCTCGAAATATCTATTGTTTTCAAATTTTAAAATTTTTTTATACTCATTTAATAAGTGTTTTGATAATTATTCAAAAGTTGATATGATAATTGATAGAAAGATTAAATAAAGACAATTTAATTAAGTTGTCATAAATTTCAAATGTATTTATAATTTCTTAATAATTATACAATAATTTTAAATAACACGTTATAGAACGAAGAGAGTAATGAATTAGATGATATATCAATTTTTTTATTTAATGATTGTGCAAAAACTTTTACGTTGAATTTAAATCAATTTAATTAAATTTTTAAATATTTATTTTTCCAATTCATCACTTTGTTAAAAAAGAATGGAAATTAAACTAAACTATTTATACATGTAAGATGGTACAAGAACCAGGAACTTTTCATCACTGTTCTTCCACATACTAGTTGTATACGAATTAAAAATATTTCAACTTTAAAAGCTGTAGTGAAGCACATGGACTCGAGCTTCAAATTAAGATCCCTTGTCAAGATTGGCGCTCTTGGAGTTTAATTCATCTTCGTTGCAGGTTAGAGATACAGAAGATGGAGAAGGTGAAGTTGCAACACACCTATGGAGAGAGAAACCAAGTAGCAGATTGCCAAGCTAAGCAAGGTCTCAAGTTTCAATAGAACCTAACTATCTTTGCTGTTATTGTTAATCTTATTTCTAATGCTGACCTTATGGGGATTTACAGCCCAAGTATCATCTAGTTTGATATCTTATTAAATTCCACTTTTCACCAAAAAAACAAAAAAGACATCACAAAATGGGTAAGCAAAACCAAGAGCATTGCCAAGAGAAATATCGATGAATTAAACATACAACAAAACAACTAATGCGAGAGTAATGATAGAATTACAGTATGATAAACAAAGTTCTGCGATATGATATCGGTCATATATATGATAATTTCCTCCAGTTTTGCTTCCATCAATTTCCTTTTGAATACCTTGATTTCATTTCACTGTTCTTCCCAAGATATTTCCTAAGTGTTCCAGGTAGAAAGGAACTAAAAATAGGCATTACCAAGAAGAACACAAAAAAATACGACGCTAGAACCAGACTGAGTAATGCCAATGATTCGACAGGGGATATGACCTTCATACAGATGAAGTAGACTGACACAAAGTACATAAGTGGGGTCATCTCTAGCAGAGTGCCAAAGACTCCCCTACTATTATGTAGAATAATGATAGTAAAAAGGGATAATAATAGGGCTACCGTGTTTACGATCCAGAAGAGAGCGACATCGAAATCATTCATGACTGATGTCCCTGCATATAATATTGTGTCAGTTACTGTTGAATTGCTGGATATACCATGCATTAATGGACCATTTTCGCTATTAATCTGGAAAACTCCACCAGGGGGGCTCAGTGACGCTTGAAAACTCATTGTTCCAACAAGAGCTGCGGCAGCCAGTAATCCATTGCGTTTGCTGTCACTTAGATTTTTAACACTGCGAATAACACTAATGGCTATACCTACCCGATATTCTACCTTGGGTGGTAATAATGATTCTGTTAAAGTTATATGAACAACTGAGACACCATGTCTAGCTCCAGCACTGACCAACATCTTTCTGATATTATTGTTGAGATCCTGGTTGCGGCTCTGTAGTATGTCCAATGCTGTTGATTGGTACAAGTTTTTGGCATTCACATCAATCTTGCATTGCAATAACAATTTAACTATCTGTGCAGAATGCAAAGGGTTAATAAACGCATTAACAAAATTGCTACATTAGTTCAAACTGTTTCTGATAATATATATATAAGCTTTTTAATATATTGACCTTGTATCATTCATTTATTATCAAAAAATAAAATGTCCAAAAATCTACAAAATTATCATTAATCATTTCTATAAACAAGTTTCAGGTCTCATTTTTATCTTCACTTATAAATAAAATAAAAATAAAACAACAACAACCAGTCTCATTTTCATTTTTATAGAGATGAAATTGAAAAACAAGTAAACCAAGCAGGCAAAAGATGTATCATTAGAAGCCAAATGGCAAGTATTGGGTTTGCATACATACTCAACTTTTAAGGTAGACAAAATTTATTGTTCCACGAAATATCTATTCTCTTATTGGCTATAAAATATGTTTTAAATATCTTATCAATACTTATAATATTATTTCAATAATTCTTTGATTAATGAAAAGAGAGTATGAGACAAAAAATGTGACATTATGTGTGAATTGTGATTTTTATCAAAGATATTAAATAAATTTAATAATTAATAATTAATATTTTTTTTTATTATAGAGATAGTCGTGCATGGTATGGATACCTTACATAAGTAAACATAAAAATTTATAGTTATATCAATAAGTCCAATTACAACTTTATAAGGAATATGGTTATATTAACAGTTAACAGTAAACCATCAAATGGTCAAGAAATGGAGCTCTTGAATTCTGATAATTTTGGAGTGGGTGATTGTTACACCTTTTTATTTTTATTTATTTATATATATATATATATTACCTTTCCCTTCTATGTTTGGTGTTATTTCCATTTCATTTGGAAAAAAAAAATGTCAAGTAGCTAGTCAAAATTTTTTGAGAGAATGAAATAATCTTCTAATGATAATTTTATACTTCATATAAAGTAAATTTAGAGTTTGTTTAGATTAATTATTGTTGTTCTAAAAGTCTTTTTTATAGGAAAAAAAATACCCTATGATATTTTAGTATGTTTAAATTGGCTTATGGAAAAAATATATAATGAAATATTTTTTTAAAAAAAAATAAAAGTAGAAATATATCATAATTTTTAATAAAAAGTACTTTTATAGGTAAAAAAATTACTTTTAACTCATTCTTTTACTTTTTCTCTTAAAAACACTTTCTTTTTTTTTTAAATCAATACAACATGTGGCCATAATATAACAACTATAGTTGAATTCTGATAAATTTTTCTGTGGCTACGTACGAGATTGCTGGCTAATTGAATTTAGACTTCTACTCTTTTTTTAAAAATAAATAAATAAATATAGAACAATAATTATAAAAATGTAGAGGTTACCTCTGGATCTGGATTATCTAAATCTACCAAAATATGTAAAACAGTGTTGCCGTCTTTATCCTCACAATTCAAGGTTGACTTTTCCAGATCCTCAGCATCAATATCACAATTGCATTGCAACCACCGAACCAAAAGTTCAAGGGCCAGAAACTGTCGACTTTCTACAGCAAGATGCAGAGCATTCTGATTTTGATTTGTCACATCTTGAATGGATTTTGGGCAAATTGATAAGAATTCAGACAAAAGCTCTATTTCTCCGGCTTGACTCGCCATATGCAAAGGCGTAATTCCATCTTTACCTTTCACTCGGATGAGTTCTTTATTAATGTCCACAAAGCGAAGCACCATTCTGTAATGCCTATTTTGTAGAGCAAGATGGATGGGGCTTAATCCTTGTGGATTTAGCTTCTGTGCAAATGAAGGCTTCAATCTCATAATCTCGGTGGCAAAACTGATTTGCATAACAGAAGCAGCAAGGTGCAAAGGAGTTTCAACAAAGGGTGTGCTGTCGATGTTATCTAAAACATAGGGATCAGCCTCAATCTCTGCGTAGAGCAAGTCTGTTCTTTTCCTTGTTGAGCAGCTGCTCTCAAGTTGTCATTCATGGTGATCAAAAGGGAGACAAGGAAACGCAGAATAATGGGATATACTTCATCAATAATCGAGTCTTTGCACTCTTTTATACACCCATCTTAGGTCAAGCATGCATGTTTTCCATATCACTTACCTTGGAAAAAGGGTTGTTTATTCTTTCTGTTTGGTCCGGTTTGTTTGTATTAACATGGGAGTATGTCACCAACTTTTGGTGGGAGGACAGGCAAAATTACCATTAAAATATATATATAAAGAATAATGTATTTACCAAAATGATATCATATTAAAAACTTCAACCCAAGGGCAGGGATTTAAGGTGTGGGGAGCCAGAGGGCGCGAAATCAAGCGGCTAGAACCAGACATTAAACAAAAATTAAAGATTAAGGACCCAGGAATGTGAACAAAGAAAGTGTTCCCCTTCAAACAGATTCTCTTGAAATCTTTTAATAGTTTTGGTGTAAGATCTCTCTGATCTCAATCTCTTTACACCCAAAAATCTATCCTATCGATGTATTTTATTAAATAAAAAAAGAAAGAAGTTTATATAGTTGCTAGCAGAGGTGGAGACACAACGTCATAATGAAATGCACATGCATTAATCTGTTAGGAAGGAGAAAGGAAACTTCCATATATATAAAGTGAACGATTTTTAGTTTGAATATTTATGCTCTTTTAGTTGTCTAATTGAAAAAGTTTAGCTCCCTTAATCTAATGGTCAAAAAAGCTATATCCTATATTATAGACCTTGATGACCACAGAGTTTACGCGGTTTTAATCACTTTTTTTTTTTTTTATGTGATACAATTATGAGCAATTTCTGTGTTAAGTGTAGTCAATTTTGAAGGAACTAAATTGATATTTCTTCATATTAGAGTTAAATGATTATTTATCAATTTTGGGGAAAAAAAATCTAAAACATAGGGATCAGCCTCAATCTCTGAGTAGAGCAAGTCTGTTCTTCGTTGTTGAGCCGCTGCTCTCAAGTTATCATTCATGGTGATCAACAGGGAGACAAGGAAACTAAGAACAATGGGATATACTTCATCAATAATCGAGTGTTTGCACTCTTTTATACACCCGTCTTAGGTCAAGCATGCTTGTTTTCCATATCACTGACCTTGGGAAAAAAGGGTTATTTTTTCTCTCTGTTTGGTCCGGTTTGTTTGTATTAATATGGGATTATTGTCACCACCTTTCGGTGGGAGGACAGGCAAAATTACCATTAAAATATATACAAAAAAAAAAAGTATAGTTATTGCGGAGGCAGATTAGGAGAATATGGTTTTGTTAAGTTATCAATTTTATTTTAATATTGTCTGGTTATTTTTTATTCAACCTCAAAATTTTCGTAAACTTTATACTTGACCATTTGAAACATTAACATTCTAATTTTTATTTTTCTTAAACCTTGAATCTGACCTTACCATTAGAAGCCAAATGGCACAGTAGTCGGTAAACCAAGGCTCTTCCCTCTAATCCCCTTGGGAATCTTTAATTAAACCACCCACGTTCTTATGAAATTATCAAAATAGCCCCAATTAAAAAAGACCATCCCCATCCCCCTCTCCTCACCTAATGCGTCCTAAAGCCTCCCCCCTCCCCAAATACTTTCCCCGACTGTCCCTTTCTATTTTACACTTAAATCCTAAAACCATACTCTTCTATTTCAAATTCTCATTTTTTTTTTTTTGTTTGAAAGAGCTGATAAAAGTGTTCTATCTGTGTTGCTTATTCTTCATGCGAAGTTAATCCGTGGTAAAAAGTAATTGGTCATAGACGTTCGACATTCTCATACTCCTCTTATGGTTCAAGATTTCTATAACTTGAATTTTTTATCTTCACTATATTTATTTATAACAATGCTAAACGATAAATTTACGTAATAAAAATAAAATTCAAAATTGAAATCTAATACGATTATAGTGCCAAACAAAATTTATTGGGTGCTATGAAGGGTCAAACAGCTTTACATGTTTATTTAGAGCCCCAAATAATTTTATAGGACCATTTGGTAGTCTTTGCAACTCTACATAGCCATTTCGATACTATGGCCATTTTTTTCTTTCATAAAACCAATTTATCAACATTTAACAAAGAAAAAAATAATAAAAATAAAACAAGATCAAAGAACTCACTCGAAGACGTGTGTTTCGGCAAAGGAAAATGAAAGAAGGAATGACAATGCAAGAAGAAAATGAAGGAGCGCGGGTGGTGTTCAGCGATGAATATGAAAAAAGAAGAAGAAGGGGATGGGAATGGTGCAGGCAGCGTCTGAAGGGAGGAAGGCTAGAAGATGGGTATTAGGATTAAGGGTATTTTAGATATTTTCATGTTTTTTTTTTAAGTAGAGGTCGTAGTTATTAAAGAGAGGGTGGATTAATTAATACGTAAGCTCCTTTACTGGGTGGGAATGCGGGAAATAAGGCCAACTTACACTTTGTTTTATTCTTCGATAATTGTGTGGTTGATTTGGATCTATTCCCAACTTTTAATATGTTAATTAAATTAAATAATCAATATATAGTTGCTTTTTTCTTTTTTTAATTCGACCATTATAATAGTTATTTTGATTGTAGAAATAAGTATCTCAGCAACTATAATATCTTTTCTTTTCTTATTTAAACCTACATGTAAAGAACATCGATAGGACAAATTTTTCAGTGTAAACAGATAGAGAGATCTACCCCACAGCCACTAATTAATAATTAGTGACTGATGATTCATCTCCAAAAATACTAGACGATTAATCAAACATAAATTTATCCTAGCTAGTCTTTTATGATCTCAACTGTCTAGCTTATCCTATAAGCTTGGCCTATGAATTTTTTAGTATCGCAACACTTTACTAAACAAGTTCATATGATAATGGTTGTAAGATGTCTTCTACATTTGATAACCTTGGATTCCCGAGCTTCTTTTAATTAATTAATCTTTTCCATAAAAAATATTATTTTTTGGGTAAAGTACAAGAATTTTTTATTTAGACACTGTACACAATTACACTAAAAGGAGAGATTCCTTGGTAAGCAACCTTTTAAAAAGGGTTCCCGCCAAGCAAACCTCAAAAAATAAATACGGTACAGCATGGAACCCAGAAACTTAACAACCTACATAGTAATCACTTAGATTATATTTTTACTAAAATCAAAGCATTCTTTTAAAAAATTTTCCTCCACACTAGTCGCTGTACCCTTATAATATTTTTCCACTCTACACTTCACTTCTCATTTAACGAATTAGAATATGGCTTCAACAAATTTCGCTTCATTCTTGGAGATTTTATGATTTCTTTCCTCTCAAATGTGATAAACTACCGCAGATATTGCTGAGAAACGAGATAATCTTCTCCATTTGCTATTGTTATTTTGTTTGAATAAAGTTAATGACTTTTGAGAAGTAGTTAGCACTGTAATGTTTTATGCAGGGAAACTCTTCGAGAATAATAACTGAATACTATTGCATAAGAATTGCTTTTGAAAACCAAATTAAGATTCCTTAATAGTCTTTTTATAGGGCATGTTGCTAGTATTTATATGCCTGGGCAATCAATAATCGAGTCTTTGCACTCTTTTATACACCCATCTTAGGTCAAGCATGCAAGTTTTCCATATCACTTACCTTGGAAAAAGGGTTGTTTTTTCTTTCTGTTTGGTCCGGTTTGTTTGTATTAACATGGGAGTATGTCACCAGCTTTTGGTTGGAGGACAGCCAAAATTACCATTATATATATATAAAAAATAATGTATTTACCAAAATGTCATCATATTAAAAACTTCAACCCAAGGGCAGGGATCTAAGGTGTGGGAAGCCAGAGGGCGCGAAATCAAGCGGCTATAACCAGACATTAAACAAAAATTAAAGATTAAGGACCCTGGAATGTGAACCAAGAAAGCGTTCACCTTCAAACAGATTCTCTTGAAATCTTTACTAGTTTTGGTGTAAGATCTCTCATCTCAATCTCTTTACACACAAAAATCTATCCTATCTATTTATTTTATTAAATAAGAAAAGAAAGAAGTATATATAGGTGGAGACACAACGTCATAATGAATTGCACATGCATTAATCTGATAGGAAGGAGAAAGGAAACTTCCATATATATAAAGTGAACGATTTTAAGTTTGAATATTTATGCTCTTTTAGTTGTCTAATTGAAAAAGTTTAGCTCCTTTAATCTAATGGTCAAAAAAGCTATATCCTATATTCTAGACCTTGATGACCACACCGTTTACACGGTTTTAATCACTTTTATTTATTTATTTATGTGATACAATTATGAGCACTTTCTGTGTGAGGTGTAGTCAATATTAAAGGAACTAAATTGATATTTCTTCATATTACAGTTAAATGATTATTTATCAATTTTTCAAAAAAGAGAAGAAAAAAAAAATCTACCTTATATGGTTTGTTAAGCTTTTCTGATCATTTCAAAATTTTTGGGAAAATTCTCACAACTTTAGTTGTTTGTATATATGTTATTTAGTCACAAGTTTATTTGATCACCAAACTCCTTGACAGGATTTGAATCTATCTTTTGCCTATGTGAATGATCTCTCTCTGTTGACTAAAAGACTTGATAGTCCACATGATTGATCTCTCTCTGTTGTTTTTGAAGGGTAAAATAGGAATAGAAAATGAGAAAAATTGTGTACACAATATTGTTTTTACTTTGCTTGTGAAGCTTGGCAGGCAGAGAAAGAACCTTTCCACCATCCTAATTACTCCGTCCGTTCTTAAATCTATCCTATTGATGTATTTTACATGTAAAATAAGAAAAGAAAGGACCATAGTTGCTAGCCATTTTCAGGACATGCAATACACAACATCATAACATATCATATAAAGAAATAATGAAGAGCACTAATCTGAGGAGAAAGGAAACTTCTGTAAAGTGAACGTTATAAGTTTGAATCTTAGGCTTTGAGAATTCTAGAGTTGAAAAGTTTATAGCTTCCTTTATATAGGTTCCGTTTGGGTAAATAGTTTAATTAAATACTTATACAATAAGATTTGAAAAAAGCTTAATTTTATAAGCTTATTTGTGTTGAGACGTAACTTTAAAAAATATTTATACAATATTTTAAAGTATTTGGATGCATATTTATACAAATACTTATAATAGCTAAAATTAGTAAAAAGGACATCATATATATTTATGGCCCAATTAAGGTTTAGGATTTAAAGGTTTTAGAGTTTAAGATTTAAGGATTTGGTGTTTTGGAGTTTAAGATTTAAATTTTAGGGTTTAGTATTTATGATTTTAGGTTTTATTATTTAAAGTTCAAGATTTAAGGTTTATAGTTTTAAAGTTTAGAGTTTGAATTTTAAATTTTAGAGTTTTACATTTAAAATTTTATAATTTAGGATTTAAAATTTAGAATTTAAGGATTTGGTGTTTAATGTATTAGGATTTAAGGTTAGGATATAAAATTTAGGGTTTCAATTTAGGATTTTAAGATGATGTTTATAGTTTAGGCTTTTATAATTTTAGAGTTTAATATTTAAAATTTATCTCGAACAGAAGGGTAATTTTATCATAAAAGAAGTTATCATAAGATCTCTATGTAAACTTATTTTTATAAGCTTCTCCAACAAATTATGAAAATAAACTTAAGTGGGCTTACCAGAGTGTCATAAACCATTGTCATAAGTTATCTCAAACATCTCTAGTTTTTAACAAAAGTGCTTGTATGATAAGTCTAAATAAGTTATTTATAAATTCTTTCAAATGCTCCCTAATGGTAAAAAAATTATATCCTATGGTAAAAGAAGTTAGAGATCTACTATACGTGGATTTATATTTTTACATACACTTTTATATTTTATACTTTTATATTTCTTTTATTTTCTTATTTAAAATTTTACTTATATAAATAAACTAAAATTAAGGAGTGTACAACAAGGTGAGCGAGTGTCTGTACAATTTTCCCCAAAAAAGTTATATAGAGATTTTCGACCATGTTGACAACTATTTGTGCGGCTTTCAGAAAATTTTTATGTGTTTAATCACTTTTATTATTTTCTTTTTTGTGATACAATCATAATCACTTTTGTGTTAGGTATAGTCAGCAAAATCTAAGAGAATCTAATATCCTTTTTTATAGGGAAAAATTAATAATATTTAAATTGTATTGATGAAACAATGGGATTGGTTCATCTAAAAAGTTCAAATAAACCACCTTAGGCTTAGCATTGAATCTCCTTTGTGAGCGGTTCCTTTTAATAAGCAATTTAATTATAAGTATTACATTAAACTCGTTGAAATTTATGGTCACACTATATCTTGAAATGAGATAGGCTCTCTTTTAACCTAACTTCCTTTGCCTTTTGACCAAAAAACAAAAAATTATTATGATCGTGATGTATGACCAAGGAGGCAACAAGAGAGGGAGGGCTAGAAGGAGACAATTTACTTATTTTTTTTTTATCTTAATTACTAGTATTTATGAAATACGAACATTTAACTACTAATATTTGTGAAATACGAATATATTATTATGTCTCTTAACTTACAACTAATTTGGTTTCGAATGACTGGTCAGCCAATTTTCTATGAAGTTAGGGACAAGTTGACATGATCAAAACAAAGGTATTAAAGAATGTGGCTCAATCAGATTGTGACTATATGATGCCTATTGCTCCATATGTTAGCTTTAATCCAAGAAATTAACAGATCAAATGGCACTTTGCGAGTGCTCATGCTTCCTACCAAGACACATCGAGTCAGACAAAGTTGCATTGGTGTCTATGGGGTTACACTTGGCATGGTGGGCTCGTTGTGGAGCCAACCAACACAAGCAACCCAACCATCACTCACATGGCATCATGTCCACAGGCCCAACACCATCAAGCGAGCCACCTCTCACAAGCCTAAAGGCAAACAGGGCAAGACCACAAGGGTGGCATGGTCCACTAAATTATCAAATTTACTTTATGATTGCATGGTTATTACACATTTATATAGTTCCCAGAACTTCTGTAAAATATATATACATTTGGCAACCTAAAATTATTCTTTTTTAATCTCATTGTATCTTACTTAAATCATGGCTCCGCACCCAAATATATGTTATTAACCCAAAAGTTTTTGAAGTGCTTCGTCACTGTTCTTCCACATACTATTTGTATACGAATTACAGATATCTTAGTTTAAGAGCTGTAGTGAAGCACATGGACTCAAGCTTCAGCATTAAGATCCCTTGTCATAGTTTATGAAAACAACTTAATTATTTATATAAGCTGTCCATACCATGCATGACTCATCTCTACAATCAAAACAACTATTAATTGAGATAAAGAAAAAGGGACCAAGTGGTCCCATGTAGTATTTCATTCACTATCACTTTTTTTTTGACCGCCTTTTTTCAGTGATTGAAAAATCATTTGCTAAATTGAATTATTGGTCACAAATTTAATTTCCATATATGGTTACTTAGCTACTAAGCAGTTGTTTCATTTACCAAATTTGTGTTGTGTTTATTTTGATTAGGATTCCATCAAAATACCTAATCACATTCCTCCTTTGATGCATATAATAGTAATATCACCAATATTCAACAATACCAAAACGCCAAAATTGTATTTTCTTTATTTTTGATTAGGATTCCATCAAAATATCTACCGTGCATTAACACAATAAACCATAACATCGACATCAAACCGGAATGGCCAATGCCATATAATAAACAAATTTATCAAAAGTGCGGCTAAGAAAACTTAACCGCTATTAGTTTAGTGGTTGGGCGAATCCTTAGTGTACATTGGAGTCCCAGGTTAAACCTGAATGGCCAATGTCTACCTCAGTCCAAGTTGAATATCTCTTTAGGTGTTCATTTAAAATAGTGTAGGTCTCTTGTCAGCTGGCGTGTATGCCCAAGTTTTATTGCATGGTGGTAGAGCCTCTGTCCAACGTAGGTTGAGGTTCTGCTGGAAATCAGAGGTTGCCCGTTCACCCAAAGAAAACTTAATTCATAGTGCATATAACAAATTTATCCAAGGCAGGCTTATGGCAACTGCCTAAGTTGCCTTGGGCTATCCATGGCACTGGCAGCTGCAGCTACCTGGCGTAATGACAACAAAGGCAAAGTTGGAAATCGCCCATACGTCTTCCTGAAAGGTCAAATCCCTTTTCTCCCCAGTTTTAAACAAATGCTTGCGATCTCTGGCTTTGCTTGAGGATCCATTTTACTCATGCCAGTAGAAGTGTCACGAATTGAACCAGGTGCAATCCCATTGACTGATATCATGGCCTGTCCCCCACTCTTTGGCCAATTTTCTCGTAGTAGCATCAGCAGCTGCCTACAGGAGAAGACAAATTTTTAAACTGAACACAAATCCACGTGTAAATATCAAAGAAAACGGTCTACGAACTCTAGCTGCAGATACATGAAGATGTATAATACAAGGTAGCACTAACATTTATACTGTTCCCCCATGAGAAGATGTCCTTCCTAGTCCTCCTATCAAGAATATATAGTTACAACTCTCACTACTTGTTTTTTTCTTTCTCTGTAAGAATAACTAAAGCTAGGCAGGTTGTCAAAGTATCTTCTAGCTAGAAACTATTTGAGTCTTGATATCTTCTCAGCATATATATTAGAGGCAGTTTAATTTTCAGGGAACCACACTACAATGGTCGCAAAGAAAAATATTGCTGCATAACTAAATTGGTCAGGTATAAGATGGGGAAACAAATTCTCACTACAGAACTTCTGATACTTTATAATATATGGAGAAGACAGGGGCTACCACCTACCGTGCGTTATATGCTAAGATGAACCTAGTGTAATCATCGGTAAGCACCATTTGCATCTGTAGCTAGGGTTTCTGTTAGATTTATGTGATTCATTTGTTGGCTTTGATTTGGGGTTCCTGCCTTTTCTCTTCTTCAAATCAGCTGGTTAGTTATGCCCATTCATCGGTAAGCAAACCTGCTTTTCTCTCCTTTCTTGACATTTGATTAGTTATACTATTGTGTTTAGGGTGAAAAATCATTCTACTGTTACTGTGGGTCTCTGGCATTTATCATGCAGCTGTAATGGGTTAAGCTTATTAATTATTAAAAAATTGTTTATCGTATGAACAAAAGAAGTTATTGTTTACAAATTAAATATTGTAAACAATTTTTTATTTTAAAAAAAAAGCATTTTTTCTCAAAAGAATTAAAAAATTCACTGAAAATATTCCACTTGTGTGACCATTTTGATTTAGGGGAAGAAAACAACCGTTGGATAAGCGGAATTGGAAACAAAAAATATATATATTCAAGGTAAAAGTGGGAAGAAAAAAAAAAGCTAGTATAAGCTATAGATTCAAATGCTTCTTCAAGTACCTTCTCAAAAAAAGAAAGAAAGAGAAATTTCTATTGTTTCTTCTAATTGAAGGCACTACTTCATGAACACAAGCAATTATTTCATGGCTTTTCTTTTTCTTTCTTTTTTGTCAATGACAAAGAAATCCCATTCCAAAATTCAAATAAAAGCTAAAAGAAAATCCTTGTTTAGTTGGGCTAAATGCAGGTTAGAATTACATAAATAGCTTTCATGCATTAATATAAGAATGCTTTTGAGCTTTATCCATTCATACATGAATGCTTTCTAAGCTTGAATGAGAATACAACACAAGGCCATAATATTATTGAAAGCTTTTTCAATGGTACCAGCGCCTTTTTGCCCAACAGGCAGGAGTTAAATCTTTCTGCCACCAGTTTCTTAAGTCATGTTATCATGGGAGAAAAGGGCTCTTTCAGAAACTGCTCAGCTCTCATACCCTTGTGACCACAAGGATAAAATCTTTTCCTGTCTCAATCCAAGTCTTAGAATTATAATTTTGTAATTAATCAAAATTTATTAATTAATTAATTATTTATTTATTTATTTTGTTTTTAAGCAATTTATTTATAAATATTGATCAAATTAGTATAAGTAGGACAAAAAATTTAGTCGCACATGATAATGTTAACATGCCAGAAGTTTATGAACATTGAAGTGTTTTATTATTGTTCTTCCACATAAACTAGTAATATGTGGGAGAGAATGTTATAAAACCAAAAATTTAAGAAGCCAAAAAAAAAAAAAAAAATCGTTTATGCAAACAGGTATTATGACTAGTAGACTGCTTGTGGGAGTGAATGCAGATAGGGGTGAAAATCATACCAAGAGCGAAAAGCTTAACACTTAATATAATTCTTGAACTCGAATATAACCCTTTCCAACCAACCTTAGTTTCCATGATCATATTATCAACTCGAAAGTTGATTTATTTAATGTACATATATATAGCATAGATAGATAGATAGATAGTAGTAATTTTTCTTAGTTTCCGGGACCTAAGAAAGATCTGGGAAGGCGACCATTAAGTCCATTAGGGAAAAATCCACCAGGGACACTTTCATTGCCGGTCCCATAAACTATCCTCAGCGCCTCCTGTAGAGTTCTTGCATAAAAAGTTGAGTTTTCGTTGCCGGCGATGATGTTACCTTCAACTTTTCCTTCTGCACCCAGAAATGTTGGCACCACAAGCCCCTCGTCTTTCAAACCAGCTTTTCCCAGCTTGTTCCTGTATTCTGAAATGCGATCTGTAAACTCTGCAACGGTGATGTCATATGGTAACACCAGCTTTTCGCGAACCGGGTAAAGCAGTGCGCGGATGATTGCTTCTTGGCCTGCGTCTACGCCAAGAAGACTTGCAAGAAACTGTATATAAACACACCAGGACATGATTTGAATCCGCTAACTCCATATCTTACTATTTTCACATTCTTAAATGGTGTTAATCATTACTTATATTATATTTCAGAGGCCGATGGAAGATTTGGGTAAGAACAGAGTTGATAGGACTAAGGGTTTGTTTGGAATTTTTTTAAAAAGAAAGTATTTTTGAGGCGCAGAAACTAGAAGTAAATTTTTTAATAACTATGATTTTGCTATTATTTTATTGTATATTTTTACTAAAATATCTTTTTAACTTTTAACGATATTTTTTCTTTAAAAAAAAAGTTAATTAATCTAAAATTTCTTAAAAAAACTTTTTTTTCCCCCTAAAAAGGCTTCTAGAAAAGAAAAAAAAAATCTAAGAGACTCCAGATGTAAATTTTACATAAATTTTAGAAGAACAATTGTATAATAACAATATAATATTAAGGCAAAATGAAACTTATACTTACATCTTTTGTGATGAATCCTTGATTTTTCATCGCAAATCACTTGTAAGATAAACATATTTAACTTTTGATAATAGCTAGCTGGGTATTTCTTATTCTCATAAATGTGTGTATATACATATAATTAACCATCATCTCAATTCTTCACACTTCAAACTATTATTAAATTAATTTATCATACTTTAATTTAATAAATTAATTTGACATACTTCAAAAATTTTACCAAATTACTCCCTTAGTTTTTTTTCAAAAATTTATAGTACTTCTAAAATTATAAATAAAAGTAGTATTGATAACTTTGAAAGACGAAATTGATAGTTTGAAGTATGAAACTAATTTAATAAAGTTAAAGTATAAATGTCTAATTAATAATTATTTGAAATGTGATTAACTATATATATATACACGGTGAAAAATACAGATTAACCCTTAATGATTTGGGGGGTTAGTTGCTCAAATTTAATTAGTTGAGTTTTGAGGGTTTACCGCCTTGAAAGTTGAGCTTTCCAGCATTGGGCCAGCACCAACAGCCAGAGAGTTGCCAACATAGATCAGGTAAAGTCCAAGCAGGTAATTGATGGAGTTGGCGTAGGGATTGAAGGGAGGATTCAGAGTTCGTTCAAAAGCATTATCCATGTATGTGGCAAATACTCCTTTGCTGTAATTCAGTAATGGCATGCGGAAAGGCTCCTCGAGTATGCCTTGTAATGCCCTGCAATGAGGATGACAGCACTTAAAATTAAAGCCAACTGATCTTTTGTTTCAATGGTGTTAAATCTTTTCTTATTTTTGTAATAAAAATTATATATACAATTCATTTCATAAGCTTCAAGATAAAATATAGTCAAGCTTCTAATGTTGAATTAAATATCATTTTAATTCCTAATACTTCAAACAATTATCAAAATAATCTCTTACATTTCATCTCTATCAAATTGGGCCCATACTTTACAAATATTCTTACCAAATCAGCCCCTCTAATATTTTTTAAAAGTCTAAATCGTCGTTAAATTTATAAATAATTATTGATATTAACAAATTTGAATGATAGAATCTATAAGTTTGAAGTGTAAGCTAAGACAAAAATGATAAATATTTTAAAATATAAAAAATCAATTTGATGAAGTTAAAGTGCGAATAACTAATCTGATAATGATTTGAATTATGAGAAATTACAATGATATTTAATTCTAATAAGGTATTTGCATAAAACATGTCTTAAACAGAATGATATCTTATATTTCATTCTATCTTATTTCTTGTCTCATTTTCTTTTTAATTAGTCAAAAATATTTTTTCAAAGCAGAAAAGACAACGAGACAGTGTGAGATTGTCTCGTCTTACACTGCAGTGAAATCAAACAAACTCAAAATAAAAAAGAGAAAAGGAAAACAAAATCTGTAATGGTAGAGTTCAAGAACCTCAAATGTCCGATGTCCTGATAACAAAACTGGGTGAAGATATGCCGAGTTAGAGGGTCTAGAATGGCCTTTTGGGCACCTATGGGTGAGGGCCCTCCTCCAGTATACTGTGGAGCCAGTGACTCCAGCCCACTACCCAAAGACCCATAACAGAGTATCTGAGCTTCCAACATAATAAAATTGAATGCTACTTCTCCCAGTTCTTTATCAGATTGTGGGATAACTTCAGAAGAATAAGAATGGGGAAAAGAAAGGAGGATGAGAAAGGTTAACGAAAGAAAAATGGACTTAGAAGGAGTTGGAACCACAGTGTGAATCGCCATTGTTAATTTTGAGCTTTCTTCACTTCTGGTATATGTGTGTGTGCGAGTGTGTAATATATATAAATAATCTTCTGTTCATGCAGCTGCATGAAGCAATGGACGCGGTTGAGTTGAATATAGAGATAATAATTGCTACATGCACGAGCATGGCCTAGCTTAGTGTACTAGAATGCTAGTTCAAGAGTGCACAAGAATGTGGGGAATCTTTTCTCATTTTGATTATTGTTTAGTAAAGTTTTGAGACAAAGATTAAGAAAGATAATAAATAATTTAATCACTTATATAATTTTGCTAAATTATTTTTAATAATAAATATTTTTACTATTTTCTTATAGTTATTTAAAAAGTTATATATTAATTACTTGTTAAAGATATAATATTAGTGAAAATAGAATATTTAGCCCCCTTCAGGGTGAATTTAAATTTTATATTCTTAATTTTTAAATACAATTAAAATTAAGTATCTCCAAATTTAAAAAAAAAAAATTTGTTTTTTTTTTTTAACTTACTTTTAAAATCATCTAGTTTTATTTTCTAAAACCAAAAAAAAATTGATTTAGTTTTTAAGTTCTAGCTAGGTTGCCGGAAAGAAAAAATAAATTTCATCATTATTCCTTTAAAATATATATTTTAAATTTAAAATTAATAATTAATAATTAATCCGAATAAAATCTTAATTATGCATTCTTATTATAAAATGACTAAAACAACAATCAAAATAGAATTACAAGCTGGTTAGGAAATGATCATTTAATTTCTCTGCCAAGCATTTATTAGATAATAAATAAATAACTCAAACGAATAAATATAAATAAAAAAATTTAATTATTATATAAAATATTTATTAAATAAAAAATAAATAATTTAAATATATCAAAAGAGAAGCCTATTTCCTTACGATAGAGTCCCCATAATGGCACATGTATATTGAGTTAGGTAGGAAGCTGGTTAGGCACATATTAATGGCCATAATAAATAAATGGGTTTGTTTAAATTATGTCGTGGGTTAAACTATTTTATATTTAATAAATTAATAAAAAATAAAATATATACATACTATAGGTCCATATATTCAATCAATTTATTACAAGCATTAATGACTATTATAAATTTTAATTGCAAAATTTTATTTTATTACAAATCATTCCTTTTTTTTTCAAATTTATATTTTTCATCTTTCTTCAATTTCTTTCTTTTCACTTCATTTTTTCATCCTTCTTCGCTTTTTTTCTTTTTAACCTATATATATATATATATATATATATATATATATATATATATATATATATATATATATATCTAAATTTTATTTAAATTAATATTTAACTAATGTGATTAACCCTTCCTCTCCCTTAATTCTTTTTTTTTTTATATAGTTTTTTTATACTTATATGATTTATTGTATATTATTCTACTTAAGTAATACTAAAAAGATATAATTTATTACTAAAAAAATTTACATTTCTAATAAAAAATGTTACCTATAAGCAAGATTTTATAAATAAATAGAGACCTAAAATTAAATCTTTTAAATATTTATTTATTGATTATAACAACTTAAACACACTTAGATCATTTTTATTAGAAGATCATTTTTATTATAAGTTATTGCATATCAACTTTTGATTCAAAATTTTTAAAATATATATTTTAACAATATGGCATTCATAAAAGTTAAAACATATATTATAATTTTTCACAAAAACATATATTCTAATTGTAATTAGTAAGCATAAAATTAAAAATGATACATTGTCTCATATTTAATGCTTATTAAAATAAATCATGGTAGAAGTAAAATTAAAAATAAACTTTAAAAGAAATTATCATAATAAAAAAATAATATATTGCTTATATATTCTAAATCTCAAGTAGTAATTTCACATATTTTTAAAAAATAATTAAAATTTCTTTTAACGATGAAAAGTTACTAAGAGGAACTTTTAAATAATAAAAATATACTTTTTTTGTTGATATTTTTAATTAACATACTTATTTATTTATTTTAGAAAAAAACATTATCTTTTTTTATTCCACTTAACACATTATCTTGTTGTTCTTTCTACAATAATTAAGTTCAAAATATATATATCTCTTTCTTAAATATTATTCTCACTTCTTCATAATATTAAATTTTAGGTGGAGCCAACATAAAAAAAAAAAAAAAGATGTTTCAAGTCATAACTTGCTTTTATGAAAGTTGCTAAATTAAATGAAAGATAAATAAATAAATCTTTCCGTAAGGTAGAAAAAGATATTTTTATTTTATTTTTTATTTAAAAAATAAGATTTTTTTGTTAAAAAAAAATAAGGGAGACATAAGAAACATATAGCTAAAGAAGACCTTAGAAGAGAGAGAGAGATGAGATTGAGGAAGATGAGAATAAATAAAAAATTAAAAATATAATTTTAAGTGTAAATTTTAGTAGTTATGAGGGTGAATTTAAAAATATAAAAAAAAATAATAACTATTCAAGTTAAGAGTAAATACATTTTTACCGTCTATTATGATATTAAAGCTCTTGATTTAGTCACATAACATGGAGTTGTGTAACTCATTTATTACTTGGGGTCAGTTAGACTCCCCCCAAATAAATAAGTAAAAGACTTCCATTTACGCAGGCTTCGGTTACAAATGAACTTCTTGTGAGAGGGAAACAAAAAACCAAAAATCAACAATTGTTCTTTTATATTTTGTTTACAAACAGCTGGTTCCTCCACAAACTCCACTTTATCTATTTCCCGAAGTTGTGGATTTATAATCTTTCCTTCCTCTGTAGGGCATCATGTGACTCAACGAGAGAGAGGCAGATCTACGTTGTAGAATAGAGTAGGACTAGGGCAGAATTTTTTCTTTTCATTGTTATCATTAGAGATTTAAGCAGCTACTCCTATAAGCTTCTACCCTTTTTTTTTTTTTTTTTTTCTTTTTAACAAGATTTCGATGGTTGAAAATATGAGCTAGTAAAAATTAAGAGAACTTAATGAAAGTAACTAGTTTATACATGTGTGTGTGTGTATGTATATATAATAAAATCTCTCTAATTACAACAAAATTCCTTGTAATTATTTGTATTAATGTAAGTTAAACTTTCATAGTTTTAATCTAAATTGTTTGCCACACGAGGAAGTCTTAAGGGAGAGACAATTTTAACTTGTATGCATAACATGAATATTTCTACTATGCCATATAAGAGTTGGGCAGATTCTCCATGAATGTTATATAGTTATGTGAAAATTATCTCATTTTATATTTCTCATAAATCTTAACTTAGAAATTTTCATTAAAAAATATAGCTCATCCATGCATATCACAGGAGCAATAACTAGCAGACAGATGTTATCTTTTTTAAAGAGGGTCTTATAATGAAACATGGAACAACTTAACAACTTGTTTTCTTAAATAGTAATTTTGCAGAATCAAATGCCAAAGATAAAATATTAAAATAAATAAGAAAATAATTTAAGTTGGTGGCCATTGCCAAGAGGCAAAGCCCTTTTAATTTACTGAAGAGGCAATACATTATACAATGTCTAGTGTAATTATTTTTTCAAACGTGAAAAAAGAAATGTCCAAAGCTCTGGCCTCTAGCGTATAATTTTGTTCAGATATTCCAAATTGAATTCTACTATACAGTTAAAAAGGTTTAATTAATTAAGATGAACTTGAATATAAATAGGGTAAATTTGAGAAAAGTTTTCATTTACTAATTAACAGCCATAGCCATGGCGATCCCCATGAATATTTCTTATTATCACAATTCAAGTGATGTTATTATGGGAGCATTATTGACAATTTAAATGTCTGCCTTTCTTGTATGAAAATTTCTCAAAACTATATGAAAATATACATTACAATGTAAATCTTCTATGGTTGTTTGATGAAAATAATTGATAAATTAGCTAAAAGTTGAATATGTTAAGCTAGCTAAAAAATATAGATCATCCATGCATATCAGCCATTATATAATTTATAATTGCGCTAGTGATCTATCTAATTAAATTTAATTACAGGAAGAAAGTTGTGATATAACTATAAGAATTCGGATGAAACTATTCGTTTGAATATTGGAAAATTAAATCAGCATCACTTTAAAACTCATGAAAAAGGAATTGGTAATTTGGTTTGCTTACATATTCATACTCCTTTTTTATTCCTGTTGCCACTTTTACTATCTTCGAATATATTTGTGCAGAGAAAGAATAATAATTGTCTTAATGATATAGGAAACATTTTTATGATCATATTATCAACTATCAAGTTGATTTATTAGGTAAAGGCTTAATAGTTTGAATATAGAGTATACTTAAGATTGACAGACAACAACATTGAGATACATTGGGATCAAAATTATACAAGAAATAAAATGCTTGACAACTTTAATAATTCTTGAAGTAAAATGCAAGTTTAATTTGCCAATAATTCAGTATCACAAATTAACATTTTTTTAAACACTTGTTAATGTTAAATCCAAAACACCTTCGTCTAACAAGCTTTTGGTTGAACAATTTCTTGACACACGAGGCCAAAGTATCAAATGGTGAGAAGATCAATCTATGCTTTTCACACTTTCTTAAAATTTTTAATACAAGGTACAAGCAAGCGTGTCCCTTACATATTCACATTTCATACTTCAATCCCAAATGCTTTGGTGTGAGGAAACATGTTAGGTGTAAAACCATTAATTCATGATTAATTACAAACTCAATTCTTTTTCTTCTTGTTGCCACTTTTATTATTGTGAGAGATGAAATAAACTCATATCTTAAGTAGTTACTGCCTAATAGTAATAACCTCTCAACTGTTAGATATGATTATAATCTTATTAACAACTTTATCTAATAGCTAATGTTATTATTGTCGAGTAATAACTACATAAGATCCAAATCTAAATCTAAATAGAATGAGACCCAAATCTCATGTAATTAGTGCCAAGTAATAGCAACTTTTCAATTGTTAGATAAGGTTACAGGAACAACTTCATCCAACAACTGAGAGATTATTATTGTTAGGTAATAACTGCACAATATTCAAATCCATATAGAATGAGACCCAGATACTATTAAGGCTGAAAGGTTATTACAGCTGGATGCCTTAATGCTATAGGAAACATTTTAATGATCATAATATCAACTTGAAAGTTGATTTATTTACTGTGTTAAAGGCTATATAGTGCCAAGTTAGAGTATACATAGTATAGATAGATATCACACTGGTATTTTTCTTAGTTTCAGGCACTTAAGTAAGATCTGGCAATACGACCATCTGCGCCTTTAGGGAAAAACCCACCAGGGACACGTTCATCACCGCTCAAATATACTATCCTCAGTATCTCCCGTGAATCCCTTGCATATGCAGTTGAATTTTCGTTGCCGGCGAGGATATTGCCTTCAACTCTTCCCTCAGCACCCTGAGGTCTTGGCACCACGAGCCCCTCATCTTTCACACCTGCATTTCCTAGCTTATTCCTCAGGTTTGAAATGCGATTTGTAAATTCTGCCACAGTGATTCCATATGGTAACACTTTATCATAGCGAAGCTCATAAAGTACCGTACGGATAACTGCATCTTGGCCTGACTCTACTGCTAGAAGACCTGCAACGAGCTGCATGTAAACAGCAGCAGCACGAGATTCGAATCAGATCACTCTTTCTTTGAATGATGCTCTAGTAAGGCTTATAAGTGGGAATTCAAAATTTTCACATTCCTAGATATTTTATATTTTATGTTTGCAAACTAACTTATTCAAAAATTTAAACTATTTGATAAAGTTTAAAAAAATGATTTTAAATCTAAGTTAACACATCAAGCTTATGGACGAAGTAGGGACCGAATAGACAAGGTGATTTTGATGACATGTCAATCAAATATAATATTTTAGAAAATTTAATTTTTTTTTGTTTTAATCATTAGTATTTATAAGACACAAACTTATTATTAGATTCACCAACTTATAACTAATCTAGTTCAAGCTAACTGAATAACCTTAAGAGAGCCAAAGCTCTTCCAAAGACATTTTTTGTATATATATGGACTTGAACCTAAGTCAACATATTTAAGTGACAGAAAATTTAGTTTTTGATATAATACAATAAAGTCATACAATTTACAATTTTATTTAGTGGGATAAGACTTATTTTTGTTATTAATGAACCATAAAACTCAAAAACTTTACACACCACATATACTTTTACATTTTCTTTTATTGGTTAGTGGTTACACTAAAAAAGTACTCTATTGTTTTCTCCTCAAAATGAAATGTAAGCCGGCAACTTTTCATTCAGTCATTCACATATCCCCGTAACTTTTCATTGCATTTCATATTTGATTCATAGTATGAAATATTTGATACAAGGTTATCTCATATCCAATGCGAAAATACAGATATGCCTTTAAGGGATTTCTCAAATTTAGATGAGTTTTGAGGCTTACCGATTTGATAGTGAAATTTTGCAGATTTGGACTTGCTCCAACATACCCAGTGAGGCCAATATAAGGGATCACGTAAGATGCAAGCAGGTAATTGATGGTGTTGGCATATGGATCAAAAGGAGGAATCAGAGGTTGTCCAAAAGCTTTATCCACGAGTTCTGCAAAAACTTCTCTGCTTATATTTAGTAATGGCCTGGGGAACCCCCCAACTGTGTTTATTATTGCTCTGCAATGAGGATGAAACTGAAGAGTATTAATGTGTAACCTAATCATAAAATGTTTGCATAAACTGGTTTTTAAACAATATATTATCAGAATTAAAATCTGTTATCCCACTTCTTTGTCCCATTCATTATCACGCTTCCTATGGTTTTTAAAAAATATTATATCATGCTCAAAAAAACAAAACAAAGCAAAAAAGTAATGATAGCTTGAGGGCAATAACCTAATATGTCCAACTTCTTGAAGACCAAATTGATAGATGATATCCTTAAATTGAGGGTCTAGATTGGCCTTTTGGGCACCTATGGGTGGGGGCCCTCCTTCTGCCATTTGAGCATCCAGCCCTTTACCCAAAGCCCCATACAAGAAGAATTCAGCTTCCAAGAATTCTACATTCAGAGCGAACTGCACCATATCTGCATCAGATACTGAGCCAACTTGAGATTGAGAATAACGGGGAAAGGAAAGAAGGATGAGAAAGGTTAGGGAAACGACAATGGAGGCAGAAGTAGTGGCAGTGAGAATGTTAATCGCCATGTTTTTGAGTTTTCTTTCTCGGTTACTTGTCTGTTACTATGGCACGATTCCTGTATTTATACAAAAAATCTTAGAGGCATATATGCAGCTGCAGTGAACTTAATTGGCAAGAGGACATAGATGAGTTGAATACAGAGTTGCTAACTACATGAGCATGGCCTACGCTAGTTCTAGATTAGGAAAGAAATTTCTATCATCCTAATGGCTAGATAATATTTTAAGTTTGGGAAATTAGAAGCTACTTAACTATCAAGAATAATTCATGTATCAATAAAATAAAGATGTTACAGGTGACAAGATATTGAATTTATCAAGCACAATTCATTTATCAATAAAGATGTTACATGTGATAAAATGTTGAATTTGTTTATATTTTAAAATTGTGCAGTAAAAAAATCTCACCGTCCATAATTTATTATTGATTCAGAAGCTTATTTTTTTTAACAATTAGATAACTAATAACATGTAGGTAGCATATTAGCTACCTCAAGTTGAATGTGTAGATTCGTCTAGTGATCATATCTATAAACCTCCAGTTAGGCAGATATTGATGAAGGGGTTAAAAGAGCAAAAGATTGTACTTCGTTTGTGCAGTGCATTTAGACTTAACTAGCTATTAACCTTCTGTTAAGTACGAGTTATATTTTTCTTTGACACATTTTTTACTTGAGGTTTAGGTAGAACTATGAAAAAAAAAAAAAAAAAAAATATATATATATATATATATATATATAAGAAAACAAAATTAAGGAGTCCAGAAAATTAAATGCATTTTTTATAAGATATGTTTTAGTTGTATTTTTTCCTTCAAAATAAAGTAATCCTATATATCATAAATATATTTTTTATTTCTAGACTATATTTTATTTTTGAAAAAATAAAACTACTTTTCTTACCAAAACTACTTTTCTTTTTGTATATAAAGAAAAGAAGGAAAAAAAACCAAAAAAGAAACTACTTTAAAATAAAAACAATAATTAAAAACAGGGAAACGTGATTTTAGAAGATAGTGACTTTAAAAATTAAAATAATTTTAAAACATAATTATTTTAAAAATTTTGTTTGGGAAGGAAAATATTTTTAAAATTAAAAATAATAATGATGGCGAAAAGATATAGAGTATGATGTTGTTAGTAGGTTTCTATTTATAAAATTTATGTAATATAAAAAGTTAAAAAAAAAAAAAGAGCAAGTGGAAGAAAATTTACTCAGTAAATATATCTCTTCTCATAATATAATTGATTTGGTAGAGTAGTTTACTAAATGTTTGAAGTGATTTTGGGTTCTATATTCTTGGTTTTTAAATATAACTAAAATTAAGTATTTTTAAATTAAAAAAATAGATATAACTATTTTGTTTTTATTCATTTTTAAAATTATTTAACTTTATTTTTTAAAATAAAAATATATTTAATTTTTAATTTTTACAAAAACTTAATTAAAAGTTAACATATTTTGTTAGAAAAGAAAAAAAAGCTCATTATCCTTTCCTCTAAATATATGACTTGAATTTAAATTTTTAAATTTAAAACAAACATAGTGCCTTAATTAATCAATTTTAGCCATTTTGAAAAGTTTATGATTTATCATCCTTCCCTAAGCTCCCTCCCTCTATATATCTCTGGCAGATGAGTTGAATATAGAGTTGCTAGCTTGCTAAATGAGCTTGGCCTAGTCTTAGTAGTCTACTAGTTCTAGATTACAGAGGCAATTTTTACTATCTTTGTGAGAGATTTACTATATTACTCTTATACATGTCTAAAGGATGTGACATTATTTGAGTGCCAAACTAAAAAAAAAAAAAATTATAAAGTTAAATTCAGTTAGGACGAAACTAAAAATTAAAAATTTAAATCTTACGTTAAATTTTAAAATAATTTTATAGTTTTTTTAGTTTATATTTAAGTAACTTTATATTTTTTGAGTATGAGATCTATTTTAAAAAAGAGTAAGATAACGATAAATTTCTTTTTCTAAAATATTACATAACTTAATTTATTGTTGGTAATATTTTTAAATCAATACCTCAATGATAATTTTTTATTAAAAAAAACAAAAGAAAGTTTACATGAAAGAAAATTATGAAGGGTGTGATGATGTGCAGTGCAATGTGGTGGTTTTCGCCTCCCTTTATATTTTTCGAAGGTAGTTTTCTTTAGAAAGGTGCATGAGCTGTGTTTTAAGGAAGAAGGGTAATTTGAGAATTATAATATTTTGGGGTGTTAGAAAAATTAAATAGGATGTTAAAAAAGAATCCCGTCATGTTTTTGGGTTTTTAACCCATAATCCATTGTAGGCCCAATCCAGCATTGGCACACAATTTTACTTGCTTGCCCCCAGAAAGCTCATAAAATGACCATTTCATCCTTGACCTTGGGCTCTATAAAATGACCATTTCACCCCAGAAACCTCAAAAATGAAGTACTCAATTTAAAATGTTTCAATAATGCATAAATGGGCAACTTTGGTATTTTACTTTATTCTACACATATTAGGCCATGTAGCTGAAGTATTCAATTCTTAGATAGTAAATTTTTATTTTTTTCTTTGTTACACATGACAACAAGAATATTTCAATCCTAATCTCCTAAATACTTTCCAACTCTCACTATTAGATTACACATTAATATTCTCTTTATATATATATATATATATATATATATATATATATATATATAATTTGTAATTGAATTTCTATTATTTTTCCTCTTAAATCTCCAAAATTTATTCTCCTCTAAATTGAGACGGAGACAATGAAATGGAACTCCATTTAAATTAAAAAATAAAATTACCATTTAACCATTTGACACTATATTTTCCCTCTTTTCGTTCACTTCAAATTCTCCATTGATCTTAGATATTTCTCTTTCTCACTATTGGAGTTCTTGGTTCTTCTAATGTTTTAAGTAAATTCTAAACTTTCAATCTCTAATTTATTTATTAAAAGTTTTTTAAACATAAAATATATTCTAAACTTTTTTTTAATAGGTTAAGTTTCTATATTGAACAAATTTTTTATATAATATCAGATATTTATGATTTCATAGTTAAGAATTTACTAACACTTTTCTTAAGCACAATATTAAAAATTTGCTCTTATAATTTATTCCATTCCATCCACTTTCACTCAAACTATTTAAACAAGCAAAGGTAGTTTTTACCTTTTTATTTTTTTTAACTTAAACGTCCAAACAAAAAGAATATAACTCCCTTTCTTTTCCATCTCTTCCCATTCTATTTTTTTTTTTCTTTCTATTTTATCACTTTTAAAAATCCCAACTATACACACTATACTAGTTTACCAACACATTAAATTCCTACATGATAAATAGTTCTCTACTATATAATTGCAAAAGTCATAAAAAAAAGTAATAAAATAGGGAGACACATTCTCCAACCTTGGAGGAGCAACTAAATAGAGAATTTTGTTGGTTGCTCCTTTATATCTCTAAATTATTAATTAAATATTAAATACCATCTACTATATTATATTTATCTACTTCATTTATTTTTTATTATTAGACAGAGCCAAATGCTTGAGAGTATTGTTGCTTGAGTACTTTCTAGTTTTTCTACCTTCTTAATTAATTATTAAGTTATTAATATTATGTTATTTTTCATTTATCTTTTTATGGCCCACATATTTTTCTCTTTCATTACTATATCCTTTCTATTTTTTTTTTTTTTTGATTTATGATTTAATGAGAACATTATTTTTTTTTTTAGTTTTTGTTTGGGATGAAAAATAAAGAAACATTTTGACGGAGAGGGAGAAGTTTTTTTTTTTTAAATTTAAGAAACAATTTGCTTTTAAAATTTTGTGCTCTTAACTCTCATAATATTAACTTATGATAAATTTTATTTAATTTATAATTTAATTCCCAAAATGTATTCGGATGGAACAAGACATGCTGCTTCCCTATTCATCTCTTTCTCTAAATAATCCTTCTCCCGCGATCGAAGGTGTTTTGGTTTCTTTGCCTCTTACATCTCTCTAACTCTGGATTCGATCCCTTCGAATCGATTCCAATCTTGCTGCTTCCAATTCTAGGGTTTCCTCTGGATCATACGCCTTTAATTCCGCAATTCGCCATTGAAGGTTTGGTGGTGAGGCGCTAGGGTTTCTGTGTTGGTAGATCTGTGTTCTGTTTGGTTTTTGAGGAACCGTTTGTTCAAGGATTCAAGATGTTTTGGCGTATGACTGGGTTGTCTACTGCATCTCCTGTGAGTTTCTTTACCTCTGTTACAATACCATTTTATTTTTTTGATGAAATTGTTGTATGAGCTACGTAAGGAGTGATTGATTCTTGGTTGCCCGGTTTATTTAGGTGTATGACGGTTTTTAATTTTCAGTTTGGTTTCTGGGAAAATGTTGGATGATGAGATTGAACTTTCAACTTAACTCTTTCGTTCCTTGGACCGAAAGACACTATCTCCAGCTTATATTTTTTGAATTTTCCCAATTAGAAACCAGGAAAACTCATTTACTCTACTGTGGGAATTCATTGTCTCCTCAATTTTATTTTTTCATCATTATTCTTTTGTAAACATTGGAGTTCTGCTTCTGCTGCTATTTTACGAATAGAACCATATGGGAATATTGCAATGAGTTCCGTGCATGTGGGGCACCTGGGGCATCTGGTATTAGTTCCTTACATCTGAAATAGCATGTTTTGAGGAGCATCCGCTTGCCCCAAATAGGATGCTTCTAGATATTCTTTTGCTGACAATGAAGTTCTCTTCTTCCATCTTTTATCATGTGAAAGAGTGGACTTGTCATTTTTGCCGCATCTAAGTCGTTGGAGATGTGAGAACTTGTGCATTTATCTTAAGAACCTCCACTTGTCATTGATCAATTCTAAAAGCAATGACTTCCGATAATCTTTCCTTTTGTGCTTTATCTCATTATATGGTTAAGAGTGAGTAAATTATTCTCGATGGGATAGCTTTAGTTATTGATTGTGTAGTTTCATCCCTTATGATAAGCAATTAATAATTCTGGTATGGGAAAATTTTCAATTTTAGTTTGTGTATATCCCTTCTTTTGATTCTATGGTGATAATTGGTGATATTTAAGCTGTATTTGTAGTACTGTTGGAAAATCAATATACTTGGGGGTTTTCTCACTTTAGATATGTTGGCAGAGAAATATTATTAATTTTATCAAAATTTTTTGACAGAGATGAGGAGCATCTAAATAATAAATGCAATGGTGTAGGGCCTACACTTAGTCCTGATTGTAATGGATTGAGAACAATAGCGGCATGATCCATGTTTGTCATTGTTTTCTGATGTGTGGAAATTCCTCTTTAACCACCTACTCTATTGTAAAAGAGGAGTTGGCATATGTTGCTCATAAATTTATGTTTTGGCATAGCATCTAGATTTATGGATTGTGTCACAACCTAATGATTTCTGGCATTTTTAATGTGTTTCAAGTTTTCTTATATTTGATTTTCAGTTATGTCAAATTAGTAACTTGGGTAGGCCAAGTAAACTGTATGAAATTTGCTGGAATTTTAAGAACAACAGATTGTAGAGTCAAAATTGGGGTTGTATTTTATTTTATTTTTTTTAAATTTGTTTGTGGGTATAATTGAATTACAATTACCAAATCAAACTTTTTTAAATGTATAAAGGTATTAAGTGAAGTGGTTTTATTTACTTTTGTTTCATTTTTGGGGTTGTAGGTGGAGACCATTTTGGATAAAGAGAATTTTACCTTGGAGGAGCTACTTGACGAGGACGAAATAATTCAAGAATGCAAAGCTCTTAACAGTCGCCTTATAAATTTGTAATGCTCATTGCTTGCAATCTTAGATGTACTTTATTTTTTCATAGCTGTAAGAAAATATGTATTTCTTAATTGCTTGTCCTGTTTCTTAGCATTTTATATGTGCAGAAATCATCTCATTTAAGTTGTGATTCTGAAACTATTATGTATAAATACTTTGACTTAATACAATTGGTTGGAGTTGAGATTGTGAAGGAAATTGTGTAAAACGCTAACATGCTGTGTTAAATGGAAGAAAAGAGAGCATAGGTTTGAGTTTTCATTTTGTTGATTTGTGAGGTAAGATCTCTTTAGCCCTGATATGTTCTATTGAACAAAAAATACACCAGCTTGATTTTGGAATTATAAACTTGAAATTATCAAATCATTGGAGATGATGAACATAATATAATGCTTATATACATGCTTCCTGACAAAATTCAATTTTTTTTAGATTTCCAGTCATTTGTACTAATACTAAAGTATAATGTAGTGGACCTTCAGGTTTGTTTGATAAGGTTGCATGTAGTCTCAGCAAAGGTGGGTTAGACTTGGTTGGGATAGTGATGAAGTTTGTTGTGATATTGGTGCTAGAGGAAAGGGAAAGATCAAGAAAGTTCAGGCTTTATCTATTGAGAGAACATTCACGCATTTTAATTTTGTTTCTACTCATAAAAGGACATGGTGCATCTGATTCATGCTGTGATGAAAAGGGAAAAAAGAAAAGCAAAACACCTGTGGAAAAGGGACAAAAAAAAGGTGATTGCATCATTGAATAGAAAAGTATTTTATTTCCTTTTTGTTTGGAGTCTTTTTACCCGTTTTTCATGAATTAGAGACTTTTTGGATTTTTTTTTTTTTTCCTTTTGCTGAAAGTGTCTTTGGTAGAAAAAACACTTCTATATGAGTCCTTGGATTGGCTTTATGAAAAAACAGAAGCACCTCCAGAAGCTAAAATACCTGATTTTTTCATGCGCATGTGGGGAGTGAGATGGTTCTAAGAAAGCACAAGTAGAAGCCAGTCATTGTTCACCTATTGAAGCCAAAAAAATGCTTGACTTTTGCCTCTGCTACTGCATCTTAAAAGCACTTTTTTAAAAGCCAATTCAAATAGGCTATTAGACTGATCTCTCATGGTTTCTTCATGATTCATGAACAATGCACTTGGGTTGGGATGGGTCTAAGGAAGTGTGAGGGTTTCTTGTTATTGTTTGACTCTAACCCATACAAGATATTGAGAAAAGAAAATTATATAGCTTAGTTTTTAGCACTTGTGCCAAGTATTTCAATTTGTTATCCACATCTGAATAAACTTTAATAATTTTTTTTAATAGATATGTCTCTTATAGCTTTTGTATGTACTTTTTACCATTGGTCTTTATTCAAGGAGACATAATTAGTAAGTTATTGGAAGAATATAAGTCTTGCTTCTGTCAAACATTCACTCTAGGTTCATAGTAAAGGTTTATGCTGTGAACTGCAAATTGTTTTGCTGGCAATTTATGCCATATATTTTTCTGATAGAAGAAGAAATTTATTAGAGATAAGAAAGGAGAAATACAAAGGAGGAGGATAAGAACTCTTAACAAAAAGAAACTACAGTAGAAGAACAGAAGAGGTACAGAGGGAAAACTTAAAAAACAAAATGGTTTTACAATCTGTCTACATAGATGTTAAGGTGACCGCCCTTGAAAAACCTTGTGCATAGCACCAGAGAGAAGCCATGAATACAATCCTAGCTCACTGTAAATCTAGGACAGATTCTCTTTGAAAATCTGAGCATTATGCTTTAAGCAGATACACAAAGGAGTAGCATATAACGCAGAGTGCTGTGAAACTTTTCCTTCTTTCTTTCTCCCAAAATATTGAATTTCAACCAGAAGGAGCTTCTATACTTTAAGGGCACACCCAAGTTTCAACAAACACATCAAAATGCCTTCTTGTGCCATATATGATTTTCCATGATATTTAAGTAATATATTTGAATCAGGTTACTGTGAGTAGGACTTTGGATCAGTTTAATAGAAGTTACTCCTGAGGGTTGCCTTCATCAAAGTAAACAAAATAAATCACAATCTTTACTTGGGAAGATCCATTTTCCTAAGCATGTGAAATTGACTGATTGATACTTTCTTTTTCCCGCTCAATTTTATAAGTTCTTACTAAATGTGAGCACTTCATATTTTTCAAAAAGAAGAGTAATTTTTTTTTGGAAAATCATATTATTCCTTTCCCTACTGGCATAATTTTGATCCGGTAAATTCTACAATATCCTTTTGATCTCCCAAGGTTTAAGTTATACATTCCTTTGGCTTGGATGGATACTAATTGCACAGATCTCTCTGGGCTGAATTTATGTCACTCAATTCTTGCAACAAAGGTGTTGTGGTATTATGAAATTGAGTTATCCTTGTTGGTTTTAGTTAATTTGGTATTTAGTGAAGTTTGGTGTTGTGTGTTTGCAGCTTGCGTGGAAAAGCACAGGTTGAAAAGTTAATACGTTACATTGTTGAAGAAGTTCCAGAGGATGCTGAAAAGCAGCTAACTTTCAAGTAGGTTTCTCAAAATTAAGATTGATGTCAGTTCCTATTTAGCTTGATGCTCAGTTATAAATGTTATTGCCATTACTTTGGAACAGGTTTCCTTTCGTAGCTTGTGAGATTCTTACTTGTGAAGTGGATATCATTCTCAAAACTCTCGTGGAAGATGAAGAAGTGAGGAAACAGAACTTTTAGACCCTTTCTGCTGATGCCATTCTTTATAAGCATTTATTTCTCATTCCATTTCTTCTTGGCAGATGATGAATTTGTTGTTCTCCTTTTTGGAACCAAAGCACTCCCATAGTACCCTACTAGCTGGATATTTTTGCAAGGTATTAAACATATTGAGTTTCTAGTTTAGTATATTTGCCTTTACCATCTGTAAAATTTAGGGATTCTGTTGTTGCATTCTTCCCTTTTATCAAATTATTTTTCCATCCTTCAGTTCCTTTTACAAATTATCGTGGCCCTTATATTTCTTCAGTTTTTATTGTGCTAGGTAGTTGTATGCCTGTTGCTACGCAAGACAGTTCATTTCATGCAGTATGTTCAAGTAAGTCCTCAACTTCATTTAACTTGGTTGTTGTACAGGGATTCACCATGCCATAGTGCTATTACACTGCACTGTGATCTGCTAATGGTTACTGCTGAGCATTATATCTACATTTGTGTATAGATGTATGAATTTTTGTATGTATGTATGCATGTGTTACAATGTATTTCACATAGATATTTATATTTTGGAAAAAATTTTCGTTGTTATAACATTCTGCTCTTGAGAAGGGCAGAATATATGTTAGCTATTCCATCCTTCTGAAGGGCGGAATAGCCACTTTATTGATTTTTTTTTTTTGAACCAGTTCAGACCTGGTAATTGTGGTCCAATAGTCCACTGCACATGTGCATTCCGTCTGCGGAAATGGTATACCTGTTCCCCAAATTTCAAGCTGTCTACTTCGTTCTGCTCAACCATCTGCAAGTTACCAAACACAATACAAACTAATTAGTCATTGCTCTTTCCCTTAATTTTTCTTCATTATGCTACCAAATTTTGTTGTGGGAAAGAATAAATTTTAGTGGATTTTGGATATAAGTAAGAGAAATATTTACCAAAAAGGGAATAATTGGTTTCTGGGGTGGTGGGAGAACTGAAACTAAACATATCTGAGTGTCCTCAATCTCCATCACTTGTCTCTGGTAAATTTCTCGGGGAGATTTAATAGATATAGTCAAATGAGGGGCAGCTTTATATTGGGTAGTTGATGATGGTGCACTTAGTGAGTGGAGGGTTACAAGACAAATAGAGGTTGATGTGAGTTTAGTTAAAGAGTGGGTGGAGGTTCAGGTGCACTTTATGTTTCATATGGAACAGAAAAGGGGTCCTACTTATGGAAACGCCAAGTGATGCCTGCAAATTATGCAAAACCAAGTATTCCAATAGTAATCTTGCCTCAATAGTGAAGGCTCTTTCTTGTTTTGTAGACTTTTAAGAATCTCTTGAATGTTGAGCTCTAGGAACATGGCATAAGTGTTTTCTGGCAACTCAGAACGCTGCCTCTCTATTAATGGGCAACTCGAATGTCCACTTAATATCCAAGTGAGAAGCTAAAACGGCTATTGCACCCTCCTCGAAGTAGGAATGCCCTTGGGAAGGACAGAATGGGTAGCATATGTTTTCCCCTTCTAACGGGCAGATTATATGTCTGAAAGTTTTTTTTTTTAAGGCATTTTCAGGACATAAATATTTATGCAAAGCAAACTGTTTGAAAGTATCAACATTGACAGAAATGTCTCAAAAACATAAATATCTATGTGAAAAAGCATAATATATATCAGAGTTTAAACTTTCAAATTGATTTGTCATGTTCATTCACCCACAAGTCATGCCTTTTGTGGTATGGGACATACTGCAACATGTAAAATGGGGTTGTAGTGCTCTGTTTTATGCCATTACTTCTTTATTTGTAATTTTTCTGTGTGTGTTTGAAGAAAGGCCATCAATGAAGAATGGTGTTAAATTTTGAAAGAACTGTACTAGCAAACTGAAGTGTGGAATTTCACGAGAATCATAGGAAACTTGAAAATTACTTTGTGATATTCCTTGAAGTTAATAAAGCAAACACATCCCATTCTAAAATGTTAGATTTGTAGAACGTTCATGTACTTATGAACATGATGCGATGGTTAAACTTGTAAAGTTAAAAAAAAAGAAACTATCTAATGGTTTTCCTTATTGCTGCCAAGGATTTTATAATGACGTAATTAAAGTTAAATATTGGAAGTATGTAAATATTCTGGTTATTGGTTGGAGGTTGTTTATTACATATTCATTAATGTCATGCTATGCTCCTTTAAATTTCCATTAACAGTTGGCTGATATGTTGTTGTTGTGGCTACCCAGGCTCATCAGGATATTGTGAAGAAACTAGTTGACTTGATTGGAATCACATCTATCATGGAGGTTGGTTTTTGGCAACATCTGTTCCACACTTTAAATTTTGGACTATTGATTAAGCTTGTTACTAGTTTCTTTCATGCTTTAAACTAGTTTACTTGCATGTTCAAACTATGTTGTTTGTCTGATATCTGATGCTGAGGCATGTGACATGATTAGAATTAATATTTTTAAATGCTAAAATCTCCTACTGAATTGGTAACTAAGGTTACCATTCATGTTTCCATTATGTGAAGTATTCTATCCATATCTCTGAAATCTTAGTGGATATAATTCCCTTTTGCCAATCAGGTTTTGATACGTTTGATTGGTGCTGATGAGCATATGTATGTGAATCATGTGGATGCAATGCAATGGATTGAAGACACTCATGTACTCGAAATGATTGTCGACAAGTTCAGTTCTTCAGTAAGTCGTATTAATTTCCATAAAATCTCTACAAACGTGGATACGATGATAGGATTTGTTACCTTGTCTAAATCTAACAAGAATTTATGGATTTGGATCAAATGTGATTTTATAAAGTTGATATATGGAGCTAATACATAGCTTGGATACATGAATATTTCTGAATGGATGCTATATAAATTAAAAATTCTATGCTCTCATTTCAAATATATTCAAAGAAGATATATGTACTGCTGTGCTGTTTCTGACCCGTGGTGTTATTTTCTCTTCATTTAAAGCTTCTTTCTTCACGCCAGTAACTTATAATTCTAGAGTACTTTTGATGTCTTTCTTTTTGTATTACTGTTGGTGGATTTACAGACGGTCTGGGAAGCTCTTTCTTTTAAATGGTTTTTTCAATTTCCTTTATTCTTTATTTTGGATTGCTCAGGAGTATTTGTTATCCTTCTTTCTATTTATCTTTTTTTTTTTTTTTCCCCTTATTGAACTTTGTTATAGAAAAATAAATTACAATGATTTTATTTTATTTTAAAACTCAGAGTTGAACCAAGTAAGCTAGAGATATTATTTCAAATGCAAAGTGTAGAGAAACAAGCTAGCCGACCTTCTCTTAAGAAGGAGATATTATAGGAGAAATTATAGGAGATAGACTTAGAATTCAAAATTCCAAATAGTCAACTAATTAGCCTTATCTTATCCCATCTATTGTGGGATTTCTGTTTCCTAACTTCTGTATATATACATGTGATTGATATCAATGAAAAATACACAACAGATTTATCTCAAACTACATGGTATCAGAGCCGGACATTGTCCGCTGCTCTGCAACCTAACCCTAGACCCGTTTCTGGCCTTCGTACCTCTCTTTCAGGCCTCATCATGAATCCTGAAACATCATCCACGGCTGGTAACTCTGCCGTCAGTCCCTCATCCCTAATCTCTCACGGAAATCCCCATGACAGCCCATTCCTTCCCATTACCACTCACAAATTAAATGGGAACAATTACCTCCAATGGTCACAATCTGTCATGCTATATGTCAGTGGCCGAGGAAGGGAAGAATACCTTCTTGGCACAATTCCTCAACCCTCTCCTGTCGATCCTGCCTACAAATCATGGAAAGCCGAAAACAATCTCCTCATGTCATGGCTTATCAATTCCATGCTTCCGGCAATTGGTGAAAACTTCCTTCTATGTCACACAGCCTCCGAGATTTGGGAAGCAGCCCAAGACACTTACTCCAGCAAGGACAACACTGCTGAGCTGTTCCATATTGAAAGTCTGCTCCAATCTCTTCAGCAAGGTGACACTCCGGTAACCACATACTACACTAGCCTCTCCAAACTGTGGCAGCAGCTTGATCTCTTAGTCCTATCTCAGCCATTGATGACCTCGGCTACCCCAATCTACCACTAATGTCTCACAATTCAAAACCAGCCACTGATGAACACCCAGAACAGGACACCAATACAGCAACTGAACCACAGAGCCCTATGGTATACTCTAGAAGAAGGAGGAAAAATCCAGTGCAGCCTGTTCAAGCGTCTGAACCGGCCCCTGCCAGTCCTGATCAAACACAAGGTGAGCCACCTGCTAATCCTTCTCCAATTCTAGTTGAAACTGCAGAAGAAACAGCTGACTTAAACTGGCCAATTGCCCTTAGAAAAGGGAAAAGAAGCTGCACCCAGCATCCTATACAAAGCTGCATATCATACTCCAACCTATCTCCCACATACCAAGCCTTTACATCGGCCATAGACAAAATTCAAATACCAAATACTGTCTATGAGGCACTTAAACATCCACAGTGGCGAGAAGCTACAATGGCAGAAATTAAAGCCCTTGAAAAAAACCAGACATGGAGGATTACAGATCTGCCTCCCGGAAAGAAAACCGTGGGATGCAGATGGATATTTAATGTAAAACAGAAGGCTGATGGAAGTGTGGACAGATTCAAAGCTCGACTAGTAGCTAAGGGGTACACTCAATCCTATGGGATTGATTATCAAGAAACATTCTCCCCAGTGGCCAAACTCAACACCATCCGAGTCATCATCTCTATTGCTATCAATTTGAATTGGCCTCTAATCCAATTAGATGTTAAAAATGCTTTCCTAAATGGTGATTTACAGGAAGAGGTATACATGAATATACCCCCCGGATTTGAAGACCAGTTACCCCAAGGAAAAGTATGCAGACTACAAAAATCCCTATATGGACTCAAGCAATCTCCTCGGGCATGGTTTCACAGATTCACCAAAGTCTTGAGACTTGATGGATATACACAAGGGCACTCTGATCACACCTTATTTACCAAGAATTCAGTTGGAAAAATTGCTGTACTAATTGTTTATGTTGATGATATAGTACTCACAGGTAATTGGGCAGAAGAACTATCCAGAGTGAAGAAGGTACTAGCAGCAGAATTTGAAATCAAAGATTTGGGACCACTGCGTTACTTTCTGGGGATGGAAGTGGCCAGATCTAAGCAAGGGATGACTATGTCCCAGAGAAAGTATGTGCTGGACCTCCTACACGAGACTGGGATGCTAGGTTGCAAGCCTATAGAGACTCCAATGGATCCAAACATTAAACTGATCCATGAACCAAACGGAAAGCAAGTAGACCAAGGAAGATATCAAAGATTAGTGGGAAAATTACTATATCTCACCCACACTCGTCCAGACATATGTTTTGCTGTAAGTGTGGTAAGTAGATTCCTAAGCTGTCCACAAGTCCAGCACTTAAATGCAGTCTATAGAATCCTAAGGTACCTCAAGAAGGATCCTGGAAAAGGACTGTTCTTCAAGAAAACCGACAGCAGGGAAATTGAAATATATACAGATGCAGATTGGGCTGGGTCCCCCACTGACCGAAAATCCACATCTGGATATTGTAGCTATATGTGGGGCAACCTTGTGACGTGGAGAAGTAAAAAACAGAATGTAGTGGCACGGAGTAGTGCTGAAGCAGAATTTAGATCTCTATCAAATGGAATTTGTGAAGGAATCGGGCTCAAACGGCTTTTAATGGACCTTGGGATCAAACACTCAACTCCTATAGAAGTCCTATGTGATAACCAGTCAGCTATAGCTATTGCAAAAAATCCAGTTCATCATGACAGGACAAAGCATGTTGAACTAGATAGACATTTCATCAATGACAAGATAGAAGATGGAGTTATCAACCTAAAGCATGTTCCCTCAAAACTACAAGTGGCAGACATACTCACAAAGGCTTTATTCAGAAATCAGTTTGACGAATTAAGCACAAGATTTGGCATGCTAAACATCTATCGTCCAGCTTGAGGGGGAGTGTAGAGAAACAAGCTAGCCGACCTTCTCTTAAGAAGGAGATATTATAGGAGAAATTATAGGAGATAGACTTAGAATTCAAAATTCCAAATAGTCAACTAATTAGCCTTATCTTATCCCATCTATTGTGGGATTTCTGTTTCCTAACTTCTGTATATATACATGTGATTGATATCAATGAAAAATACACAACAGATTTATCTCAAACTACACAAAGGTTTCTATGTACATGTGTTATATCTAAATCTGGCGTGACACCCAACTCAACTAGGTAAGCAAGCACAAAGAATCTGGATTAAGAGAAATAATTTACAATCAAGTCACCAAGCATATTTATAATATGTCTAGACAGTCTAGTAGTCGGCAGTGAGTGGGTCAAACAGAAATTTTTGGTGAATGCTGGGTAACTTTGAGCTTGGAATAGTTGTTATTACTGGATCGGTTTCAAATGTTTGGAAAGGAACAAGGCAGACAAAACTTTAAGGTATTCTTCAGTTCTGACCATCGGACTGGAAACTTCATTGTATTGATGGGAATTTTACTTTTGATGTGTTTTCTAAATTTTTGTTTAAAATCATCTTATCCTCCTGATTTTTCTCTTTTAAAGAGAAGTGCGGTAGACATGCTCTAGAATTTTTATAGCTAATATATATATTGGATGCATGATAGATCACAGTGACCATATATTGCTTTGACGTGGCTTTCACAGGATTCTCCAGAAGTGCATAATAATGCAGCAGAAACGTTATGTGCTATAACACGGTTTGCTCCACCTGGGCTTTCTGCTAAAATCTCTAGCCCAAGGTATGTTTTCCTGCTCTTGATGTTTGCCGTTACGATTGATATTATACTTTAGTTTTCTCATACATCTTTTTCTTGTTTGACATATTTTGTTATATTTATCTTGCAGCTTTATTGGAAGATTATTCCAGCATGCTATGGAAGACTCTCGTCCAAATTCTGTTCTTGTTAACTCGTTATATGTATGCATAACTTTGCTAGACCCTAAAAGGACTCTTGGAGCATATCATACATATAACCGTCAAATGACTATTATATCCACAGTAACTGCAAATCCTGAGACTATTGAAGGCATGTTAGGAAGCCTGGGTAAGACTGCCTCCTCTGACCATGAGCTTTGATTAATTTTTTCCCATGCCCATGGAAGTTGCATACTTCAGCTTTTTTATTTTTTAATTTTATCTTTCCTTTACTCTTGGAAAAATTTGCTTTCACATATCCTCTGTTGTCACTTCTCAGTTCTTAAATATTTCATGATTCAGTTTCAATTTCATATGTATAGGCAGGATATGGGTAATGAAGTTGTTATCAAACTGTTTGGTATCAAGTTTGACATAGAAGTCTAGCATGACTAGATGTCTTAATTCCCAGGGATTTTATTCTTGAATTTATATAAACTAACTAAACATAATGATCTTTCAAGTATTTTGGCGCATTTGACAACACATTACATCTTTATTTGGAATTAGAAAGAAAATTTATAATTTTGGTAAATTAGATTTTTATGAGTTCTATAGTAGCCATAGGATAGGTTTGACATGGCTTTTTAGACAATTGTTTTCAACATAAGGAAAGGGAGGAAAAGAGTGTGAAAAGGTATGAGAAAGTTGTGGAAATTTTCTTGTTTCTGAATGCAATAAAAGGGAAAGTAAAGGGATCTAGAGGATTAAAATGTCACATGCAAGAAAGAGTTCTTAACCCTATGAAAGTAGATGGAATTGGATAGATACAATGAAAGTTCTTTTGCATGCCATATTCACCTGTGTGATGCAAGGGATATATATTGTATTAGCTTTTCTTAAGATCTAAATCAATAAAACGACAACACATGCATTATTTAGTCGACAACTAGAAATCTTAAAACTTTATAAGACTTATTTTGAACTCATTGATTATTGTGTTCTGAATATTTCTGGGTCATAAAATCTGTGCTTTATAAGTGCTTTTGCCTCTTATTACAAATGCAACAGAGTAAAAGCTAGCTCTGATGCTTGGTATTTTGATAGTCCTACAAGAGAAATTTAAACACTTATAAGGCTTCTAACCTGCAGGTGATTTACTCAACCTTTTAGATATTTCCTCTACAGAAAGTCTCTTGGTAACTACTTATGGCAAGTTACAACCACCTCTTGGAAAGCATCGTTTGAAGGTATGCTATTTGGAGTTATTTCTTATGAGCCTGTTGGTGATTAAGTTAGTACAGAACATTTGCTATCAGAATATCTAGGTTATGTTTCTATGTGTTTGTGATGTTAAGAAAACACAAGGTAATATTTTCTGATGACTGTTGTGCAACTTTCCTTTCTCCAGATTGTAGAGTTTATATCAGTCTTACTAACTGTTGGTAGTGAAGCTGCTGAGAAGAAATTGATTCATCTTGGAGCAGTTCAAAAAATTCTAGACTTGTTGTTTGAGTAAGTTTTGGCATGTATGTTCTCTTGCCATTAGAAGCCTTTGATCCTTGCCTTACATTCTGTTTCAACGATGTAGGTATCCTTATAATAACTTTCTACATCACCAAGTAGAAAACATAATCATATCTTGCTTGGAAAGCAAGAATCCTACTCTTATAGAACATCTTCTTTGTGAGTGTGATCTTGTTGGGAAAATTATTCAAGCAGAAAAACAATGCACATTGAAAGCTGATACCAACAAGGTAGATGTTCTGAATCTTTTACACTTGTATGCCTCTGAACAAATTCATATTGTTGGATATTCTTCTTTTGGGAAGAATGCATATCTTGACATGACTAGTTGTGTTTTTCAAAATTTCCTTGCAGCCAACTATACCTGCTGAGGGTAAGTTGCCACCCAGGATAGGCAGTATTGGACACTTAACCCGTATCTCTAACAAACTTGTCCAGTTAGGGAATAAAAACAATGAGATTCGGGCACATCTGCAGGTTTGTTACTATGTCTTGAGCAACTTTTGTGGGAAGTTTTTCAAGAGTTTGGACAAAGTACTGCAACATTTATTGTTTATTGACCTTTTTTTTTTTTTAAAAATAAAATAAAATTAAATCTCTTTCCAGTGAGTTATTGTTTCCTGTCTCAGTGTAATTGAATGCACAAACTTATGCTTAAACGCAATTAAGTTCATTTCAAATTCTTTTATGTTGACAGAAAAATAGTGAATGGACAGATTGGTACATGAATGTCCTATCAAAGCGAAATGCAGTGGAAAATGTCTCTCAATGGGCTTGTGGGTATGTTATGTTCTTAATTATGGAGTTCTTTGTCTAGATGGTTTATCTGCTTTGGTTATGTCTGAACTAGCTATTATAGTTAAATTTTTTAACAGAAGACTAGTATTTAAAATTTCCATTCCCTCTAATTTGTCACTCTTCATGTTGGCATTGCCAAGTTCTACTTGACCCTTAGCTTTATTGGTTCTGAAACCTTTCTGAGCTGCTTTGGAGATTTCTATATCAGTAGACTTCTTTGAAGCCATAAATATAACACGATAGGGACAGGAAAGCTGACTTACTAGTTATTCTGTGCACTGACCTTTCCTAATTAAGATGAAGCACCAACCAAATTTAAGAACATTGAGCTACAGAAGATTTAAGTCACATAATATCATAACACAGGACTGGCAGAATTTTTAAGGAAATGTTTTTTACTGACATATCTTATTTGGGATAGGATTGTCCCTTTAATTTCTTTCTGGATTTCTACCATAAATTCTTGAGTGGGTCTTGGAGGGGAATTGGCAAGCTCCATTAACTGATGTGCCTTCTGTTTGTGCTTTTGTTCTGTTCTATGAGGATCTCGTGTTTCATTCTTGTTCTTGTAATTTTCTCTTCTAATAAATTCTTCCATAAATCAATCATGTATGATATGACGCTCTATTTACAAAATAACGCCAATCAACCATCTTCGTTCAAACTTCCTTAGATTTTTGCTGTTGTGGTCCTTGATAAACCAAACTATTGATGCGAAAAAGAGACTGAATCTGGTGAATGCCTGTGAAACTAATTTTTATGGGAAAATAGATTTGCCAGCTCCTTACAGCTGTAGATAAGGGCTGTTTCAGTTGAACTTTTATTCCTGTTAAGCTTCCATCTCATCCCACAATCCAATGTATTTGAAACTGACCGTGCATTTTTGAATTAGAAATTACTTAGCTCATACAGTGGAAATTTATTTTGTTACTCCAAATGTCCTTGTGCTTGAAGCTCCAAGTTTGATCAGTTAGAAAAGATTTTATGACTGCTGTTGGTAGTTACTCTTCCAGTAAACGAATAGCAGATACATCTAGTCTTGTAAGTTTCCTAGGTATTTTGAATGTCATCCTTGAGGATGATAAGCAAGGTGTTCAATGGGTATTTCTTACTCATGAGATAGTAAAAGTATCTAATTATTCTCTTCTATCAAGGGAAAAAACAGCATTTAATCATTCTACTTGCCAGTAATGCCTCGCAAAATCACTTTGTAATGAATATTCTAACCCTCCTCTACCTAAGGTATGTACCTCCTCTTTTTGTTGTTTGTACATAACTGTTCATTAAAGTGAGGAAAGAGCACATATAAAGGGAGGATGTGGAATCCTCATGCACGATTTCAATGACAAGAGAACATCTAAATTAAGAGAACCTATCAGTGCAGTAAAGTTCTCCAATCCCCCTGTCTATCTGACAAAGAGCTTCCCTTAGAAAAACCACGGGTAGAACACCAAAGCCATTAGGACGATCACATTGCATAAAAACTCCAATGACTTAGAAGCATCCTGAAATGTCCAAGTACTCTGCTTCAACCAAATACACCAAAGAAGGGCACACATCACACATAACCATTAGTTTTTATTCTTATCCTGCTGGAAACTTCGTAATGTTTATGGTTATGGTTCTGCCGAATAAATTCTGTGAAGTAGTAGTATCATTAATTGTCTGTTATTCTTCTTTCTGAAACTGAACTTTAAGGAATTCACTTACTTCACAAATAGAAGTATTCTTTAACACAAATAGAAGAATTCACTTACTTCATTAATTGTCAAGGTCTATAAAAGTTTGAGACAGTGACAGTATGGCCCAAACCTCTAAAATTGGCTTATTTTTAAATACATCAAAATAAATTACTGATTCTTGACTTATTGTACTTTTTGATAGGCTGTTTTTCCCCCCTATGATTATACTCTCTCGTATATCAATCAGAGTATTCCTCTATTTACAGTCAAGATTGTATTATCTCTTTTCCTTCCTCTCAACTGTTTTGAGAGACTTGTCTAACTTAATTGATTGTTACAGGAGACCAACTGCACTGCATGACAGGAATAGGGATAGTGATGAAGATGATTATCAGGATCGGGATTATGATGTTGCAGCATTGGCAAATAACTTAAGTCAGGCCTTCCGATATGGCATTTACAATAATGAAGACATTGAAGAGGTACTCTCCTATTTTATCAGGCACCTGTCTCTCTGTAGTGTGGGTGTATCTGTATTACAGTGTACATTTGGACAAGTAATGAAACTATGATAGAGAGAATTATGATAATTTTTTGAGTAGAATACCATTCTGGCCCCTCTTTGATCAGGGTTGTTACAAAGTGGTTCCTCTTAGATTTAAATGGTTACAAATTGGTCCCTCCATTCTAACATTATATAATATTTGTTGACATGTCATTTTTTCTTTGCACACAAACAAAGTTTTGATGACATGTAGAATAACTGGTTATGCCTAGTCAGCTTAATTCCCCTTTTTCCTCTCTTTCCTGCCCCAAAATTTCCACTTTCTTCCACTGATTTCACAGATGTTCTTTGCAAAATTGCTCTGCTCTGCTGCTGCCAAAATTGGCCGTATGAAATATCCCCTCTGTCAATATTACAGTTCTGGGACACTACTCATGGAACAATTGATTTTCAGATCTGTGGCCAACAGGGGAAATCAGGGAAATAGCTCTAGAAATTTCTGCCATGACGTGGAGATTTTGATATGGATTTTGCTCTAGAATTAAGTTGAACTGTGAAATTGACATGTTGCTCCTTTAGCCTATCTGTTTTGTTTTCTTGTCATCGAAGGATGCTCTCTATTTCTTTTGAAACCTTGTGTTCATTCAACTCCCTTTGAGCATTCTAGGAAATTCTTTTGCGTTAGTAATTTGAAAGTTGACTTCCAATAATCTGTTGTGCGAGTATACTAAAGATCAGCTGAAAACATCATATGTGATGCATGTGCATTTTCTGAGATGGGAAATTTTGTGGCATTTCTTTCTAATGTATGAGATTATGATAATTCTGCTACGTGTGCAATTTAAGTCAAGTGCTCCAATGTTGTGTGTGATATACTTGAGTTAATGGGGTGTGCTTTTATGTGAAATTTATCCTGGAAGGAAGGTGTTTTAGTCTTTAGAGTGTTTTATCACTGTTATTAACATCAACATTTTCAATACTTGCTACTAATGTTTTTCTGGTACAAATATCAATTGCTATTAATTTAATAAACCTCCACCTGTAAATTTTCTTGAAACTGATGGAACCCACCTGGCCACCTCTCAACAGAGCTTTTATTAATAAAATGAAAATGGGACGTTAGAAAAATTACAAGAATTCCTTCCCCCTCCCCAACAAAAAAAAAAAGACCCTAGTATTTTGAGAGACTAGGACTCTCCTCTCTTCAATACTTTTCCCTCTTCTGCCTAGAGTTTATATACCTCTCAGAACATTTGAATATTTAAATACTTAAGATAATTAAACACTTCTCTAAATCCTGATTTGAATTTATTCATATCGTAACCAACCCAATCTGATAAGGTTAACCCTTATCATCAATAACAATCTGATTCGTCTGGGACTGTTTTCTGAAATACTCTTTGCGCACGGGCTCAATACAGAGTAATTGGATGTCCAATCTGTGTAGTGGAGGTTTTATCCAATTTATGAATTTAAGATAAGATTTTTAATTACATAAACCTAAAAGAAAAGATGATAAGATTATTATTTGAGAATGGTCCTGTTCTTTGAGAATGGTTTTACTTTCCTCTTGCCTTGAGTATCATTTTTTATTTTATTAAGAATATAACTTACTCATGCCAACTTGTTGCTTTAACTCCTAACTATGACCCTGTTTTTCATTCACTATGTATCCTGATTTTATGTCAAAAACATGTTTAGTCATCATTGTGTAACACTTAAACTTGCTTACATTTGTTTCAGGCCCATGGTTCTCTTGAACGAGATGATGAGGTATAGTTTTACTTCCCTCTTAATGTTGATATTGAATCTGATGATGGGGTAGAATCCGTGCAATCAAATTAGTTGAACTTAATGTTGGACAAAATTTGTGATTGAATTTTATAAGTGATGTGTGAAATATAGTGCAAGTGTTATATTATCAGAATATAGCTGGCAAAGTATCCCAAAGTTGTCATGCCCATGGGGACTGCATTATTAATTACCAAAATACTATAGCTTAAAAATATTATCCTTAATTCAATGATAAAAAAACTCTATTGCTAATTAGGTACAGGAAACTCCATTGCAAATTAATGGGAAATTCAATAATAAAAAAACCCCAGGATTTCCGGTTTCACCTCAACAGTTTGTATTGGATTATCAATTCTCCTCAATTCAATCAATTAGCCCTTCTGGAGGTCAAGCCAATCTAATCCAAGTTACCTATCTAATCATATCCTTATGTCCCTAATCCATAATTCAGTTCCATCAGGAAACATCATAAAATAACTAATGAACATAGCATAGGAGAAAAGAGAAGAAGGAACTCAGGTTGAAGCTGTCACAAACTCCACTCTCCAAGCCCTTAGCCTCATGGCTCCTTTTCTAGTCAAAAGTCCTTAAACTCAACTTAAAAGATGTGTTTATATATAGGTTAAAAAGGTCTGCTGGGACTAGGAAGCCTAATATCACAATAAATTTGGGGCCCAAAATTGCACCAGGTGGTGCTGCTGCACCACCTGGCGACAAATAACCTAGACATAAACATGTGCACAGGGCAGCAGCACCGGTTCCAGCAACTCCTCGGGCAGGACGTGTGTTTTAGGCGCTGCAGCTCTCCAATACTAACCTCTGGTATCCAACACCTTCCAAAGTGCTTCAACTCTTCCATAATGGCAAAGCAACTCCAGATTTAGAGTAATTCCACACATTACAGCGACTTTGCATCTCAAAGACATCCAAGCTACAAAACACTAAATCAAACCAAAATGTGGACCTAAATTTACACAATGGACTCAAAAAACCAAGAATTAGGTACCAAAATATTTCTACAAAATGCACTCATCAATTAGTTGGAAGGAATGTTCTGATGGCAGACACCTAGGTTTCCTGATTAATAATAGGTAGCTTGATCAGTGTGTTGTGCCTAAAACATAATGGGGTAGAACTTCTGTAGTCTCCATGAAGTGGCTTGCACCAGGGCTCCAAAAGATCTTGGCCCTTATCAACTTCGTCTGTGATGTTTGAATTTGGATTAGCTTATTTTGTCCTTCCAACTTCTTTTTTGAACTCAATCAATTATGTGGATTAAAATTGTGTTTTGATAAAAGATTAAGATGTTGTTCACAATATCCAATGCACTCTAATAGCCTTTTAATTAAGATGCTGTTCACAATACCCAACAGTCTATTCGTTATTCTAATTTGATCTATTAGCTGCTCCTCTTTTTCTCTGCTGAATCACTTCCGATGGTACTTTCATCAAAAATCGGTTCAGTCAGACTCAGAGCATCTCTTCTCATGGTTGTCATATTTGTCCAGTACTCTTAATTTCTTGCAGACATCTTGAGTTTAATACTTTTTATAATACATCATCTATTATATATGGCAGGATGTCTATTTTGATGATGAATCTGCTGAAGTTGTGATATCTTCTTTGCGGCTTGGAGATGACCATGACAGGTAAGTTGCAGGATTTGGCGTCATTTTTGTTAAATTTTGTAAATAGGATTCACATGTTCTGATTGTTCATCCTTGTGGCTACTGTCTCTGTTATAAGACTTGTTAATCTTACGATATATTTTGGTATACATCTCACATTTTGCCCTCACACTTGCAGTGGGCCTCTCTTTAAAAATTCCAACTGGTTTGCTTTTGAGGATGACAGAATTGCCAATGAACGCTCAGCTGGTGCCATTGCTTCTCCATCATCAAATGCTGAGGTAACGGAGACTGGTGTTACCGATGGCAGTGGAGATGATAATGTTGTTGTTGGTGAAGATGAAGACTTGGTTGACACTGCAACATCTCCAGAAGCAGGACCTAAACCAGAACATGGTGAAACTGATAAACCAGTAGAATGGGTTGAATGGAGGGAGTCCTCAGATTCTAATAACCCTTCTGATGATCTTCCTAATGGAGAACTTCAGCTGGAATCTGGCAAAATTGATACCGAGGAAGCCAAACAATCTTCGTTATCTAATGTTGCATTAACAAAGGATGAACAGAGTGGTGTTGAACCATTAACATCACCCAGTGAGAAAACCTTTGAGCCAACTAAATCAGAAGGTGGAAATCTTAGTTCATCTCCATCCACTTCTGTGGATGTTTCACCGGCTGAAATTAAGGAAGACAATCATGGTGATGGCGATACTCATTCTATAGATGACAAACCGACGAGCTAGTGTTATTCTCGTAATCAGTTTGAGTGGCTAATTGTGCAGAGCATTGATCAGGTGGGAAGATGAATTCTGGACTTGGCTGGCAACAATATTTGGGGCCTTTCTCCACATCCACGGAGCTGTCTTATTTTATAGTAATATTGATTCTTTCTTTCCCCACCTATACTTTTGAAGCAAGAAATTAAGGGTTTCATGAGTCCTTAGCCCATGCTGTTGGGTTCTATTGGATTCTCCACGTGTTTATATCAATATTCAGCTTTGGCCAATTAGGTGCTACCAAATTTTCACCATTTTATTGGGATTCTTGGATAATTGTTCATATAAAAATGATATACTGTCTCTGTTGAGTTATGAAAATGAGTTTCTTCCTTCAGTTGTACAACTACAAGTAACAGAATCAGATTCCCAGGGGAAGTTACTTGCAGAAATCTGGTTCAATCAAGCTCAGGTCTCTCTGATCTTCAGCAGTTCCAAATATAAATGATTGTGTTGATATTGATTTCCAGTTGAGAAAGCATCCAGAAAATGGGAAAGGGAAGGGGAGATTGGGCATTGGGGTGTTATGTAATTATGAATTTCAAGAGAAATAAGATGGTTTCAAGACATTGTACTCGTCTCTTAGAAGTAAATTGTTTGTTTTGTTCGATCAATTCCATCAAAGATTTTATATGAATTTTTTATCAACTAGTGACATTTTTAGTCTTGATTAATTTTCTTATATGAATTTCACTAGACTAGGTTTTATACCTTTTTCTATATAAAAAAAAACGGATTGATTAATATAACAATTTAATTTAACTATATTTTTGATTGTTTTATTTTATTTTAAAAAAATAATTTATAGTTTTTACGTCAAACAATTTAATTCTCTTGTTTAGTGAAAGATTAAAACTTTTCATCTTTCTCCCATCAATTTTTCTCTTTTTTTTTTTTTCATCTTCCATCATACAGATTGTCACACAATTACTACGCGTGGGAGAGAGCGAGGAAAAGAAGATAAAAAAAAACAGCCCAACGGTTCTCTGTTTTTTTAAAATAATTCTTTTGTTTTAGAAAAAAATTAAAGATATTATTTGATAGTGTGTTTTTTATGAGTTATTCTAAAAACATCAAAGTAAAAAATTGTATTTAAAAATTAAAAATAGAACAACTTTTAAAAATTTTCTTATTTTTATTTTGAGAAAAAAAAAATAACGGTGAATTTGTAAAAACTAAGATGAAAAAATATCTTATAAAGAAGCTTCAAACAGAAAATTGGAGAGAGACTATTTTACATCTCTTTTTGCTACTGTCTCTCTTTTTGGTAAAACTTAAAAGCAGTTTTTGCCTTCTCTCTATTGACTATCTTGGTAGGCACTTGATTTACTTGCATGGAAATTTTCTTTTTAAGTTTTTCATTGCTTCGTAATTAGGGTTACTTCATCTTCTTTGAAGAAGATCACTCTCTTAGTCAATCATCTCAACAGAAAATTTATTGCTTTGTAATTATGATGATCCTTGCTCTATTAGTATTAATAGCTTTTTATGTTTGAGGCTTCTCTAGAAAGATATTATTTATGTAATTTATTCAGCAATTAGCTATAATTCTATAAATAAAAGCTTTAAATAAAATTTGGGTAAAACTGTTTTACATCTCTTTTTACTATCAAGTTATTTAGTATATATAATTGTTGAGATATCTTGATTTCAATGATACTCTGAATGCACCGACGATACTACATTATGCAGTTTTATTATCAAAGATGAAGTTTTTCTTATGATCTTTTGCTTTCTTTTACTACGTACTGAGAGGGTGAAGAGATTCTAAATTTGTATGTATTAGAAAGTTAATTTTACTTATTTTTGTTAACCACCATGTGACTGCTATGCTTATTAACACAACTTTTCTTAGCTGGACTTGGATTTAAAGCGTGCTCACGTCCTGTAGGCTGTACCAATGATGATGCAGTCACTGACTGTATTAATTATGCATGAATTTCCCAACAAGGAAAGTATAGTGATTTTATATCATTTTCTTTCCTTCTCCCATTTTGTTATTTGCTTTTGGATTCTAATTATTGCCAGAGCTTCTTTTTTTTTTTTTTTCATTCATCTGAAGATTTGCACTAATAATAAATATCTGTCTCTCTTTTCAATGAAACTTAAAAAGTAGTTTCTGCCTTCTATGCTCTCTACTGACTATCTTAGTAGGTACATGATTTACTTGCATGAAAATTTTCTGTTGAAGTTTTTCATTGCTTTGTAACTATGGTTACTTCATCTTATTTGAAGTAGATAGTGTTCTTATTCAATCATTTCAACAGCAAATTTATTATGTCCGTCCATGTTGCCTATATGTTTTTGAGTTGCTTAATGAGTCTTGAATCTTTTGATTCTTCTTTTTTTTTTTTCCTTTTTGGACAAGGCAGTTTCTAAACTTCTATTTGATAAACTGCCTTCTATTACCAAGAGTGAAAACTCAACCTAAAATCTATATCTTCTGTATCTTCAAGGAAAGATGAGGATGTTTGCTCTATTGGTAATAATAGCTTTTTATGTGTGAGGCTTGTATAGTGAGATATTGGGTTTTGTTATTTATTTAGTTACGAAATTTATTCAACAATTAGTTATAATTCTTAAGCTTCAAATAGATAATAAGGGAGAAACTGTTTTGCATCTCTTTTTGTTACTGTGTTATTTAGTAAATGTAAATGCTGAGATATATTGTTTTCAAGGATACTAAAAAAGCACCAATGATAATATATTATGCAGTTTTATTATCAAAGATGAAGTTTTTTTAATGATTCTTTGCTTTCTTTGTTACTACTTACTGAGAGGGTGAAGAGATTATAAATTTGTGTGTATTAGAAAGTTAAGTTCTACTTATTTATATTAACCACCATAAGATCATTGTGCTTATCAACATAGCTTCGCATAGCTGATCTTGGATTTCAAGCGTGTTCACATCTCTGAGGTTGAAGCAGCAGCTGCTGACTCCTCATTATGAAGCTCTGCGGGCTTTAGCTTATGGCTGTCTGTTGCTTTAGGTGTCATGCTTCCTCCTTAGGTAATTGGTTGGGTGGAGGACCGGTTGAGGGATCATTTCCCTTTCGATTATTTGTTATACTACACTGCATTGTAACTTTTCTTTGAGAGCAAAAATTAATGCTGAATATGAATTGAGATATCATATGCCATTTAGTCATATTTGAAGCCTAACTTCAATAGTATGTAGTTTATGTAGTCCTGATTTATATAGAACATCATAATGCTGGAATAGATTGCTCATCTATGTTTGTCTTGGCTTTTAGATGATCATGTAGGCTCTCGCTCCTCTCTTTTCTCACTTTTTTCATATTCAATTTGCTTGTTTTGATGAATAGATGCACGAATCAAGACGAATTGAGATATCTTAGTATAATGAATTGGGACGTACGAATTAATTTGCGATTTATTAGAAAAATGACGAATTAGCATGTATGATCTTAGTTTTAGAGAGTAGTTAGCTTGAATGCTCACCTATAAGAATATACAAAAATTTGTCAGTATTATAGCTCTGTGTTGATAGTGATTTAATTTCGAGCACATTCCATCCAAATACAGGCTTATTTTTGACTGATAGCTTGCTTTCTTACTCCCTGAATCAAAATCTGCAGTTTGAGTTTGTTTTACTATCTTGCTGAGTCAAGTTTGTTTGACTATATAATTGTTCGGTTACTGCTTATTTAGGAAAGGAAAAATGGGAGGATTGAGCTTAGTTTACTCCCTTGCTTTTCTGGTGTTGCCATCGTTGCTCCCAAAGAAACCTTTGCCGTTGCTTAGCTTCGTTTCTGCCAATGTTTAGAGCATTTTAATCGTTGCCTCCGCCTATTCATCTATGTATGTTGTCTCATTTATGTCTCAACCCATCCCCGTGTTTGGGTTTCGTATATTCGCTCTTCTTGTTGTTGGCTATGTTGGGTCATTATGTTATCATAGGAAGATGAAGCTTCAATCTTGTTGCTTTATTCGCCAAACACGATTTCAGTCATGTTGGTCTTTGCCAAGCGAGGGAAGATTAGTTGGTAAATTTAGTTGTAATTTGGATTTAGTAAGTACTTTACTTATTGAAGATGATCTATGGTTGCTTACATTTTATTACTTGTCGATGGCAGGGGAGAAGAGAGAGGAGGAGGAGGAGGATGAGAGAGAAGATGAGTTAGTGATTAGGAACAATTTGGAGATGAATTTTTTTTTTCTTTTTATATAATTTTAATTCAATTTGCACTGTTAATAAATAATTTGTTTTACTGAGTTAAATTTCTTTTGTTAGTATATAAATATCAATCTCTCTTGTTTATCAAGAGTAATTTTGTTTTATTGAGTTAAATCTCTTTTGTTGATAATATAAATTGTAATATCATTTTTAATTATGTTTTATTCATTAATATAGTCTTTATTAATATCAGATTTTTATAGTGTTTTTACTCTTAACTCTATTGCCCATTCTTTAACACGCCAAATAAAATAAACAAACTCTTTTTTATTCCAACTTCCTTTCTACTTTCCATTCTATTCATAATTCATTTTATCCAACCAAACATACCCTTAAACACCCCATTTAACTTTTCTAACACCATAAGTAATCATAATACCCAAATTACTCTTCTTTTGAAATGCATTACACAAACCCTTCTCAAAGAAAAAACAATCACTCACCACCACACAATCATCACCGAGATTAACTCCTCCCTCTCATGTTGGAAATTATTTAATTATTGTTGGATTTTTTCAAAGTTTTTTTTTTGTTAAAAATTAATATAATTTTCACATTTAATGATTATTTGAGGCTTTAAGTAAAAATTTATTACTATTTTAGTTTAGATAGAATGTTTTCTACTATTTTGCCTCTTGGATATGCAAGTATATAAAATTTTGAGCTTTTTGCATATTTTTCTTTATCTATAAATTTGTTCTACGAATTTTGAAGATTAAACAAATTACAAAATGTAAATTGAGTTTAATTACAAATTTTAAAAATTTATAGTTATAAATGAATAATTTACATGTTTTGTAAGAAATTTTTTAATATAAATGATAAATTTATCATTTATAACGTAAATAAATTGTAAAGGATAAATTTTCAAAATATAAGTTATTTTTTATAATTACGAAGTTTGTAATTAAATTTAATTTATATTCTTTAAAATTTGGTTATTCTCTAAATTTTTTAATCGATTTATAGATTAAAAAGGATGCAAATAGCTGAAATTTTACATATTATTTTGTATACCTTGAACGAGATGATGAGGTATAGTTTCACTTGTCTCTTAATGTTGAAATTGAATCTGATAATGGGTAGAATCCGTGAAATTAAATTAGTTGAACTTAATGTTGGACAAAATTTGTGATTGAGTTTGATAAGTGATGTGTGAAAGTGTTATATTATTAGAATATAGTTAGCAAAGACCTAAATTATTAATTACCAAGTAAAATTATTATCCTGAATTCAATGATAAAAAACTCCATTGATAATTAGGTACAGGAAACTCCATTGCAAATTAATGGGAAATTCAATATTTCCCAATAATAAAAAAAACTCTAGGATTTTCAGTTTCACCTCAATACAAAGTTTGTATTAGATTATCAATTCTCCTCAATTAGCCCCTCTGGAGGTCAAGCCAATCTAATCCAAATTACCTATCTAACCATATCCTTGTATCCCTAATCCATAATTCAATTCCATCAGGAAACATCATAAAATAACTAATGAACATAGCATAGGAGAAAAGAGAAGAAGGAACTCAGGTTGAAGCTGTCACAAACTCCATTCTCCAAGCCCTTAGCCTCATGCCTCCTTCTCTAGTCAAAAGTCCTTAAAAGATTGAGATTTTGCTGTTTCCATCATCAAACTTTTCACATCATAGAAATCAAGAACAAAAATTGCTTTCCATTCTTTTGTTTGGTTAACTACTTTGCTGATTGGAATGACAATTGACAAATATAATATAATGAAGATCTCGGATAGACATCTTTTAACTCGTCAAAATTGAGGTACAAACAATAATTGCCCATCTCATGATAATTTTAGACGATGAATTGCAACTCCATTCTGAGCTTCAGCAACACGTCCCCACCTTCCTAGACGAGGTTCCTGATAATAATATATAAGACAGACATCTTCCAACGTTAGAGTTATGAAAAATATAAAGTGGACTTTCAAGAACCTTAAATGGTTTATGAATAAAAATAACCTATTATGGTGAAATTTTATATGCAGAAATCCAACAAAGTTATGAGAATACAGAGCAGCATACCAGAGTGCAAAATGTTAGAAGAGTAAAATGAGTTATGAAAATTATGAAGCTTAGTTTCAAAAACTTAGGCAAGTTAGGACAATTACAAAGTAGCAAACCAGAAGAAAAGAAAAATTGTTATTGGGGGCTCGAACAAAGCAACATATTGAAAATAGATGTCCGTATGTATAGTTGCAGAGTAGATGAAGGGTGTAACTAACAAAAATGACAACATCTGGAAATAAAAAAATGAGAAATATATAAAATTTGCTATAGCCTACAACTCAAGGCAACATGAAGCAGTTTATAGGTAGTGGAATTGGGAGAAAATAAGATTGAATTGACAAACATTTTTGGTTCCCTTTTATTTTGAGGCTACTTATTGGACTAACATTAAAATTTGAAAGACCAAGATAGCTTAGCACTCACAAAAATACCAAGGACTCCAGAGAAATCCAAAGATACAATAAATAATAAACACAAGTATCACAAGGCATAACAATCTGAGCAAAACTTCACCTGTCCAACTCCAGCAACCAGGAATTGTGCTGATTTTGCAAAAGCCAAGGAGTTTACAAATCCAACCTGTTTTACAAATGAGTGTTAAATGCGAATCAGAGTGGCATTTATATCAAACTTAAGAGTTCCATCTAGGGACATGTATTTCTATAGAGGAGAGAGGTTATCTATGTGCTGTATCTTACATTCTTTGGCAGAGTTCATGTTATAAATCCAGATAATTTAGCTTTGCACGGAAAGACAAAAAAAGGGGGAGGTTACTGGGTTAGTTACTTATCACAATAAGTTCATAGAAGTCACGATTTTTTTAGATAAAATCTTTATAGAAGCTTTTGTTTCTTCTGTAAACTGAATCCAGGAAACCTTTTGTTGCTATTCTCTTACCAATGGTAAATCATAAAGAGGTTTGATGTCCTTGCTCTCGCTCTCAATTGCCCATAATTGAACGGAGCCATTACCGGCCCCAGAGGCGGCAATATCACTGTTCCTACAAACAGTGACTGCACTTACCCACGAAAAAGCTGATGAACAACTATGGCTCTGGTGACCATTTTCTGTAGAGTGAAGATGACAGAACCTCTTTTAGTTACCCAACATAACACTACAAAAGATAAGACCATTTTCATATCTAAACATATTCAATAGATTGTAACACCTGAAATAGTTAAGCCAAGGGGTAGAACATTATATATGAAAGTAACTAAATATAAGACAATGAAGGATATACTATAACATTCACAGTAAAAAAATAGAATCTTCTCTCAATCACAATTAAATTCTTTTCCTTCAAGGCTCCAACAACATCAAAATTTTAAGAAGAATTGAAGGAACCATTGATATCTTGGACAAAATTTGAGAAACAAAGATAATCATATCAACAGAAAATTCAAACTTCAAAGATGTACCAAAGGCTCCATTGGGAATTCGTCTGTCATCATTTGGGTTGGATTTCATGTCAGTCAGGAGGGCATGAGCATTTTTCACAATGTAAACAGGCTTCTTTCGCATTACGCTCCAAAGCTCAATGCTTCCATCATCCGAGCCAGATAAAAATTCACCATTATCAACAAAACAACAGCATTCTAAGGAAGAAGCAGGAGCACGAAAAACTAGACGTGACTCTTCATGGACCTGCAAAGAGAGCATAAAAAAGTTGATATTACAACAAACTACAGAACCAAATACAAGAGAGTATATATATAAACATAGATCCTATGAACCCCTCCCTGGCTAGTCAGAAAATTGCTGTCAATTATTCATAAAATTTTTCCATAAGTAATAGGGAAAGGAAAAGAACAGAACAATGTACAAGAAAGTCAAGCATATCTGACAGAAGACGTTGGTTCATTGCCAAGTCATCCCAGATTTCCCAAAATTCCCCTCAATTATCTGTTATTTCTTTTTCTTTTCCAGGATGGACAGTAAGAAAAGGTGGGAAAGAATAAAAAATTTCAAAATGCATCCTGTCAGCAGGTCACCTTTGTTAAAGTTCAAAGCGAACTTTGTCTACAGATTCCTAAGTTCAGAATGCAATGAGAACAAGACATATTACCTTAAACAGCTGCATGCTACGATCACGTCCAACAGTTAGTACCCTTTCTTTGTGTAAGCAATCAATATCTAATACTTCACTTTGGTGGCCAAATAGAGTATTCATGTAGGTTCTGTCTTCAGCATTCCATATCTTGACATTTCGATCAAATGAACCTGAAAAGAGCTCTGCAGTTCCTTGCCTAAATGTTAAACATGAAACAGCACCTCTATGACCTGGAAAGGCCTGCAAAGGACAAGATTTACCATATAGCCCAATAACCTAGAACGTTTGTAATGAACAGCCCTTAGATGTTGCAAGTGCTATGCTATTTTGGTAAAATATGGTATCCAATTTAAGTTGAAGCAGTTAAGTGAGTTCAACTTTGACAATCAACTTGTATGATCTTATGCATATTATAATGCGACCACTACTACAACGCTCATCGTGATGAAGTCTAAGCAGTTTGACTGAGAAATGCATATTATGATATTAACGAGAAATGACTTTTACCTAGAAAGTCTGCCAACAGACAAGCATCAGAGTGCAAATCTACCTAGCTTGTTAATCATATAAATAGGCCATACAAGCAGTAAATAAATACTCTTATTCCAACAAAAATCTGTAATGATTGTTTCAAAAGTTTGAATGATTTGAAAATGCCACTCAGCTGTCTATTTGTGCTAAGAACAATGACTTACCTGAATATGCTCTCGTGTTCGGGTATCCCATAGATGAACATGCCGATCAAGGCCTCCAGTTGCCAAGTACCGACCATCAGAGCTTACAGCCAATGCTAATACATGTTTACTGTGCTTTGTGGCTCGCCCTTGTGGATCTTTCGCCCCATGAGACTTCAGTACTTCCTCACTAGGCCAACGATATCTTTCACTCTTCCCACTATTTACATCCCAGTGCATAATGGTACCATCCTTGGAAGCTGAAAAGCCCTTCAAGTCATCTTCTGATAGAGCCACAGCAGTAACAGAATGTCTATGCTTTACTAATGCTTGAAATTCACCACTAGTTTCTGGTCGCTGCACCCTGTATTGCATTAATCAAAAATCATAACTCATAAGCATTACAAATTAGTCCATAAGTTATCAAGCAAATTGCAAACATATAAATTGCCCGAGAGGAGATTTGATTCATTTTTACAACTTGAACTGACCAAAACCCAAATTTAAATTTTTCACCCACCCCAACTACCGAGGATTAACTTAGGTCCCTAACTCACCTGAACATCATCCTTCTGAATCTCATGTCCTACTAAGAGCAATTATTCTTAAATTTTACAGCAAATAAACTAATCCATTGCATCAATCTAACCAATGAAATGCAGTAATCACCTTGAAGCAATAGCTCTTCGTACCATGCCACTCTTTTCACGTTGCTCCTGGGCTAACTTCTCTGCTATAAGCGAATCTCTCGCTCCATCCTTTTCATCATCAACTTCTTCTTCTTCACTATCTTCTTCCTTCTGTTTCCGATAAATATCTCGAACCTTTCTAACAAAATCTTCTGCAACTCTCTTCCTTGCCTCAGCTGCAGTTTCTTCTTCTTCTTCCATCTCAGCTCCATCAGCTTCCCCTTCCTCATCCCCGTCACCAGCAAAAAACCTATCTTCCTCTTCGTCGCTTTCTATTTCAGCATCATCAACTTCCTCATCAACTTTGCGACGCTTCCTCGATTCTTTACCAAAAAATGGGTCATTGTTGAATGGAAAATTCTTGCCCTTTCTTCCACCTTTATTCTGAGCATTTTTGGTCTTCATGATCGAGTTCTGTGAAAGAAGAGGTTTTAAGTCCAATGGAGAAAAAAGAGATAAATGGGTCTGCAGAGAAGACTGCTAGGGTTTAAGGGTCTGAGGTTTATAGTTTCAGAGACAACGAAAAAACGAAACTTTCAAGCTGGAGGCGGCAAGTGAAGCGGATGGTGACAGCGGAAAATGCTCTATGGGTCTTGCTCTTGGTTGTCGGGTCGGGTCATGGAATGTCACCTTTTGTGTGTGAAAAGATATTTTTCTTCATTAGCAGACACATACATTTTCTTCCTTTTTTTTTTTCCCTCACAAATAGAAATAAGAAATTGAATTTGAGCAATGCTTCTGATAATTCTAACTTTAGGCTTTGCATTAATGCATTTTTTCTAAATGGAGTTCAAACTCTTGTAACAAAAAATTGTAATTTTCGTGAAAAATATCCTTTTATATGATAATTATTTTTTAACTTTTTTGTCTTAAAAATATTTTACAATTTTTCCTATTTTTTATCATAAGATAGTAAAAAAATAATTAAAATGAGCACAAGATGAGATGATTTCATGATTTTATCTAATCATCATTGTTTTTATCCTATTTTAGCTCTCTTTTAATACCAAATATGTAAAATGAGATTGTTTTGATCAATTTATTTTTTTAAAAAAATATACATTAAGATGGGATTAGAAGTGATTGAGACAAGACAATATCATATTCAAATCCCATCCTAATTTTCATTTAGGATATAATCTAATTTTCATGATGTCTCAACATATATCCAACCCTAATAACAATAACAATTATATTAAAAAAATAAGAATTTCAGGACATGGGTAACCAGCCCCAAGCAAGACAAAGCTAGGCCACAATTGTTAAGCATCAATGCAGAAACCAATATACAAGACACTTCCCCACGTTGATTGAAGAAAAGAATATTGGAAACATGAGCAGAAATTTCCCCTTAAAACATGATTCAGCAAACAAAAATTTATAAACCTGGTGACCTATGATGTTAAGATCCCTTTACAAACATCTCTCTAATCCTTGTACATGAATCATCCATCACCAATCAAAGATACAAAAATTGTTAACAAAAAAGGAAAGTGGTTTCCTAGTTAGTTGATCTTCAATGCTTGAGCATTTGCTAGTGATTAGAGCTTGTGTTACCTCCTTCCACGCTGCGCCTTTTCTTTTTGCCTTCGCCATGTCTGGACCGCCGTGGAGCCTCATCTTCACTTTCACTCTCGTCATTCCTCAAGTTGTATTCATCTTCCTTCTGTGTGTCATCGTCGGCTCCACCATTTGTACTCGCCAAGTCTGGACCTTTACCCTGCTCTGATCCTGAACCATACCTGTCATTCCTATCATTAGTTCTTTGATCCCTCTTCACCAGACGGTTGGCGTTCTGAGAAGTTGGTGGGAGATGTGGTGGAAACATTGGAGCCATACCAACTGGCCTACCGGCGCGTGGTGGATTTGTGCCTGGAACCCCCATGCCCCCCATGAAAGGGGCACGTCCTGGATTCATCATCATCCCAAACCCACCACCTGGAAACATCCCGGGTTGTGAAGGTCGCCCGCGAAACATCATGGCTGCCGGAGGGCCTGCAAAATCACCAGAGAACCTAGGGCCATATGGAACAAAACCACGGGGACCCATGCCAAAAATATCGGGCATACCGAAGCCATCAGGTGTAACCGGGCCATAGGATAATCCCTCACCCATCATTACTGGGGGGAAACCCTGCATTCCAGGCATAGGTCTGGCTCCTCGTCCCATGGCCATGTGAGGAGGCCACAACATACCTCTGCCCCTGCCTCTTCCTTGAGCAGCTGGCCCAAGACCAGGGCCGAAGTTCTCCTCCTCTTCATCGCTTTCTTCTTCTTCCTCTTCCTCTTCTTCGTTGTCCTCAAATGGGACAATATCTGGATTTTCTCCACCCTCGCCTGGATTAACTCCCTTTGCTTTTTCTTCTTCGCGTTTAGACTCTGCTGCAAGCGAGACAGCCTGTAATAATGAAAAAAGAAAGATGATACTCATCCAATTCTGACTAGCTAATACAACTTTATAAAAACAGTGCTCCACCCATTCCTAAAATCAGTAGCACTTATCAGATCACCAATGCACTTGACCAAGAACTAGGTACTGCAAAGCTGAAGCTATTGCATTGCAAATAGATAAAAATAGTAAAGCAGAATAAAGCACTAAATATAAGATACTTCGAGATATTTCACTTTTGTTTTTTCTTTTTTCACATCATCTTCCTTCTTTCCCTCGCCCTCATCAAAAACATGTCTCAATTGTTTCTATTCCAAAGACCATTGTAAAAGAAGACATACCATGAGTTCACTATCAGGCTCAAGATAAAGTAAGGACGCCAACTGTTCGCCAATAGAGGGCTCCAGTTCCTGACAATCTCTACTTATCTGCAAATACATAAACAAACTAAATAAACTACTGCTCATATTGCAATCTAATTATAAACTAACTAAACACTTCATTAGGATGTTGGTTGAATATGCTGACTAACAGCAATGCCTAGTTATATATCAACTCCTAATTGTTGAGAAGTCGAGCAGTTAATGGCGTTATCTCTATAGTCAAAGGTGACAAGACACTGCAACTGTTCAAATGTTATGTTTAGATAGACAAAGGATTCCTGGAAAAGCACTCATGCGGAAAAGACATCCAAAAGGGCCACCACAATGGCAACAAAGAAAATATTAAGAAAGAGGGGGATAATTCAAAATCTAATTCATGGAGGCAGGAAAGCCAAACCAGCACCTTCGTAATGATCAAATCAAAAGCCAAATATCCTAGTCCCTCTACTGGATTCATAAAGGAAAGGGAGGGAATGCAAATACAATTTTTCTCTGTAGCCTTAAAGGTGAATGCCAAAAAAAAAAGGAAAAACTGTCTTTAATATAACATGCACTCTAGTGAAGAAAGCTTTGTATCTTCAAGTTGCTTCACTACCTTGAGCCAAAATTCAATCCCTCCCTCAGTCCCATAAGCCTGTATTTTCTTTTCAGATAATTAGAAACCTTAACAATCCTTAATTTTGTTTATGCAGTTGAGAATGTTGGAGGTGCTTAAGGAGTATCAAACCGGACATTGTTAAAGTGAAGCTTGATCACTTGGTCAAAGTGGTCTTGTAGCATGCCAAATTTGACCTACAAACTTGAAACTCTTAGGTAAGCACTGAAAATTGCCTTTTATTCATATTGCTGACAGGTTACAACAGGAGAGCCTGTGTGCACAATCAATAGATATCCACAACTACCATGAGATGAAACTAATCATTAATCATGAGAATACAACAGCTGAGATCATACTCATTTGAAAGCTAAAGATGATGAGTGAGGATGAGCAACCTAGGATAGACTAGTATCAAGAAAGCCTAAGGATAATGATCAAATTGCTTCAGCAATTTGGTTTAGTTAATTTTATGGTTGTATTGAAATATAACGACCTTGCTAATCACAATCATTTAGGCTTATTATTTGGACCAGAGAGTTGTTACTATACTTTATATTTTCAGTCCTAGGATTATTCATTCTCATTCCTGTGTCAATGATTTGGGATGGATTTATGTTATTTGGTCTCTGTTGGTTTTTTCATTTTAATATTTAGGTATTCCTTATTGGGTTAATATTAGCCGCAAGTTTAAGTCCCTTCAGGATAAGGTTTCCATTCCTAATTTTTGTTAAAACATTATTGTCAAGCCACCCTTGCCCATAAATACCCCGATGAGCCTTGAATCTATTTTCTACTGAATCTACTCCTAAAACCATCCAAGAAAACCCTAATATTAACCTATTAAATCCTAAGCCTACCACAGTCTTGCGCTTGTATAAACCAAAGGGTACTATTTCTTTAAGTCTCAGAGATTTAATTCTAGTTGAGTATACAATCAAAACCAAAATCTGTCCTCATAAAATGGCTTGTCAGATCAGCAAATGAACACAATCTAAATGGAACTTAGCAACTAAGATCAAGTTCCAGCCTTTCTCCTTTACATATCAATTTACTCAATATTTTTGAGGCTGTTACATGCACTACAGAAGACATAATATATATCTGAAACGGAATTGAAAATTCTATATTAACTTTATGCAACACATTGTATTATTCCCTGCAGTAATCTTAATGATTATAACAGTAAATAAAAATCAAATCTTAAGAGAACATTTCATGCTTAAGTGAATCTAATTAGAACATGTAAACGAAATATACTGAAATAATAGAGCAAAACACAAAGACAACTTCTAAGAAGCTTACAATAAATTACAAAAAAAAATGGCAAAGATAATACCTTCACTGGTAAATTTTCGTTGTACGGATTCCTTAAATGCCTAGTTTTGTGAAAGGACAGCTCACATAACTGCACATAAGAGATTGTAAATAGATATTAAGAACACCATCACTTTCTCCTCTCATTTTTGAAATGAGAAATAAATGCAAAAGTGAAAAGGCAATACCATAGGGAACGGATATCATAGGAAGCAAAGCTCACCAAAATTTATGTTTTTTAGAAAAAAAAAAAATACAATAAGGATCTCTAGGAGCAAAAGGAAAGGAATGAAAAGAAGGATGTAACAGAAACAATCAGATTCTACAAGATCTTATCTATAAGAACTCATATTCTTTGCTATTTGCACCTTTTTCTTTCATCTGGTTTAGATAAAAGGAGGCATCTATAATTGCGGAGGAAAAAAAAAAATAAAGTAAATAGATAGTGTTAATACATCAAACTAAAGAAATATAGAGAGAGAAAAACATGTGAAAGTACAAAAGGGACAGTGAAGTTCTCTATTCAAATTTCTCAGAAACCACAATAGATGAATACTTCTGAAATACCAAATCTGATTCTGCAAAAGTATAAGCTATTTACTTTCTCCAACTTAACTGAATACCCCCCCCCCCCCCTCCCCCACCCCCAAAAAAATAAATAAATAAATAAATAAACGATAAACAAAGTTTGGTGCCACTTGAAGTCAAAATCTTACACAATAAAATGTATAGAAGCAATAACTTCTACTTTAAAGATTTTGAATTTTCCCCCAACTAACAGGGCATTAATCTGCAAAATTTTATAGTTGCCACCCAAAAACCTCAGGAAAGAGTCATGTTGAGATTCTCAAAATAACACAGTCCACTATTCACCAGTCACTATAAAAGCAAAGGGACTATTCCAAATAGTCCAAGTTATTCAATGAAAAAGGTACTAGGTAATTAATTGGAAAGTTTCTCTGACACAATACTCTTTAAATATTTAATTCCTTTTTGCTCCTTGAGGGTCCAATACATACTTTCAGGTTACTTGGTTTCACCCCTTGGAATGTTACTATCCATGAATATATATATATATATATAAAACATGGAAGTTGATAGCAGAGTTTTACACCTTTAACCATTTAAGTGAAAAATTCCTCCCATAATGTGCAGTTCCATGTGCATATTTCCAGTTCCCCCCAGGAACAGACCCTCCAATTCTGGATGTCATCTTTGCACAACCCTGCCAAAATGTAAATTACTTCAGATTTAGTATCTTAACCACAGCCATAGAAAATTGACACGAGATCTTTTCACAAAATGGATTTCCAGTGCTCAAATGAATTCATAATGTTGAACTTAGGTGCTAATTGGTAAAGTTTGACAATCTTAGTAGAACGAAGGAAGTTAATGCATAATTAATTGACTTAAGGTATTGCAGTACATGATACAGGTTTACATACTTATATTGCCATCTCCTAGACAAATTGACAAAATCAATATATCAAATCATCAGCAGAAAACCATTCTCACGCAGCAAGAAACACCACATAACTATCTACTACATAGTTACATTTCTCCTTGCCTTATCAAACTCTTTTACCAAAAAAATAAATCAATAAAGCAAGGAAAGCATATCTAGATTCTAGAATAAAGGCTAAATAAAAGCCTAAAACCAAGTTCCTATGGCTATGTCCTAAATAACTCTTACATCCCTTAAAAAGATGTCCTTTGAGCTACTTAAACACTAGTTTTGGTGCTGCCGTACAACCACAAACTACTTAGAAGCAATCAAAATTGGTCAGAAGTTTAATAGAAGTCAGTAAAAGAACTAAGAATTTTAGTTCACATTGTAACTAAAGTAAACAATCAAACTTAGATCCTCTTAAGCAATACCAAACCCATGATGAACATCATATAGTCAGGATTTGTAATTCATCCAAATAAGCAACACCATTCTCACAATCACCACTCTCATGCTTGGACCTTACACCAGGAGGCTGTGCCACAGCTTTGGTGTAAAATACTAAAGGCCAGAAAGGCAGAATTGTCTACTAAGGTTAAATATGGAAATAGATCCATGATTTGTTCAGAATATAATAAGACCAATGTTGGACACAAATCTATCTATTAAATTTTCCATCCTAGTAACTACTAACTAGTAAAATAAATCTTAAAGAATGCTAAGTTTTAGGATAATTTCAATTTATTTATTTTCCGCTGGTGGTTAGCAAAGAAATCTGCACCTAACTTCATACTATTGAACAAACCTAGTCAAGTAGGATCCAAAATTTTAGATATACCTGGAAATGTCGAGTTCGATTCACTGAGAAAATCAATATCACATTTTCCACTGAATCAAAGGCTTCAGTCAGTTTAGCTTCATTGCTTCTTTGAGTTGCCCATACTCCTTGTTGTACAGATAGCTCCAAATTTTCACGGTTGCAACTTTTAACTATAAAATACCTAAGATTTTAGGTGGAAAAGTGTTAGGAATCTCAAAGCAGAAAACAGATATGAGTGTTATTGATGATTGAAAATGAGCCCAGAGTTTGTACAGAAATAGGAAATACAGGGGGAAAATGTAGTAACACCAGCGCAGAAGCTCCTATTCCAGAGCAATATACTTCTAGGGAACTCCCTCCAAAACTCCTAATTCCAGAGCATGCGTGATTTGCAGGACTGTGGTGCTTAATGCCAAACTATTGCACCAAGATTTCTTTTCTTGCATCTTTTGATCCATTTATTTGACTTTTTTACTGGGTCTCATTAAACAGTTTCTACAAGAGGGATCTCTTGGATTTACAGAGGGGTTGGAGAGCACTTTCAATGGAATGTTTTCTTCTATGGTTTGTGTCCTGTTGTTTTAGTTCCTTTACATAGATGTCATAGTGTCCATCAACGCATTTTTCTTCTGTATGTTAACAAATTCTTCTTCTATTAAAAAAAGATACATGATAAATAGGAAAAAATAAAAAATACAGTCAAGCAAGTACCTAACTATTTACATATATACACGGTACACAGAAAATAAAATGGAAGAGAAATTCCTTAAGTACTACTAATCCTTGTAGATTATGAAACTGATAGTTCAGACATTCAGCAATAAACTGGGGCATAAATTTCTCAAAGAAATGCCACAAAGATACGACTTCAGGACTTCTTAATAGAAATAAACTATAAGATAATCCCATGTACATGGATAAAAGCAAATCAGCTGTATAAAAAACTCAAAAAGTAAGCATAGCATGAAATTTATGTTTAAACAGCCAAGTGGACTACAATAATCTTAGGAGAAACTAACTACAAATATCAGTGTAAGCATAAAATGATTTATTTACACAGCCCAACTGAAAACTACAGGACTCTGAACACACCTAGATATTCCTTGAGGTAATGGTGTTGCAGTACGGTTTGCTTGATTAGGCTGGCTATTAGGAGGGTTTTGGACTTGGTTCTGGCTAACCTGCTGCTGTGGCTGCGGAAATTGTTGCTGCTGCTGGACATTACCCGACTCTGCAGTTAATGGCTTTCCGGCAGCACCTTGATTAGTAGGATTTGGACCTTGTGGAAACTGGGGTTTCTCAGCTTGTTGAGGATATCCTGAGCCCCTTTGTTGATAAAATTTGTTAGATGTATTATAATTGTAAGAATATAAATGCTGAATCTTTTGAAGGACCTCTTCAACAGGAGGCGGAGGTCCAGGTGACTTTGCATGCCTATACCGACAATCAGGACCATTGGGACAAAATCCTAACTTGTACCTGCAGATGCAAAATTATCCATATCATATACATATAAGTTCATGATCTTATCTTAAGGAATAAAATTACAGCTAGACGAACATAGAGCAAAATAAATATACAATGCAAATAAGTTCCCTCCAAAAAAAAAAAATGAGTAATCTCTTCAAAGAAGAGATAGGGAAAAAAATACAAGAGCAGAATAAGATACCCTTCATAGCAATGCCTAAACACAAACTTACAACTCAGATTTAACGAACCAGCCACTAATCTAGTAGTGAAATTTATCAGTCCATTAAACTTAAACTCACAATAATCATACTGAAATTCTAATTTCTAAGCACGTATACATGTTACACTCCTTGATATCTTCATTTGTATGCTTATACACGCAGTCCTGCTCGCGACACTCCCCGTACAATCTGAAAAACCGGCACACGGGCATCCGGGACTTGTCATACTGGTGTAAGAAGCCACAGGCATCGCCTTTCATGCAGAGGCTACGAAGCCAGTGCCGGCACACAGTCTGACGAAAGCTCCGCCGCCCGGGGGCATTTCCAACTGCATTTTCGGTGGCGGGAGCTGTAGCATTTCCGGCGGCAACACCGTTAGCTGCGGCGGAAGCAGCAGCAGAAGAACCAGATTGGACCATAGGTCCTGTCGAGGCGGGATTGGGTGGAGCGGCGTCAAGGCCACCCTCGAAGTCGAAGCTGAGGACTCCCTCTGAATCCTCCATAGGATGAAAGAGAAGGTAATACTGATGGGTCTATTCTATCTAATTCTATTTCTGTAATTCAAATTAAATATGGGAACTTGCAGGAAATATACAGAGAAGAATAGAGTTGAATGGAGCTGTCTCACAGGGTACACTGGGTTCTGAAGTTGAAGAAAAGAGGAAGGAGACGACGCTGTACAAAGTGGAGAAATGTGTTTTTTAACAAATTAAAAATTTTAATTTTAATAGATTAGTGAATAAACAATATTAAAATAAAAATTATTTTATATTTTTTAGGAATTTGATATTTTTTAGAAATATTTTTATTATTTAAAAATATTATTAAAAAGCTATATCAGAAAAAAAAAAATTATCATTATAAAGATATAACATTTTTTTCTGATAACAAAGATATAACATATTTGAACATAATCTCATCAAAAAACATATTTGAACATAAAACTAATTAAATTATAAAAAAAGGTTGATTATATCTCTATAAATTATATGCTAATTTTTATTATATTCATAGTATATCTTAGACTATAGAATTAATTTATTGTTAGATATCAAATGATTCTAAAATTAGTATATTTTAAATTTAATTCATAGTTTGAAATTATTTTACATTACCATCTAATTACATGTTATCACATTTTTAAAATGATCTAAATATTTTATGGATCAATTAATCATCCAATAGTTTATTTCATAGATTTTGATCTCATATCACTCCTATTTAGTTTTGGGAAGAAAATAAAATAAAACTCAACTTTACAAACACAATTTCCATGGCATCCACTTCATCACCTTGATTATTATTAGCCTATAAAAGCAAAAATGAGTATTGCTTATATTATGTTCCAATTATTAATGTTATATTTTTTATGAGTATGCTTTTTCTAAGCAAACTCCTTTTTTTGTTTATGTTTCAGAACTTTTTAATAAGATATGTTACTATTTTTAAATAATTATAATTTATTTCACATTAATTTTATGTATCAAATAAATTTCACAAAATGAAAAGTATAATTATTCTATTTTTATTCTTATTATTGTTCTCATTGTGATTTTATTCTTATTAAATATAAAACAGTTATTAAAAAAAAAAACACTTTTCGTGGCACCAAAAGTCCAATTTTCTTAATAATAGAAAACGGTTAAACTAATAAATATAATGCAATTTTTTCAAAAAAGAAAAAAAAAACACTAAAAATCAAAATCAACAAAAAAAATCATAAGCTTCAAATTCAAGAAAAAAATAGAATGAAACTGGAAACGAAAATACATACATGTTACATTCCTTGATATCTTCATTCGTATGCTTATACACGCAATCTTGCTCGCGACACTCTCCGTACAATCTGAAAAATCGGCACACGGGCATGCGAGACTTGTCGTACTGGTGCAAGAACCCACAAGAATCGCCTTTCATACATAGGCCACGAAGCCAGTGACGGCACACCGTCTGACGGAAGCTCCGCCTCCCAGGGATATTGCCGGCGACATGATCGGCGGCAGGAGCATTAGCTGTCCTATCGGCACCTACGTTAGCTGCGGCGGTAGAAGCGACCGCAGACGAATCAGGTTGGAGCGGCTGCCCCGACGGATTGGGCGGAGCGGCTTCGAGGCCGCCCTCGAAATCGAAGCTGAGAACTCCTTCTGAATCCTCCATTAGAGGAAAGAGGGGATTTTTTCTTTGTTGGTGTATTTGATTTTATCAAATTGAATATGGGATTTGCAGAAATTGAGAAAGAGAGGAGAGGAGAATTGAATGGAGCTGTCTCGCAGGGTTTTCTGGGTTTTGGGTTGGTGGGAGCTGTCTGAGAGGGGCCAGGGGGAAGGAGAGGAACATATTGTGTGTTCTTTTTTATTTTTTTAATAGAAAAATAAGGAATGTAATTGAAGGAAGGGGATGAATAAAATAAGGAATTTATTTATTTTATTGTTTCGAATGATTTATTTTATTTTATTTTTTGTAAATATAATTTTAATTATCTTATACAGAATTATTAAACAAAATTTAATTATATAATTATCTTTGAAAATATATATCTCAAATAGTTTTACCAAATTCCTTCCAAAATCAATGCGAAATCTTGAAATTAGACCCCAATTTTTATTGGTGTCTTAGGTGGTTTTATAGGTTGATGATAAAAATTTAGTTAGAGTTACTCTCGTATTTCAATCGCATCAATTTCTTTTTTTACATTTTAAAAATTACTAACATATAAAAAAAATTGTAATTTAACAAAATTAATATAAATTTATAAGTATAATTTATAAATTAATAAGTTTAAGATGTAAAAAATTAAATTAATTAAAATTTTAAATACAAAAATAATATTTATACACATTAACTAGAATTTAATTCACTTAAATATATTGATGACATATATGCAAAAAAAAAAGTTAAACACCCAAAAATAGAACAAAATTAATATTTGTAATTTTTTCTCCATAACCAAAAAAGTAGCCAATCATGTTCGAATTCTTGTCGAAAGAGAATGTGTAACTAGTGCCTCAAAGGACTAATTTAATGCCTAAATAGTACCTCAAAAGTACCAAGGTACTATAATTGTTTTGACGTGATATAAGTCTAAATTCAAGCAAGAAAGTGCCACAAATAGAGGTACCCACCAAATTATCATATATTACGATATACACAAAGTTTGCAAGACCTGTGTAAACATGAATCATAAATTGTTTCATATTGTGTAATCTAAATCTAAATAAGTAGAATACAAGCCTGGATTCACCAATCTATGCCCAATCCTCTTGAATTGAAGAGTTTGTCAATGTATAGGATTAGAGGTGCAGATGACATGACATAATGTTGCATTTGGAGCTTTGCTGACGACTCTGAAAACAAAATATGGCAAAGAAAAACATCAATAAATACATAAATATACAACTTGGAAAACAATCTTCAACAATGGCTCTCTCTAGTTCTTTGCTTCTACTGTGTCTGCATTTTATCATTGAGAGCCAAACACAACATAGGAATATGAGGAATCTCAGACCCCATCTGTTGCCATTACTATCCAACAATAGCAGCTTCTCAACCGTTGGATGAGGCTGTACTACTGCTGGGCAGTAACAGCACAAAATCTAAATCCCAGATATCAGATAGCCAATTTCTTCTCTTTCCCTATTTAAGCACTTTCAACCAACAGCATTTTCTAGTATTATTTCAGGACTTAAATTTAACAAATCTGCATGCATACTTTTCTAGACTTACCATCCTCATTGAGTTTCCTCAAAAGCTGTTCCTTTGTAGGAAGGGCATACATCCCCGCAGACACGGCCTTCCTGATAGCCCAACCATGATAGGGAGCGAATACCTGTGCGTAAGCCTTGGAAGCTGGACCCCTAAGCGAATTTCCCCTGCCAAAAGATACAAATTATCTTAGTTTCACATGACTTCTAAAAATTGTTATCAGCACTAGGACAATTTTATTCTATACTACATATTAGAAGCATTTTCTGTGATGCTGAATATAGCAAAATTATTTGTTAATTTTAATTGGGATTGATATAACTAATCCACTTTCAAACAAAGATTATGAGGCTAAAGCATAGGACAAAGGTTATGGTATTGAATAAAGAAGTACAAATGCAAGGTTGTCAACATAATCACAGCTACATAATGTTCTAAAGTTTAGCAGAATGGCAGGTCAAACTACTCTGCTTAAGTTTTGCACAAGATTTTATTTGCTCAAACATTTCTATCAACACAACTGGTTCATCAATAAGGTAAACTCATCTCTTCCTTTCTCCTTAAGTCCTTATATGAAAAGTTGAAAAATGCAACTAGCTAAAGCAATAGCCACAAGAATTAACATGCGAACGCTAGCTCATCATTGGAAAAAGTTAAAATACTACCAAGATTATCGGCATAAAAATGACAAACCAATTTTGGGAAACACGAATACCTGAGGTCCTTAACCAGTAACAACAAATTCTTCCAAGACATGCAAGCAACACAAATTTGTTACACTTATATGTGTAACTATAATCTTGAATTTTGATATGCATTGTCACAAGAAAGTACTAGTCTCTTAATTGAGCAAAATGGAAAGGTAGGTTGACGGTCATCATGGAAGGTACACTGTTGTTAAAAATAATTTATGCAAAGTTCCTGAGTTAGAAGGAAGTACAAAAATCCACCTAAATTCAATGGAAATGTTAAGAGTCAAAGAAGATCATTTTCAATGACAACATTCAAACTTGGCACCAAGCTTTGTTCTCCAGATCAATTTCTTTTCCTGGGGGAAATCTACAAGAAAACCTCTATCTCAAGCAGAACTAAACATCCTTCCTACTCACAAAAAGAAATTTCCTAGTTCACACCATTAACACATAACAACCAATTGATGCATCATGCATGATAATGAATAAATGCAAAGTCCTACAGGTTCAGAAAGTATTTTTGGTTAACTTAAACTTAGCTACATGAGGCAGTTTGTGCAATTTTGACCAAAAACAAATTTGAAGTCAAATTCTTTTTTAAAATCAATTCTCTCATTAAAAGTAACTAGGTCAAAAAATTGAATAACTTACGGTTAAGCAACAAAACAGAGGAGCTAGGCACATAAGATTTACAACAAAATACAAATACAATAAGACCAGCAATAACCACGTTACAAGCAAATAGAGTCACTTCTCTTTGTTTGCAACCATAAGAAAATAATAAATAACATTATCTCAAATAGTCCTTGATTGATCCAAAAACTTTTCAATCAAATCAATACTCCATTCTCAACATTAGGATTAAGTATTCCAGCAGTGCAGACAATGATTTATTTCATACCTTTATCTATAGAAAAAACTTTCCAAACACTAGAAGATTGAAACATAGAAGAATGACTTCTAATCGATATCAGGATACCAATCGGACAACATGATTCAGATATCCAGTATATAGCATAGATTACCTAGGGACATTGATTTTCACACTCTATATTTGTTAAGTAACATTACATCTGAGCTCATCATCCAAACAAAAAAGAAATAAATCAATCAAGCATTTCGTATAGTAACCTATGCCATAAAAGAAAAAAAAAAAAAAAACACAGTTAATTGCACATTATGGCAATAAATCATTATAGAGCGATGGTAAAGAAGTGACCGATGTACATACTCTGTCACTATAATTTGCTCAAACAGCACCCTGACCATGTCAATTCCACGTTTAACTCTCAGCAGATTTCTTGTATGGCTACCTGCTTTCCTCACTGTATTAGCTTGCACATCCTGATCAATCATAGATTGTAAGGTCTGAATGGACTTTGAGGCCTCAGCTAGATCATGAACCTATTAAACGAACAACAAGAACTCTCAGCTCAAGATAGATAAACACAACCATAATATCAAATGGTCTAAAGCATACATTGAGCAAGTGGGGAGCAGTGTTTCAATTTTCATGCCCAATACATATTTTTACACCGAGTTCATAAAATTAATCAAATGAAAGTCAAATATATATTGTTAAAATTTATTTCCTGTTTCAACCTCCATTTTTTGAGTATTGATAGAGAAACAAAAGCATGTACTAGCAAATAAAATCAATGAAACCAAACAGAAAGTTTCCTCAATGAATCAAAAAAACCCTTCTTTCCCACAAGAAAAAGAATCTAATTTTCCATATTTTTTTTTTTTCCAGTGAACCAAACGAGTTTAACCATTACCTTGGCAACATAATCCATCTCAGCAAACTTGAACGCAATGCCCAAGCAACCAAAGAGAGGTGAGACGAGAGAACAGGCCCGTGAGAAGGAAGCAACGTCCACATCTGCGTTCTGGGAGTTCACAACTGCAGCCAGCTCCTTGAACGCGTCCGCAATTTTTAACAGAGGTTTTTCGTCAGCGAATTCTCCCATGGAATCCAACTCTATCTTCTCCACCAATTTGTGAGGTCTGTTTCTACGATCACTTTAACAATTGAAATGGTGAGTTTCTGCTTCTGCGATCACTTTTGCAGTTGAATTATTCTTTGGCATGAACGATGCGCTGTAAAGAGTAGCGTGAGCTGTGTGAAAACGGCGTCCGCCGGTTTGGGCTACTTGAGTTGGGCCTGATCCTGGCCCTGGGCTTGGGGTCAATTCGATTTTTGTAAGCAAGTCTGGCAGTCTAGTGGTACGGAGGAAAAAAGAAAACGAAGTAGGAAGCATGTGCCATTATTTTGTGGGCCAACATCTCTTGTCCAGAACTTTGTCCTGAATTTTGTTTTATAGATTGAGATTGTTCAAAAATTCAATTTTCAGGCCACTTATATTATTTAATTATTTTTTTGACCATTTTCAAGCTTATAGCATAGGATTTGGATCATATAATGAAACATAGGATGGGGTTCTTATTTTGTGCCAGTTCGGTTTTCTTTAGTATAAATTTTTAATATCAAAGAATATCAACTAATTTGATTTGAGTTAAACAAAATTATCATAATAATAAAACTTATTAATGTATTCATCTTGTGACGAGCCCAAATTATAAAAATGCCTAAGCCCAAGTTTTAGTTGGATATATTTTTTTGTCATAATATAATGGAGACGAAAGTTTCTTAATACTAACTCGAGCATATAAAAAGAGAATCGAATTTAATTTTAAAATATAAAAATACTAAAACTTTATTTTTAGAAATTATGACATTGCATTAAAGTACTTCATCATTCTTGCTTGTACTGATAACTTACCAATTGCAATGACAAATATCTCAAAGAAAACTCTAAAATGATTTGCAGTACTATACTTCACAAATAAGCAAATACATATATTGTTACATATTTCAAAGTAATGGCAAGGTCTGAGTGTTAAGGTTGGGTCATCTCATAACCTAGGAAAGCCTTTTAGGGTCAAAAAGTGGATAAAGCATAGCTCTACTTATATGCTGTGTGAAAATTTGAATTAATCGAGAAAATTTTAATCTCTAAATTGCTATTTTGCTTTTTGAGCTACACAAGGTTAAAATCTTGTTTATCAACATGAGTGAACTGGAAGAGATTGAGATTGAGGCCATCCTTAGAATGATAGTCTAGACAATAAAAGAAATCAGTCTTGCAAATCTTTCTTGAATTATTTTATAGTTAAAAGGATTTTAATGATAAAAGTTCATCAACAGTTTTATATAATAATAATAATCCCAATATTTTTTAGTCTCAAAACAAGTTTTGAAAATATAATTGTATTAAAATTTAATAATTTTTTTTTTTATCATTCTTGTAATTATACATAACTTGAATCGAATAAGATTAATTGGTATTCAATATAATATTAAAAATCATTAAATTGTACTAAAAAGAAAATATATTTAAAAGAAAAGCTACACAAATGAAACATCTTCAATCTATTAATTTCTTAATCAATTTTCTGAATTGGGTTTCAAGGCCCAACAATACAAACTAATTCTCTCCCAAATCAAACAGCTAATCTAACCTTGAATCAAGCTCACCCTCTTAGCAACAACTTATACACATATATATCACTATAATTAATTAAATACGCTTAACATACATATATATACCAAAAAAAAAGAAAGAAAAGAAAACAACTCAAAAACCCATTTTGGTAGAGTTGAAGATTCAGCCCAGCTCAGCTTAGACTTAATTACCTTAATTAGTCTTAAGTGGCGGCTAATCAAAAAAAAAAAAAAACACTCAACTCATTCAAAAATCAAATCTCAAATACCCCAATATTAATATTTTTGTCCCTAATTAAATATTAATTTTAATTTTAATTTTCAATTTTCCTAGCAGCCTGAAGATAAAGTTGATAATGAAGTTGCAGATGAAGTTCTGGGTGAGGGAGATGCATGCTTCAACACCACAGTGGGTAAAATGCTGGTTTTTCTCCTTTCTTGCTCTTTGATTAATTCTCCACCAAACAAGTCTAGCTTCTCTATGTTGCTGCTCTCTACTACCTTCTTCCCTTTGAATAACACAGACTCAACATTCTTCTGCCTCAGCATTTCCTCTGTCATGCCCAACAGATCCCTTGTCGTTTTGCTCGGATTTGCTTGCGTTTTGGGTGCTTTCATCCCAATTGGCTGAATCCGTACATAGTTCTTTATTCCACCATCCCCAAATGCCATTGAGACAGCTTGATCAACCTATATGATTAAAAAAATAGAAAACATTAAAATATGTAATTAAATAAATAGTAATAATTGATTTCCAACCAATTAAAATATTAAAAAAAGGAAAAAGATAAGTATATAAATATTAATAGAATTAGGTTAGGTGACATTCATATCACTATTAGTCTAACTACCAACTGTTGAGTGCTAATTATGAAGAATCATTTTCAAATTTTGGACCATACTGAGTTTCTTTCTATTTAATTTCTCCTTTTAAGTAAAATAAATAAATAAATAATTCTAAAATGATTCATGTCCTTTGCTTATTGTTTTAAGTTTTTAATATAGTATTAACTAATTTCGTTAAAGATATTATTTAAAAGTATTATAAAATATCAAATAAAAAATTATCCTAAAGTATAAATTTAATTAAAATACGTAGTAGTAAAGAATTTATACGAATTTAACTATTATTTTGTTTTTTTAAAAAGTTATTATTGTGAAGTGATTATTAAGTGGAAAAATTCTTACCATATCGGAAGCTCCTTCACCGGCGATTCTGGCGAATCCCGCTGGTGATATGTTTGGCCTACCGGTGTTAAATTCGGAGACACCGTTACCCAGAGACAGTACCAATAGATCTGACACGCTGTTGCAGAACGGGAACTCGTGCTTATTGTTTAACACGTGTGTGATAGCCGCAGCCGTTGGATTGTTCATCGCTACACCTCCATCGACGGCCATTATCTCCGTTCTGCCGTCGATGGACTTCATCACAACGGGGCCAGCAGAAACGGGATCCGCTGACGTGGCAATGCACACATCACGCATCTTGAAATCGTAGCCGTCCATTTCCAGCGCGTCGGCGCGGGAAAACAGGAACGGTGCGCGAGTGATAAGGTCGTAGCAGGGGATCAAAACCGGTTTCAACGTATCCTTCAAAGTGCACTCCCCGAAAATGTTCCCGAACACCTTCTCGATCTTCGACGGCGATCGGAGAGCACGGCGGAAAATCCCCGACGACGAAGACCGGAAAATCTTGCGGCGATTCTCCATTAGAAACTTGAGAGCTCCCTCGGCTGAGAACATCGGGAAACCATCTCTTCCGCGAGTGAACAACAGAGCGGCGAGAATGCCGCCGACACCGGACCCAGCGGCGACGTCAAAATAGGAGGCGATGTGAGCATTGGGGTTCCCCGATTTTCGGCGGAGGCAAGCTTCAAGGTGAGATAGAGATTTCGCCGCTAGAATGCCGTCGGTGGAGCCAATTCCGTCAATGCAGAGGATTCTCACTTTCCCAGTGTTGTGTTTGGCTGATTTCACACCATCCACGGATAATTGATTCTCACTGGAGAGAGAATTCTTGGGATTCTTCGGCTCATTGTTGTAGCCAAAGAGGAACTTGTTTTCCAGAATAGAGAAAATTTCGTAGGTAAGCTTGTCAACTTCAAATCCAGAGTCAATGCCGTTAATCATAGGAGATGTAGATACTGCCGCCATTTCTGTGATTCCAAGGAAAATTTTTCCTGACAGAGAAAATTTTCTAGAGTGAGAAAGGAAGGGATTGTGATCAGAAACGAAGGTAGTGTTTATTTGATGAAGAAGGGAGCAGCCGAGAAAGGGTTTATATAGTGGTGACAGTGTCAAACAATGGTGCTTCTTTGTGGTCATCGAGGAAAATTCTTAAGGCGTGGCGTGGCGATTAATCGGCTCCCGATTATTTCAATTTTTTTTTTTAAATTTCTCTCGTGAAATAAAATAAAATTTCTTTTTTATTTAATTTTTTATTAGAAGGTTGTGGAGGGGATGTTTGGTTGAAGTTTGGACGGAGGAAATTATTTTAAGTTGGGATGAGACATGAGTAAAGGGTGGAGCAAATGCTATAAAAAAAAAAAATAATAACAATAAATAAATAAATGCATTAAAGAAAAGGAAAAGCAACAATAGAAGATCTTTATGTAATATGCTGTTATTGATTTAAAAATTTAATGGTGGGAATGAAGGGATCTTTTCTTTTTTGTGCTACCTTTTTTTACTTCTTTGTACCATAGTACTTTTATTTCATTTTAGGCATATACAGTTTAAAATTTGTTGGTGGGAAGGCTTGTAGGATCATCTTACCTCATTGTTTTCCCCCACATTTATTGAACAAAATAGAATCTTCCTTTGTATATATTTGAGTTGGTTTTTCATTAATTTTATGTAGTTTAAAGCTAAAAACTTGGGGAATAATTGATTGTTATGGTTTGAATTTTAATTAACTCAACAATCTATGAAAAAAAAAAAAAAGGATGATTAGAGTGAGTCAGAGTTTTGACAACACAATCGATACTTCAGTCAATATTGTTATTTGAAAGGAGAGGTTATCCGAAGAAGAAAGTTAAGAGATTATTATAGCTGCACCAATTACACAAAAATGTGGATGTTTCTTGCTTTTATTGTCAATTTTTTTTCTTAATTATAGGATAGTTACATTTTATTTTTCAAAAAAATAAACTTATAAGAAAGAACCAACATTTAAATTGTTAATAATACCAATATAATAACAATACAATCAGATTAAAATTTGATCTTGTGTCTTGAGAACCTCTTTTAGCTTAGAGGCTTGAAGCAAATGATCATATAAAGAACTACTCACTCTTACAAAGAAATTACTCAATATAATGATAAACTTGTCATAGATGCTGCAAAAGATGGTATTGTTATTGGATATAATATGATATTAGTCTTAAATTTTCTCTTAATAAGTTAAGTTTTCAGATTAAACTGGTTTATGATACAATGTGAGAGCTTCCTTGATCTTATAATCAAAATATGAAATGTATTATTTTTACATTTCATATCGAAACTATTCACACTTTAAACTCAAATAGCAATGTATTAGATATAATATAAAATTAGTCTTAAATTTTCTCTTAAAATTTTTGGATTTAACTTGTTTAATTTGAGTCATTGTGAGTTGAGTTGGTTCATTTAAGTTTTTGGCTGATTGCTATGTTGTGTGCTCGTTCCTTTTTGTCATCTTGTTCTAATAATTAAAAAAAAAAATGAATTTATATTATTCAATATTACAGATAGAATATAAACAAATCAATACATAAAGAATTAAAGTACGAATCACATACGCGAAAAGAAAAAGGTTATGATTTTTTTGTTAAATAACTTTTGATTATAATAAAAACACTTCTTATTAAGTCAAAAACTTAAGCAATTAGAGAAGTGTAACTTTTAATATGTATCATGTAACATGTTACATCAAACACAAATCTTTTCCTATTTAAATAATATTAAATTGAATTTAATCTACTCACTCTATATGGACCTTTGCAATTCTTTAAGCATATCATTCCTACCTTCTTAGAAAAGATTTGCTCTTGAAACTTGAAATAATCGAAAACATGTTAAATTGAGTTTCAAACCTAATTGAATTAAATACAAATTACAAAGGTTTGTTTATTTATCACCAATTTCATACCATGACCAAACTTTATCTTACAATAAATCAACTCAAACTCAAGAATTGTCCAATCATGCATTTTCACATTAATTCATGATTAAGAATTTCCAAACATCTTTTTCCAAGCATATTTTCATTCTAATTTTAAAGGAAACATTTGGAATTATTAAAAGCTTGCTTTTCCATATAATGTAAAAGATTTTTTTTTTTTTTTAGTTGGAGTGGCACATCCATATTAGCCAACATGTATCATAAACACGTAATCATATATGCCTTAATTAGGAGAAGTTGAAAGTCGTGTTATTCATGTAGAATGTGGATAATTCACAAATTTTTTTACCGAAAATTAGCTCCAAGATATTCAAATAAATTTGTAATTAATATGACTAATCACATAGCAATCATCCTTACGCATGCTTACATTAATTTATTGTAATTAATAAGGGTATGAGAATTTATTACATTGATTTAATATGACTAATCACATAGCTTGAATGTAAAATGTAAACCGAAACAAATTATACAAACCCTTAGAATGAATTTATATTTTTAAATAAGTAAAAATATTATTGTTAGATATAAAATTATTTTAAATTAAATTAATTATTAACATAATTTTAAATATAAAATTTGTGGGTTTTTCCTTAAATGCTCAAACTTTTAGACAAGGCAAAGGCTCAAAATTAATTGAACCAAAAAATTTAAGTTGCAAAATAAAAATCCAAAAACAATTTATATCGACATATACTTTTTTTAAGTAAAAAAAATATATGTTCAAACGAAATTACTCCATTTTAACATTACGATTTATGTCATAAGTTTTAACGAGTAATTTATTATAATACTTACAAATTATTTATTAAAAAATGGCTCTTAATAAAATTTAAATTTTAAGAATTACAAACGAAACAAATGGATGGTTGTGGACTGAGATTTAGCCTAAGACATAAATTTTTTGAAAAGAAATGCATTTGAGATGATGAGATTCGCAATCAGAATGGCCAAATGAGTAGTCCCACTCAAGCCATTTGCTCACTGAATCAGTGAGGGTCAGATAGAAATCTGAGTAGGGCCTCTTAGAAAGATGTGGCTAGATCTCACTCTTCTTTGTATTGTAATGTAACGTAAGGCTTCTTCCATTTCCAATTTCGAAATAAAAGTTGCAAACTCAATTTTATATTTTTTTAATATATATTTTTTAATTTTAATTGAGATAAAATTATAAATAAAAATAAAAAAATTATAAAAATTAAATTTGCAAACAAATATTGCATGTAACACCAATATGTCTTCTATATATCACATCTTCTTTCTTTCTATCCTTTGTTTCGTTCTTTCTTTTTCTTTGCCCCTTTCCCCACACAGCCTGTCCTCCTTCCCCATGCATGTATTGTACGGTTGTACCGACATTTGGCTCCTCATGACAAATATCTTCTTTCTCTTGTTTTTTTAATCTTTTCTTCCATGCATTCTGATTTTCTTTCTTTTTGCATAGTCAAAATTAAATTTCCTTTATCAATCTAGTATTAGCATTAGCATGCATTTAAGATTTTTTTTTGGTTGAAATTATTTTTTAGGAAAAATTGAAATTTTTAACATATATTAAGTTCTTGAGTCCTAAGACTTCTAAGATTCTTTTTTTTTTAAAAAAATAAAATTGAAACCTTATTAAAAAGTCATAAAATGGAATTATCTTTGTTTGAACAAATTTACTATTAATTTTTTATTATAAGCAAGGACTATTTTTATAGAATTAAAAAAATATATATTTCGAGATGCCAAACACATATATATATATAAAAGTAAACACTTAATTAGGGTTTAATTTAATTTAATTTAAGATGCAACAAATTTTCATATCTCGAGATGACATGATATATTGAGCCATGCATGCCCATATGTACGTGTCTCAATTAATGTGCATATATGATTGGCATCAGCATCTTTTAGTTTGGTACACCCAATTTATATCACTTCCAACTCTACAGCCTCAAAAGATTTACAATATTACTTATTTTCGTGGCCTTAATATCATCGTGATTTTCATATTTGGACCATCTATCATTTAGACACACATATATATATATATAGACACACACACACACACACACACACACACACACACACATATATATATATATATGTATGTATGTATGGTATCAAAATCTCTTAAATTTTGGTTTCTCGATTTGCACGGTATATTTTGCAGTTTAAATACAAAGAAGTAGGAGAGAGATAAGAAGAAAGAGAGGAGAAAGAAATTAGTCGCCATTCTCTCTTCTTTTTTCTGCCTATCTCTCTCGAACAGTCCTTTGTTTCATCTTAAGAGAATTCATGCTTCTATTAAAACCTTTGATACCACTCATGAAGTCAACTTGAATTGGACTTTAAATATAAAAATCCCTTTTTGGCCCCTTGATGTTTTGTCAAAAAAAATATTGTGTTTTTTAAATTTCTCAAATTAAACTCTTATACTATAAAAATCTTCAAAATGTTCATTTTGATGAAATTATAGTGTAATAATTTAATTTGAGAAGTTTTAAAATGTAAAAATTCTTTTTGGTTTTAGCAAAAATGTTAAGGGAAAAGGACTTTTGTCTTAAATTTATGAAAGATTTGATTAGTCTTGGATAAATACATGATTCTCAACACTATGATCCATTCAGTAATTCTCCATTTGAATTCAGACAAAATTCTATTGATTTCATTTAGACCAAGTTTACATACTCTCAAATCATTAATGTCGAGATCTTTTTAGATATTGTAGTACCTATAACTTTTTCACATCAATCAATTCAATTGAAATGAACCGACGGGTACATTTTGGCACTCTATCAAGGATAGTGACATTTGGTGGGCTTCTAACATTTAATATAGTTAGGTATATCAAATGAGCCAATGTAGATGTGTACTTGACTGGGAGAAGATGAATAGTTCAGGGTCAAGAAAAGTACCAAGATTATGCAAGGTAGTCCTAAGTATATGAACTACCAATGAGTGATTTATGCAGTTTACAATGCAAAGCCACTAAATATAAACATTTTGTGGTTTTTTATAGTAAGTAAATGAATTATTTATAGTTGATTGTATTATAGTCACTAACGTGACAATTTGAAAGTTATTGAACAAAAAAATTGATTAAATATACATTCAATCTAATAACTCGTAAACAGTCATGTTAGATATTGTACTATAATCAGATGCATACAGTTTAGATTCTTATAAGATATAGATTTTGAATGTTAAGAACAAAAGTAAGAGCGATTCTTATATGAAGTAGTTCATTTGTGAGAGTTAGACTGGAATTTCATTACAAACACTTCCATTTTAGAAGGCAATATTATGCCTCAATCTTAGAATAAAGTAGCCTCCTGTCACTCTAAACTTCATCATACCGAAAAGAATCAACTAATAGATACAATTTGCCACTCTCTTGGGATAGCTAGTCACAATTGGTGGACTAGATTATAAAGAGTCATTCTTGATGTGTACTTGTTTGGTAGATAATAATTGTTTAGGGGTCAAGAAAAGGACCAACACCAATGCAATTAAGATCACGCAAGGTGGTCCTTCAATTCAGGATCAAGTTATATATTGTAGTTCTCTTCCTTTTTTCTTGACAAGACTTGAGAAATCAACCAATGGATACATTTTCCCATTAATTTCTATTAAGGATAGTGATAATTGATCTAACATCTAATAATACATCAAAATCATGAGCCATTGCAGATTTGCAAGTCTGTGCTTGTTTGGATATGATAAATATTATGGGGTCAAGAATAGGACCAACACCTTTTGAAAGATTATGTAAGGTATTCCTTCATTTCAACTGAATAATGTTGATTTTAGCCCAAGTATGTACGATTTTTTTTGAAAAAAGAAAAATTGTCCTGTCGGTGGCATATATATATATATATATATATGAGCTCAATTTTATTTATTTGATTTAGCATTAAGTTTTACTGGGATTACCTTACTGACATTCAAGTAGCAATCTAGTAATTGTTAGAGAGTAGAAAGAAGTAGCTAAGACTACCTTTTGTATCAAAATATATTCTTTTTATAAGCTCAAACTTTTAATATTATAAAAGTCTCTTAATCATTATATTTAATTTGCTTTCCAATTGAATTCATGTAGAATGAGGATTCTAGTCCCTGTTGTATTTCATGGAACCATTTCATGCAGATGAGGTTGCTCATTTCATGTTTTAGTTTTATTGAATCAATACTTTTTTTTTCCCCTTCCCAGCCTACACTCTTTTATTTCAATTTTCATCCTTCAAATTTTTTAATGTGATATTATTATCTTTTAAACCAATTACAATTCTAGCCCACATATATCAATTTTATATACTAAATAATATAAGAGCTTGGAAAATCATTCTATGAGGTGCTAAACTTTAGAATGGAATATCCTTTTCCATTTTATTCCTGTTTCTACTCTCATTTTGATTATTTCATGTACCAAACAGGGCATTATAGATTTAAAAATTGCTTCCTTAAATTGAACAAAAAAGGAAAGCCAAATTTCCTAGGGCAGAAGGGAAGGGTGAGAAATTATGTGGATTCTTTGAGTTTTATGATGAGAAAGAGTGTTCAAGAAACTTCGGAGTGGGTACAAATGGCATGCAGATATACATGTGATTTTGACAAATCATATTAAATCTTTATATCTTATATATCTTGTCCACATTGATTCTAAACATTTATTTTGCTTAAAATACAGGATACTTAAAATTCAAGAGATCTCTATGTTCTTAAGAAATTAATTCCATAAAAATCGAAGTAGTTATCATTCAAAATATGTATGAAGATTTCTTTTTATTTACATTCAATATACCTGACATATTGACCTGATTATAGTTTAGAGTAGAGATTCAAGAGTAAAATTTGTTCCACAAACTCTTTTTGCTTTTTATAGAATTTAAATTTTATATATCCAATTGTTTAGCTAGCTAAAATATTTTGTATAGTAGATTATATTCAAATTTTATTTTATAAAATTTTAGATTTAGTTGACACTCCATTATATAACCTTACTCTAACAAATAAAAATATTGAAAAAACAACACACTTATAATCATTATTATATAAACAGATGACATTTCAAACTTACTAAAATGGTCTCTGACATTTAGAAATCATTACTAAATATATCCTTCCATCACCAACTATTAACAAAAATTGTTAATTTGTATCATTATTTGCTGATTCAACTATTTATATCTTACTATGTCACTTAAAAAAATTAATAATAATATATTTTTTTAAGGAATTGATAAGATAAAACCAAATAAAATAACTATCTTTTTATGTATTTTTTAGTGACTTGGCAAAATATATATATATAAATAGTAATTAAGTCAACAGATAATGATCACATAAGCAACAAACAATATAGAGTTAGTAACTTTTGTTAATAGTTAATGATAGAAAGTGACATACGAGTGCATTTAGTAATGATTTCTAAGTATCAAAAACTATTTTAATAAATTTAAAATATCAAGAATATATTTGATAATGATTATATAAAGGTCAATGACTAAAATAATCTTTTCTTAAAAATATTTTAAATTTTAAATGAAAGCTATTACTTATATAAAATACCTAGGAATTTTTTATATATATAAAATTTAATATAAATGATCAAACGAACAATATAACATAATTTAGCTGTCAGATAAATAAAAATTATATTTTAAAAGAAATTATTAAAAAAGAGTAAGTATTCAAGTTTTAATTTTAGAATAAGTAAATTCTTCCCCACAATTTAATTATGATAATATTAACATATTAAGGTGTGATAATTAACAAGGGATTTAGAGTAATATTGTAACAAAAAATTAATCTTAATGTGTTTGATAAGTTAATTTCTTTTCCTTCCTTTATCATCTTTTGGGATGAATTATGAAAAGTAGAAAAGAAGGCAAATTGAAAAACAAGCATACAAATTCTCAGAGTGATGAAATCCATAGGTCCTCCAATGTACTAGAAATCAAATGTCTGAAAAGATCATGAACCAAGTTGAATATATTTTAGGGTTTACCTTTCTTCCTTCCTCTGAGGGCGGGTCATATAATATCTATTTTTTCTGCATGCTATACCCAATTGTCTCTCTTTTCATAATTTAGTTTCTTTATGGTTTTCCCTCATATGGGTCCCAAGCAATAGATTCTAGTTCCTCGTCAAAAACCTCGATGCTCGATTTGTTTCGTGGATTATGTGTTAGTTTTTTTTTTTTTTTTTAATTGGTAATTGAATAAAATATGATTTTATCTTGAAAACTTGTTGGTTATTTCTAGGTTTTGACTGTAAAAAGCTATATTTGTTTAAATATATTACTTAAATTTGAGTTTATATATTATGCATAAAATATTTTTAGAAGAATTCTATTCATTTAAATCTTTTACTTAACTTAAATTAATTAGTCATGAATTAAAAAATCTAATGTTAAATTCATAAATTTCTTTCATAATTTTGGAGTTAATTGTCGTTGTTGGGGATGGATCTACCAGTTACCATCCCCCCCTAAATAAGGATTATACATACTCAAAACACTTGAGGATACCTTAGCTAAGTATTAAAAAAAGGGAAAAAAAATGCTTATTAGCATCCAAATAAACTTTAGTTTAATTTGATAAAAAATTAATTAATTTCACATTTCAAATCACACTTGAGAAAAAAAGCTTAAATTAAACAATCATCAAGTCAGGAAAGTGTAACAAATATAATTTTATGGGATAAACTTAAACCAACAAACTATTGGGTTGAAACTTGGAAAGTGGACCTTAAAAATGATAGTATATTTGATAACTAGTTGATTTATTACTATCATAATATTTTTAATTTATTGAGCTTATGTTGCACATTCATATTATAAAATCTTTTAATCATATGCATATAGGTAGTTTATCACATTAATTCCATTTAAAGTTGACTTTTAATGTCTTAGAGCCAAAAATGTTATGAGTTGACTTATATTTCATTTTCTTTTTCCAACTTAATGCCATTCCTTACCTTCCATGGCAAATATTAGTTAACATGATAGTGTCAAGTGCTTTTGACTTTGAAGATATCAGTAATTAAGAGCAAGAATATTGGGTGATTTAACCCCAATGGGTCCTCTAATGTGACTGCAAAATCATGAACAAAACATGTACTAGCTAGGAATTAAACCCTAAATCTAAAAATCAAATCAAGAATGATGAAACCAACTCTTATATTAATGATGTGTTTATCTTTCCTTTTTCCTACGTAAAGAAAAATGTCTTTCCTTCACCCTTAGGTATAACATCCATAATTTTGGGGATACCATGTACCCATTAGGCTTTTTTATTTAAAAATAATTTTTTGCACGCTAGTTCACATTTGCCAATATCCATATAAGCCACAAAAAAGGTTTAAGTGGACTTAAACAAGAATAGTTTTGGTAGCTAGCCAATAAAATAATAAGTTTGGTTCAATCAATAAGCATCGAAGCACTCTGTTTATAAAGTCTAGGTCTGAATATTTTATTGCTATTTGTCTATCTTTAATAAGTAACTTGTTCAAATAAAAACAGAAAAAAGGTACCATGTAAATATCATTATAAGTCTATTATATATGTCCTGACGCTACAATATGATTATTCCCCTAACCCAAAATTTATTTCAAGAAAAACCACTGAACCCATTAGGCCAAACTTAGATTTGGCCTAATCTAGGATAACTTATGACAAAGGTAAAATTACATACATAACGTTAAAGAATATAATTAATAAAGATAATTATATGTCTTATTTTTACTCTTACTTTTATTTTTTATGTCTAATTAAATTATTTATTAACTTAAGAATTGGAATGTGCCCAAGCACACCATCCAATTTAATTTTCTCTCTCACTCTTTGCAAGTCAAAACTCAGTAGTACCACAAACTAAAGGCCAATCTAATTAATATATGATACATGTCATTACTTATTTTCTTTTCATACTCTATTGGCTGCCCTGGTTCTCCTCATCTGCGTCCAATCCTTTATTAGATTCTAAATTCCCCACCAAAAACTCGTTCAAACTTGTAATAAATCGCTTACTTTCCTCTCACAATCACCGACGGACAAGTACAGAGCTCCCAAATGGATCACAGGATTGAATATTAAGAAAACGGAAGAAAAGACAGCGGTATCAGAAGGATCAGAAAATACATGTAGGGTAGGGACAGTGGGACACAGCCAAAGCAAGTGATAGGTGAAGATTAGAATTTGTATCACAAACTTAATTAGAAGCAAACATTGTCCCCACGAACCATTGTCTGAACACAACCATTCATAATCAAACCAATTAAGATTAAAATAATCATAATAGTAATCGTTGTTTGGATTTACGTTTTCACGCTTCTCTTTTTTTATTTTATCCGACAAAGAGAATTGTTTAAGGGTTCTCTAATGATGGGATCAGAGCTTTAATCATTGAGGTTAGTTTGATTGAATTTAAGCCTGATAAAAGTAGTTAAGTAGAAAAAGCGGAATTGTTCCACGCGGTTTTACCAAATGTCGGGAGCTAATGTTATCTTTTTGTTGTTGTGGTGAATTTGGATTTTTTTTTTTTTTTTGAGTGAGCTAGATTTTAGCTGAGTGATTTGCAAGAGAACTATTTTTTTTTTTAAATAAAAGATTTAATATAACTGAATGAGAATTTATAGATTTGAACACTGATCACTTTTCTTAATTGGTTCTTTTGTTAGTGGCTATCAAGTGCATTTTATTCTTCGAAGTAAAACTTCTTACTTTAGAGGATCTAATGTATATCAAATATATGGTGGTTTATGAACCTCCTATTATATATATGTTACTTAACTAAAAAGGTTTGGTTTAGTAGAGAATAAAAAAGTTTCTTAAGTTTAAAATTTTAAAATTATTTTTAATAAGAAAGACTTACCAATTATTACTCTTGTTTAAACATAAATTAATCTTATATCTCTAATAGCACGAGGTTAAATGTAAACCAAAGAAAAAAATAGAAAGATATTTCACTTAAAAATCTTAATTATATAACTTTTAATTTGAACCTTTTCCATTGATCTAATTCTTGAAAATCTAGCTTAAATTCTTCAAAGAATTTCCCAACGAGAAAAAGACCATTTTCAAATGGATATTTTTAACTCATGAGTATCTCTAAGTCTACGTGAAAGTTGAGACTAATTAATCTTGTTTAGTAAATAAAATAATTACAGTTACATTTTTTTATCAACATGTATTTTTTTATAAGTTTAAATCTTTTATATATGTAAAGGTTTTTTAATTTATGAACTCAATTACTTATTAACCAAGCCACACTTATCAATATTTTTCATTAAAATTTTAGAAAATCTCGATGGTAATTCTGATAGAAGAAAAAATCTAAAAATTAATTCCAATATTAGGAAATATGTAGGCCTATTTTCTTCTTCTTTTTTTTTTTTTTTTCACTTTCTACCTCTATGAATATATTATGAAACTTAACTGTTTTCTTACCTGAATAATTAATAATTACCATCATCAAAAATGTTATGCATGTTGCTGCAACCAAAATATTATCATTGTTCTTGTTGCAGTACTGCCATTGCTGCTATCATGTGACTTACCACTTGCAAGGCCATTATCATCACTCTAGCAAGCACTTGTGGAACAGCTCCCTTTCTACCTAGCTATTACTCTCATAATCTTTTTAACTTCTTATTATATATCTATATCTTTTCAATAGTCAATTGTAGTTTTGAAAAGACTCAAGTCTTTCACTCAAGAAAATTTAGTTGGTCCTCACTTATCATAATCAAGAACATGGTGATTTTATGGACTATTTTGCAATTCACCCTTATTGTATTAGTGTATAATTGTGATCGCCAATATTATTTTGGTTTGGTTTGAGAACATTACTTTATAGTATATTGGCTAATTTGCAAGCTTCATAACATTATATTTGTTTTGGTTTCTTACATGTATTCTCTTATTAAAAGCTACTCGAGGTACATTGAGGTGTGAGGTGTTAAAAGTGGACACCCATCCCCTAACAGCAATTCAAACTATGGTTTGTCATAACATGGGGAGTAACCCCCTTCTGCTCAAATGGTGAAAATTTTATAAGTTACCTAAGAAGAAAGCTTAAACTAAGATTAGCATATATAATAACTAATTTCTTACTAATTGTAGTAAATTCTCACAAATTTACATTGTGTAATAAGCATATTATAGCTTAAGCACAATATATTGGCAAAGAAAAATTAATTCTTCTTAATTCATTTCAAAGTGCGTCCAAAGAGGTCATGATCCAAAAACATACTAAAACTTCATACGAATTTTGTGCAATAAAAACAAAAAGCTATATATAATTAAATTTTCTGTTTAAAATTTGAATTCAATATTATTTCCCCTTCAAAATCACTTATTTAAAATTGATATTAAATTTCATAATTATTATATTAATGTGAAATGTGTAAAAATTTAGCATCATATGCAACAAAATAAAGATATTATTTTGGTGATACAAAAGTTTAAGTGAATTAATCTTAGAGGCTCTACAAGTTGTTCATTTTTGGTATGAATCACCGGTATCTGATATTATATTAAGTACCGACTAATTCTGTTTGAGCCGAGCAAGACTACAAGGGCGACACAACTTTTTTTAACAAGTTTTAATGCGGCTGTATTTTCAGGGCTTGAACCTGAAACTTTTAATTAAATTAGAAACCCCAAACTAGTTAATTTATGCACTTGGTCATATAAGTTCCAATAGTATATCATCAATTTTAAATTATTGTTAGTTTGGCACAAAAATTATCTTTGGTTCGCAACTTAGTGGGTTCTTATCTCTCTTTTTTTTTTTTAAAACAAGAAAAGAAACTCCCAAAAATAATTATTTGTTGGTTTTGATTTGTTCGTTGAAAAAAAAGGAAAAAAGGCAAGCATGCAATTCACAGAATAATGTAAAACTGTTTGCTTCTGTATCTTGGTCAAGAGGAACACACACACCAATTGAATCATGCACAACAGACAAACCAGAATTATGTATAGTCTTTATATAAGAGTGCGTTGTGTGTGGGATAAAAGCCAGCTTCACATGTATCATTTAAATAGTGTAACTTGTCGGATGGCTTAGCATAAAATGTAATATGTAGATATGATTAATAAAATCAAACCCATTCCATTATTGCACCTTATCTTAATGGAAATAAAATGTTTTTTTTTTTTTTTTTGTTATAAGATAGATATGATTCATAAAATCAAGGTCATTCCTATTATTGTACCTTATCTTATATGAGAATAAAATGTGTTTAATTTATGGGTGTGGGTTGTATATTATAAGATAGAATTAATCCATATATGTGCAACCACACACAGTGCCATAATTTGTGAATATCAGATAAAGACATGCATATACACGTGTGGCAGAAAAATAAAGGGCAGCAAAAGTCATCTATAGAAAGAACAAAATAGGGAGAAGGTGGCATTTGGATCAAAGCTGCCTAGCTTTTAATTTATCATAAACAGAAGAAGTCATGGGAAAAAGAATAAAGGACAACTATTCAACAAGTGGTGGCATTCATGTTATATATAAAATTGATCATTGAGAATGCCCTTTTTCTCTCTTTAGATATAAAATATAGCAAGTGATATTCATGTTATATGTAAAATTGATTATTAAGAATACCCTTTTCTTTCTTTTAGATATTAATAGTGATTGTATTTGCAACTGAGAGGATTTAAATCAAGAATGGAAGCAAGAGGACAAGTCTTATGACGCTCAAGTATAAGTTAGAAAGCACCATTTTTGTTAGGCCTATATATATCTATTAAATAAAAGAATGTTAAATAATCGTTTCCTTGTATTTATATAATAATTCAAGTTTTTGAATTAAATCAATTTTTCACATAATAACAAGGTTCTTTGACATAATGTTCAAGAGATCAAATTAAATCCTCCTACTACTTTACTTTCTCAAGGCTTGTACGGCTTTTTATGTACAAATTCAAATTGAGAAGAGAAAATAAAAAAAAAAAAAGAAATCAATCCATGGTTACAACTTATGTGTTTAAGTAGAATTAATTTTTAACATATTTGAACTGAGAAAAGCACTTAGCGAAAAGATTAATCCATAATTACAACTTAAACTTAAGGTTAAATCAGTTTTTGATATATTAAAATTGAGAAAGGGGAGTGAAAATATAATGTCCTATATCTGAAAACACATTCCACTAAACTATAACTCTTCCTCGTTATGATGACATGTATCCATACTCTCTCTTTACTTAGATCCACACATCTATTAAATAAAATAGGCATGCAGTACTGATTATCTAAATTATATTATAAATATTCGCGTGTACACATAAACATCGTAATAATTAATTAACAAAGAAGAAGATAAGTGGAAGGTGGCATTCTTGGACTGAAGCTACACTACATAGCTTTAGCTTTTAATTTTGTAATAAACTAAGTGATTAAGATAATATAAATGTAGGGTTGAGATGCATGCACATTGCACAGTAGGTAGGTGATGTTATGAGGGCCACCCTCCAGACAGTGGTTTGGTAAAGAGATTCCCTTACCGACATTGCTGTTGCATGCTCTTTGAGATATCTATATTGTGATATTGATACGTCAGAATGGTCAAAATGCATGGAGGATTTATACCTTTTTGTAGGCAAAGGAAATTTTGCAATCAATCTTGCTGCAGATTGAATTGTTTCCTTTCCTCCACATAATCACAGGGAACCCTCTAAGAAATCTTAGTCACAACTTTACAGGGGACAATCTTTTGCTTTTCTTTTCTTTTTCTTCTTCTTCTTATTAATTATTATTAACAGTTAAGTTCAATGAATTTGAGAACTCATATGTGGATGGATCATGTTTGCTCAGTAGTATTTCACATACTACAAAGCTGGTATGATCTGATTCCAGTTTTCCTACTTCATTTTTTTTTTTTTACTATTTTTTATAAAATGATATCAGAATAATTATTTATATATATATATATATATATATATATATATATATATATATATATATATATATATATATATATATATATATATATATATATTACATCTAGTTATTCTTCTCACATCTTTTAGGTATACAAATGAAATTAATCTTTATTTGGAATTAGAGTAATGACTGACCAACCCATGGATCTCTTCCAACACTGGTGAGTCTAACTCCAATTTCAAACTCTTATTGGTATCAAAATGCCTTTTAATATTGCATTATTAGTCTATTTATATGAGATTTAGCTTTTTAAATTTAAACTATGGCAATGGGCCCAAAATGGTCTTTAAGTCCTAGGGGATTTCTTTTGAGACCCCCTTTTCTCTTTTTACATCCCCAAAGTAAGGGGTGATGGAGTGGGTCAACAAAGGATGGGGGTGTGAAAAACTGGGGTGAGAAAAGAAATGGTCTAGCTGGTAAGTTCAAGAATAGGATGGCTCTAGGTCCAAATCTATTGGCTTGTACGAAAATGTTAATAATATCCTTAAATTGGACAAATATATCTTTGGCAATTTTATTTTTTGAAAGGAAAAATCCATTTTTTTTTGTAATCTTTAATATTCGCATTAAATTCAGATCAAAAGAAATTTATATTAAGTTAATTTCATTTTTATCTCAATTGTAATATGATCTAGTTAAACTTTTATAAATCATTTTGTAGAAATTGTTTTAGCCACTAAATGTTTTGAGTTCGAGCTCTTAGAATATAGCTACTATAAAATTTATTAAGAAAAATTTTATTACCCTTGTAGTTATGTATGACTCAAATTTGAATTAGTTTATACCTAATGTTTTTAGTGATTTTTTTTTGTTTTAAAATGCTTCAATGAAAAAATACCATAACTTTCATTCCACTCACTAACTCTAATATTTAACAAAGTTGAAAGATTGATGGCGGTGTTTGTATTAGATTATGACTACAGAGTTGCCTTTTGGGATAATTGATTTCCATAATTTATGTTTGAATTAGAGATCACATAAAATTCATTATGGATTGTGGTTTAAATTAGATAGAGTTGGCCCAAAAACAGCTCAAACCCGGTTGTTGAATGCAAAATCCCATCAATTAGGTATTGTTGGCAAGTCTCTACAATGCAAAAAATTCTTGAAATCTGTATGTCAATCATCATCTTTGTTTCTCTCTTTTGTACCATATATTAATATTAATATTATGCATAAACAGTAGTTTTTAAGTTTATTTTAATTGTTTTACGGAAGTAAAATTATAAATAAAAATAAAAAAAGATAAAAAATAAAAAAATATAAAAAGTGAGTATACATGAATAATTATGCATGTAACACAACTTTTATTTATAAAGACCATGCATATATTTATAAAGACTATGCATATTATAGAACTATCAGAACCTAAGATTGCATAAACCCTAAGCAAATCATTTTCTCAAAATCTTGATATCCTTCCAACGTGATTCCATATAGTGAGACTCATTGTGCTGCGTATAGACTCCAATCTTGAAGTAGTGAGTGTCGTTTCCATGGTCAGGTCCTTGATACTTGAGAACTCCATCAATATAAGCCATTACAGTGGCGGCACCCACGTCATGGATCACATTTGCCCTAAACCACCTGTCGTAGATGTTTTCTTCAAGAACTGGGGATGTGTAATAAGTTAGTGAACCGTTATAAACCCTAAATTGCAGGGTTGTGCTTAGGGTTTTTCCACCAAACACTTGCATGATGGCCACTCCAGTTGTGCCACTTGGCACATACCCATAGCCTTCAAATTGCCATACACCAGATGTATAATCGTAACCCTGAAAATAAATAATGGTATGTTGTTTATGAAGATATTAGTTTGCTGTGTTTGAGACAAGGTAAATAGAGTAGCTTATGTTTGAAATATTACATAACATTTTTTGTCTATTTTTTTTTATCTTGTTTCTTGTTTCTCACAGCAATTTTTTATTAATAAAAAAAATAAGACATAAAATAAAATAAGATATGAAAATGTAATCTAGATAAATCAAGTATAAAAGTAAAAATGTTAGTACTACAAAGTGATAATAAGGTCAAAGTGTCTAGAATAAAGTGGATCTGATTACAAACTATTTTTTAACTTATAGTTTCTATTTAAAATCATTTTGTTCTTTATGTCAGAAAAATTTGCCAAGGCACCATCAACAAGGTTAAAGTTAGAAGAAATGATATATTTACATCCATTGTTTCATATTTTTTTTATATTTTAAATTTTATATTTATTTACAATAATGAAATTATCAATAAAAATTTAAAAATGAAAAATATAAAAATAAATATACACGTATTGATTTAAAGTGAAGATGGCACTTTGACTAGGTGGATCGGGCCATTGGCCACATAGCTGGCAAATATGTTTTTGGCAGAAAAAAATTATAGTTTTTGTTTTCCTTGGCTCACTTTTGTAAATAATTTGAAACTACACCCATTTCTTGTAAAATTTTTCAAAGTCAACCCTAAATAATCAATCAGGAAAAGACCCCTATTGTATTAATTATTGAGAAAAATCCTGCAATTTGTGTAAAAAAAAAACTGTACTTAAAGTGGTTAGAAAGGCTATGTAGTATTATATAAAAAGAGTTCCCATGTGTAAAAGAGTTCCCCAAATAAAGAGGTTCTATATAGACAAAAAATTGCATGTCATATTTATTATTTTATGAATTTAAAATTAGTCGAAAAGTAAAATTAGTTTATTATTTTATTAATTTTAAATTTATAAAATAAAAAATAAAATAAATAATTTTGTCTCAATTCAACTTTTTTGTCTCTCGCATGTAAAGAGCCTCCCCAAGTGCATCAATTCATGTCTACGAAGCTGTAACACAATTGGATCAAATCTAATGTCTCACTGACACAACTATTAATAAATTCAGCTATGAAAAAAATAATTTATTAATAAATTTTAACATATTACAAAACAACGAGACAAAGAATAGATAATTATGATATATACAAGACAGTAAACGAAGATTCAGATACTTACTGTAATGCGAAACTCAGTTCGCGGCCGCGTGGTACCTCCATCAGTGAGACTTGTCTGTATTGTACACCCAAAATCTATGAACTCCATCGACGAAGCTGTAACGCTCATGTGCAGGAATATTGTAAGGTTTTTGAAGCAGAAAATTGGAGTTGTTCAGTGGAACACTGCTGAATCCATGTGTGGGATCCAATATTGCTGGAAATACACAACTGCATAGGGCTGTTTTCTGCAGAATAAACTGCATTAGGGACAGATACACAACTGGTAAGAGCACCATTGGTGGAGATATATCAGAAACTCCAAAAGATGGATAATGTATTATTTAGGATCAATGAATGAAGGTTTGATGATGAAGCTTGCATTGAAAGGATATATATATATATATATATATAGAGAGAGAGAGAGAGAGAGAGAGAGAGAGAGAGAGAGAGAGAGAGAGAGAGAGAGGGATGTAGACTCAGTTGGATGACATGAAAGGGAGGTCCATAAATTTGTGATCATTGCCTAACGTCTCTGAATTTTTCTTAAATGCATTTAGCAAAACAAGGTGCCATTAATACATTTATCAACTGAAAAGATGTACTTTATTCTTCAAGCTTATATTCTTTTAATAAACGTGTTTTGGTTGATGATTCCTAAAAATTTAGGTTGTCTGATAACCTAAATTAACTCAGCGGATAGCTTCCCTTGCAACTATATACTTATCTTTTTGACAGTATGGGATTTGCCACTACAGTCAGTACCTTTAAATATTTATATTTTTTTTATTTATAATTTTAATGTTATAAATAAACTAAAATTAAAAGGTGAGTATACAAAAGGGTGTGTAGATAATTTTTTCATATATATATATATATATATATATTAGAAAGTGCGCAATGATAAAGTAGAGCATGCGCAATACATAGTGTGTTCTTTTATATTTATTGCATGCCAATGTTTATAGCCACAAAGAGGTGTGCATGTGGTCCAAGATAAGTGACAAACGCCGTTGTGGGCATATTTGGAAGTGCAGGTCCCTTGGCGGAAAGTCTCACACCCAAACATTTTTTTTTTTTTTTAAGTTTTTAATATGACTTTTTTTTTCATGTATTTGTAATTAAATAGTATCTTACCTAAAACAAGAATTATACTAAGTACATTTAAACCTTTCTTTTATATATTAATTAGACTTAATTTATACCATAAATACAACAATCTTTCTCTTTAACAATTGACAATTTGTTTATTTATAACAATCTTTACAATTTTATTCTTTTTTTTTTTCATCAGCACATGCAGTAAGTAAAATGTGAATTTTATTTGTTTTTACAAAAAGAGTGAAGGAAAAAAGAAAGACAAAACAAAGCATGACTCTCTAAGTGATCCTAACTATACCTACTACAATTACTCTTTAGTGGATGATATACATTCTCCAAGAAGTCAAAAATGGCTGCAGTGCATCCAATGATTCTACATAATGTGTGGTTATCATTTTCTGTCCAAATTATACTTCAAAATTTATATTCTTTCCCTACTCTACCCGGACCTGATGAAAAAAATGGGATCACTTCTTATGGACTCGTTGAGAATGATTCTGATTATGTTGTTGCTAGCAAATACCGCTATTTTTGGTTTTGGATCTTCCAAATCATTCATCCTATTTCATCAGATCCGGGATGGGATATGGTTCCGAAGGATGAACTGGACAGTTCCAATAACAACCATTTCATCCGGCATACGTATTTTTGATTTTCCAATGGATTTACATCTTTCATTAATGGAAATTTTTTGATGTAGTGACGAATTGTTCTGTTCCGAAGCAAAGATATCCACGGGGCGGTTCGTCCTATTCAGATATTCGCGAATTCAGTAATGCTTTTAATTAACTTCTAAATTTTTGGTCTCTGTTACAATTATGAAAAAGTATTTGTTTGAAATTTTGAATTGTATTGGCACAGCTTTCTTAATGCTATTGTGTTACAAGAGAGATAATAATAGACTTATTGAAGAACACTGTGGATCCTATCTTAACAGTCACCATTGAGAGAGTATATCACCAATTTGACATTTTTACAAATTATTTACAAGAAACAAGGTAAAAAAAGCAAAGGAAGATAAGTATATTATTCAATGCAGTAATCATGGGTTGTCAAATGCAAACTTTGTACCCATCAATTTATTTAATGGTTCACGTCATACTACATTAGTAACTTATCTTACAACACCAAATCCGAGTATATTAAGATGCACTTCCTATACTACTATACATAAAAAAACTACTTTTGATTTTGTTTAGTTCATTTAATACACACTTCATTTTTCTAAAACTTTGCCAACAATAACAATAAATTTTATTCTACTAGGTGAGGTTAATTGCATAGATTACATGATTTTCTTAACTGATTTTATGTTATACTCTCCTCAATATCTCTTCTTATGCAATCATTTTGTATTACTTTTTTGTGCAACCACACATCCATCTTAGCATTATTATTTCTGCTACCTCACTTTGTGCTTTTGTTGTTTCTTTAAAGTGCAACATTCACTGTCATAAAATGTAACTGGTCAAATATCAATATGATAAAACTTATCTTTAAGTTTGATATGTACTTTGCTGTTATAATAACTCCTAATAACTTTTTCTATATTTTAACCGTTCAACTTGTATTATATTTGTGACATCCTTATTACTTTGTAATATTGAACCCAAATACTTAAATTTAAAAATTGTTGGTCTAACATGTTCTCCAATTTTTATATCCAGGACATTTCTATCTTGTTTTTATTAATTTACTAAATTTGCAATGTATATACTCTATGTTACTCATACTCAAACAAAAAAAACTTTGATTCTAGTTTTTGTCTCTAAAGCTCAAATTTAAGGTTAACAAATTCTTTTGATTCCTCAATCAAAATAGATTATTCGCAAATGACATGCATTTAAGGAGAATCTCATGTGTATCCATGATGAGAACATTCAATACTAGATTACACAAAACTTAGCCAATTTGACAATTCTACTGATAAATCAATCCACAAAACAATCAATCTTCAACAAATCAAGCACAGACAGACCCCTCAAATCATGGGGAAATCACGTCCAACCAACTGCAATTAATTAGGGTAAACATATGCTGATTATTTCCTCTTCTCATTAATTATCTTAGTCTTACACTTGTATATATATATATAGGAACCAATTTTACAGAAATTCATCAAGCAATAGAATACACAGATTTATATCTATTACATGTTCATCATCTTGTACATTTACAAACCATTTACAAGGAGCAACATTGCTAAACGATATTATTCTTTTCTATAAAACTAGAGTCTGGACTTCCTACTACCATTTGCAAAAAAACTAGTTCTAATTTTCTTTAGTGCATTTAACACATCCTTCATAGTGGGTCTCTTTTCTGGAGAGTCTGCACAGCAACTCAAGGCCAACTCCACCATATTAGATAAAGAGAATTCCTTAGAAAAAAGAACATGTCTCTCTGATCCCTTGAGTAAATCAGGATCCAGAACATGAACAATTTCACCTGCCATTGCCTCTTGGATCCAAGACTTCAAGCTTAGCCCCTCTACAAACATTTCATCAGTTGGCTTCTTTCTTGTGAAAACTTCCATCAACATAACTCCATAACTGTACACATCTCCTTTTACAGACACAATGCCTTTTGATCCAAATTCTGCCCTCAATCCCAATTTCAAGTAGCCAAATATAAGAATCAAGCTTTAGTGAAGTTTCAATGAGAATAAATATACCAAAAAAAATAGATAATATGAATTTATCATTATAATGTACCTGGTGCAATATAACCAAAAGTAGCCAAGTTGTTGGTATATGATTTGGATTGTCCTTCTTCTAGGAGCTTGGCAATTCCAAAATCACCAACATGAGCAACCATGTCTTCATCTAGCAAAACATTGCTTGGTTTTAGGTCACAGTGAATCACTGGATTTGAGTTATCATGATGGAGATATTCTAATGCCAATGCAACATCTATCATTATATTCAACCTATGCAAGAAACTTAGTTCATAGTTATGAGAATATAGCCACTTTTCTAAGTTCCCATTTGGCATGAATTCCATTACCAGAGCCTTGAAATCAATCACATTTGAACAACTTGTAATGATTCTAACAAGGTTCCGATGGCGCAGATTGCGCATAACTTCACATTCTACGTCAAAACTCCTTAACCCTTCCAGCAAATCCAAGTTGAATACTTTAACTGCAATCAGCATTCCGTCTGAAAGCTTACCTTTGTAGACAGAACCAAAAGCTCCTCTACCAAGAAGATTGCTCTCATCAAATCTCTGTGTTGCCTCCAAAAGTTCAACATAAGGAATTCGCATTGGCAATTGTAAATCCATAGCTGGATCTGGACCTTCATGGTATTTTCTCCGAGATAATAGGAGAGCTGCAAAACCAACTAAAATGGTTATTACAATTAAGGGTAGTGCCAATCCCAATAGAAGCTTTCTTGTTGTCTTATTCTTGTTTGCTCCAACAGCACATGGCTGTAAAGGTCTACCACAGAGTGCATCATTCACCATAAATGATTGCGATGTGAAATTCATAAAGGGACCACCACTGGGAATTTCTCCTTGTAGTCTATTGTAAGATAAGTTGATGAATTTGAGATATTCAAGTTTCTCTAAGGACTTAGGGATCATACCAGATAGAAGATTATGTGACAAGTCTAAGTATTCCAAGCTTAGCATCTTTCCAATTGAATCAGGAATAGGCCCTTGTAACGTATTGTTTGCCAACGAGAGGTTCAATACATTTTGTAAATCATTAATCTGACTCGGAATCTTCCCTGAAAAATGGTTCTTAGAAAGATCCAAGCTTATCACTGCCTTCATATATCCAATCTCTGGTGGCAAATTCCCAGTAAAACCATTTGAAGACAAGTTTACCTCCAAGATATTTGTAAGACTCCCAAAAGCAGAGGGTAGTATTGAGGTTAAATTGTTGGAGTCCAAGTAAAGTTCTCTGAGAAAAGTTAAGTTACCTATGCAGAATGGCACTGACCCAGAAAACAAGTTTCTGCTTAGAACTAACTCACTCAAATTTCTTAGTTGACAAACCTGGTCAGGAATTGCACCCTTTAGCTTGTTGTCTCCAAAATGCAGAAGCTGGATTTTCATTAAGCCATTGAGTGTATCAGGAATTGGCCCAACAAGTTCATTCCAACCAAGTTCTAAGAGATACAAGTTGCTCAAATTTCCAATTTCCTTTGGAATGCTGCCCTTGATCTTGCAATTCCCCAATTCAAGAATTTGAAGAGAACTAGAGAGGTTTCCAATAGAACTAGGAAGGGTTCCGTTGAAGTGATTCGATGATAACCTAAGCTTTTGCAACTGTCTACATTTTGACAGAGAATTGAAGAAGCTAATTTCTTGAGAAGAAGGATCACTAGTTAACATATTTCCATATAGATAGAGACGCTGGATGCTTCTTAAACTCTCTAATGTGTTAGGTATAACTCCGCTAAATTGATTGTCGAATAAAATTAGGTCAAGAAGATTTGTAGCATTGAAAATATTACTGGGAATTTTTCCACTGAAGTTATTAGTGGATATATAAAGGTATTGAAGGTTGGGGATGCTTTGTTCTGGAAAGGATGGAAGATTTCCCGAGAGTTTATTCGTTGATAGTGACAATGTCCGTAAGCTTGAGATGTTGAAGATTTTTGGAGGAATAAATCCTGTCAGAATGTTCTCTTGCAAATGCAATGCCTCTGGGTTAAGCTCTCCTATTTCAGGTGGTATAGAACCTGCAACATTACAGTATATATATATATATATATATATACACATTATTACACAAATTCTCTTCATTTTTGTTTTCTCAAACCTTTAGTTTTACTATATATTCACGCTAGTTCATAGAACAGAAAAATCTTTTTTCATTTTTAGGCAGGATGGGATAGAAAGAAGACATTTTTGACATGGACAAGATGGTTCTCTACATTAACTATTGAGTTGGGACTCAAAATTTGGTCATAGCCCTATCGCATATCCCAGTTTGTCCTGTTGCGAGTGCCCTACCTCTTGGGAACCTAATCTTATAACTATAACCAACCTCAACACTGCATCATTACCAACCATCATGATTTTATTGAAAGTTATTATGGCCAACTTACTCAAAAGCTAAAGCATATTGTAATCTTATAGTAGACTATAATAGAATCCTTAAAAAAAAAAAAAGAAAAACCAGAAAGATACCTGTAAACAAGTTTCTTCCAAAATATATCCGTTTCAACGAAGTGCAATTGATAATTGACCTTGGAATACTTCCCCCAACGTCATTGTTTAATATAGAAATATGTTGCAACGAGTGAGCCTTATCACAAATTTCTGGTGGGAGTTCACCATCAAAGTTGTTATACCGAAGATTGGCCACTCTCAAAGTGGAAAGGTTGAAAAGAGGCAGAAGTGGACCTGTTATATAAAATTGGACAAAAAAATACCTATAGATATTGGATTATATTAAGCTATTTTTGTCAAAATGCATGAACATTAAAATTCTAAATTGCAATTTGAATTGGTATATATAAGTTGAGATTAGAAGAGTGATTGTAGTGTTAATCAATGATTTTTTTTTTTTTTAACAAACACAAAGAAGCAAACTAAGATACCTGTCAGATTGTTGTTGCTAAATTCTAACTCCTCAATCATAGGTAATTTCCCAAATTCAGTAGGTAGGTATCCGTCAAGTTTGTTGCTGGTGAGAGTGAGATATTTGAGCCCTTTACATTGATGCAAACTTGGTGGGATTCGACCAGAAAGTGCATTCCCAGAAAGGTCCAATGATTCCAGATTCGGAAGATTATGACACATATCTGATGGGAGACTCCCAGATAGGTTATTGGAAAACAGTTGAATCTCTTGAAGCATTGACAAGTTGAAAAGGGATGATGGCATGGATCCTGAAAGGTTAATTTTTCTTAAATTCTTCCTTCTAAATTTTCCTCAGATTTTATTAAAAAAAGAAAAAAAGAAAATCAAACTAGTTAATATGGAGACTTTTGAATTCAGTGGTAGGGAAGTCAATTTGGATCTGACCTACAAGGTAGCTTGATTAAATAAATTTTAGAGCTAGATTAGGCCAAAAAAATTAAGACCCAAAAAATTAGCCAGTTAAATATTATTGTATAGAAAGCTTTCTAATTCCTACACCTAGGGTGGATGTGGGATGAGGTGTTGTCCATCTTGGCCATGTCATGAACTTTGTTTGGGACAATAAGGAAATACTAGAAATTTTAAGATATACCTGAAAAGAAGTTACTGCCAAAATACATGACTTGGAGTGTGGAAAGATTGAAGACTGTAGGAGGAATTCTACCAGAAAGCTGATTATGTGCCAAATCCAAAACTTTCAGGTTGGCAAGCCTGCCAAGCTGTGTAAAAACATTCCCCTGAATGAAATTAAAGCTCAAATTCAAAGTGTCCAACAGTGACAAGTTGGATAGTGATATAGGGATGGAACTTGTAAAGCTGTTATTGCAAAGACTCAATTTGTTGAGCTGAATTAACGCTCCCATCCATGGTGGAAACTCCCCAGCGAATTTGTTGGTGCATAAGTTGACAACCTTCAATCTATGTAACAAGGATAACTCTTTGGGCAAATTGCCATGGAAACTATTGTTGTGAAGATCAAGTTCAACTAGGAAAGATAAGTTCCCTAGTTGTGGAGGAATTGAACCACTCAAATTCATATTTGGCAGAGTCAAGGCTGTGACTCTTCCATTTGAGACATTGCAAGTGACTCCAAACCAGTTGCATACAGAGGAAGAACTAGACCAGTTATTGGCCATGATATTATGAGGATCCAAAGTGATAAGGGATTTGAAGGCTAGAAGTGCAGATTGGTCTGTTGTGATGTTGGTGCTGCTCTGTGCTGAAGAGGATAGGAAATAGTGAGCTGACAGCATGAGGAAAGAGAAGAGCTCCATGACTGTGGATGTAACCTGAGATTATGCTATAATTTTGGCCACGCAAAGATAGAGAGAGTGGCAGTATATATATTAAGCAAAAAGAAAAAAAATAGCAATGAATGATCAGACTTGTAAGGAAAAAGGAAGAGCGCAATTGAGAGAATGTTTGAAAAACCGAAAGGAAAAACGCAAGCTCGTGGATGGAAAAGATGAAATTTGACTTAATACATCAGCGAGTGACGTTGACATTTCTCCTTTGTCCTAAATAAAATGAGAACGTTGAGTTTTTTATAGTGACATGAGGAAAGGGATAGACTCAAATTCGGAAAATGAGAAAATTAAAGCCTTTGTTATACCGTTTTTGTCACGGTAACTCTTCTAAAAAAAATCATTTACACATCTAAATTTATACACCTTAAAATTATAACTTTTTTTAATTATAATACAAAAATAAAATTATAAATAAAAAATAATATATATATATATATATATATATATATATATATATATATAAATAAATATACAAATATAACACTAGTCTCCCCTCTTTCTCCCCTAAAGAGTCAGCATCATGGCTTTGCAGAGTCCAAAATCAACAAATCAAACTGAGTTTTCACATTATCTTTGGCAGACTAATAACCTAATATCCGAACCCGCAAGTAATGTTTTTGGTCAATGTCAGGGCCCAGTTCATGTAAACAATTCATGTCTATAGTTTCAAGCTTTCTTACCGAAGTGTCAAAAGCAGATCATGCAGCAGAAGAAATCAAGCGCCCATTTGTCCTTTTCTTTGCCATTTGTAACAACACAACAAAAAGGAATGACCAGTCATCATGGGATGAGAGAATTCCAAATAGAAAAATATTATGCCGAGAAAAAGATTGCCAATGCAGTTCCGTACGTCATAACTCAGAATTGAATAATTAGTAGGTAATTGTTAAGTTATTTCAATTCAAGTTGGCAGTGTTATTTTCTAGATTTTGGTGGGATTTGCATTTTGAAACTGTGGCCATTGCAAAGATTTTAAAAATGGGAAACTGTAGTTTTACACTTTTTTTACGCAGACGTGTATAACTTGTATGACTAAAATTGTGAATAATATATATATATATATATATATATATATATATATATATATATATATATATATATATATTTATATATATTTTAAAATTGTGGTAAATTAATTTTTTTATTTCTTTTCATTACAAATAGTTAATGGAGAATGTTATATGAAATGTTTTTTTTTTCACAAATGTTTATTAGTACAATTTACTCTCAGACACTTTAAAAGCATATTAATTTTTATACTGATAAATGCTTAATAGTACACGTTGAGAGAATATGTTTCACATTAACATTTTTTTGTTAATGATTTGTTATAGAAATAAATAAAAAAATTAATTTATTATGATTTTAAAGTACTAAGAATTAAATAAATAAAATTAAAATGTAAAAAATTAATTTATCATAGAAATTAAATTAACAAAATTAAAGTATAAAAAATTAATTTATCATAATGAGTAAGTGAAGAAGCAAAAGGAAATTTTATCTACTTTTTTATCCCATCCAGTCTTTAGCTGTTTTTTTGTCCTTCAAAACTATCACATTTTTAGAGTTTTAACACTTTGTTAAAATTATTTTTTCTATAATTACTCATTAATTAATTAAAGATAGTTTACTTATTCTCTCAATTAAAAAAGTTAAATATATAATAATATAGTCAAAGTGTTATTGTAATTGATAATATTATCAATTAATTTCTATGTAATAAACTTAAACAAGTAAAGATATCGGACAGGGAGTATGCGTTTCTTAGGGAACTGCTTAATCAGAAACGGAACCGAGGTAGAGTATATACGAGTATTGTACTAATCCCTGTCATGTTCTTTGCTATTTCTATTGTTGACGTTCATTAATTTTAACTCATTTCCTTACCTAATACTTGCTAATGTCAAAGTCACAAACTTTAAGTCTCTGGTTCTGTTAATAAAATATGAGCTAATACTTCTCACCTTACAAAAAATAAAAAAATAAAAATAAAAATTCAAGGATCATAACGAATCAGCAAATAGAAATATTTTATTCCAAAATTATTTATCAAGAAAAATATTACGTAACCAAAAGATTGCATAAATATATATTCTATTCAAACAAACTATTTTCTAAAAATTTTGATATCCTTCCAACGTGATTCCATATAGCTAGAAGAATCATTTTGTTCATAGACTCCAAACTTGAAATAGTGAGTGGCATCTCCACGACCATTTCCCTGATACTTAAGAACCCCATCAATGTAAACCTTTACAGTAGAAGCACCCACATCATGAATCACATTAACCCTAAACCACCTGTTATAGGTATTTTGTAGAAGAACTGGGGACCTGTAATAAGTGAGTGAACCATCATAAACCCTAAGCTGTAGGGTTGTGGCAGAAGAGGTTCCACCAAGCACTTGCATAATGCACACCCCACTTGAGCCACTTGGGACATACCCATAACCTTCAAATTGCCATACACCAGATGTGTAATCGTATCCCTGAAAAATAAAATGGAGACTAATTAATTGGTAAGCGAAATTTTGGAGGTGCAACTTTAGGATGATTAAGTTGATTAGTTATGAGAATTTCAGGATCCATTCTGATAGACTTAAAAGAAAAATACTTTTAAAATATAAAAGTATAGTAGAAATAAAAATTAAAAATAAAATTATTTAAAAGTAAAAAATTATTGTATTTTGATATAATCAAAAAACGCTTCTACCTTTTTTTTAAAAAAAATACAAGAACAATTTTGTCATTAAAAATGAATCATGAATATGCTTTTGTTTTTATTAAAAACATTTTCTCTTCTTTTGAAAACAACTTCTAGATATATTTTATAAAAAAAATCCAAAAATTCTAAAATTACAGTGAAGAACTTTTTTATTTTTGTCAAAGATACTTCTAGAAAAAAAAAGAAAAGTCCAAACCGAGTTCTAAAGCAACTCGTAAGAGATGAGTTCAAACTTTAATGCTGTCATGAGACAAGAAGATAAAGAAATGAAAGGTATCAGATGCAGAAAATGTCTCTGCATCACTTACAGTCACACGGATCTCTGTACGAGGAGCTGTATTACTGGTGGGCGTGTGAGGTTTGTCCGTAGAGTAGACCCAAAATTTATGAACTCCATTTTTGAAGCTGTAACGCTGATCTTGAGGAACATCATAAGGTTTCTGAACCGCAAAATTGGAATTGGACAATGGAAGACGAGTGAACCCTTGTGTGGGATCAACTGCTAGAGTACTGGTTTGGAGCAAGATGAACAGCAATAGGGAAAGATACACAATTGGTAAGAGTATCATTGTAGGAGATTTATCAGAAATTCTTACGTGATGATGATTGATATATGAGATAGGATGAGGCTTGAGACTGAAGCAATCGTTGTATGATCTATATATAGATAGAGAGCGGTGGTATTGTAACTATATATGTTTGACAAGTTCTCATTCAACATTGTTATGTCTAATTATTCATTAAAAATTGTGTATAGCAACAAAATCATTTTACTCTATAGCTTAAACTGTAAAGTTAATGTTTTGTTCAAATCTTTTGATTAAAGAAGGTGTGATATTATATAAAAAAATATATTACATAAAAAGAGCCACGACTAACTAACATTTCGTAAGTTTTCAATTTTATTCTAAAATTATATATATATGATATACTCTTCACCCTTAATTTTTCTTTAATTAACATTTGTTAATATACTTTTACTCTCCGATCTTTTTTCTAAATATTGGTTCCACTCTTGATATCACCTAAAAACTTGTGCTGTTTAGAAGAAAAAAAAAAAATATTGATTTAGGGCGTAACATATTTGACACGTTTAGCGTTGATTTTCATATTGGGAAGCACATACATGTAGTCTTGTGACATATTCAACGTTTGGCCACAAGAGGTGCATGTTGGTCCAAAATGAATGATACATATAGTCACAAGCAACTTTGAAAATTGCAGCATCCTTTGCGGAAAGAAAAAATTCTATGTGAACATTTGTTATTCTATATTTACTATATTATAATTATTTCTAATAGAATTAAAATTATTATAAAATAAAATAAATAACATTCATCACGGACGAGTCATATTTGGTGGATGCATGCACATGTATTCTCTAAGAAGCCAGCACCAAAAGAAGGAGACAAAAAAAGAAAAAAAAAAAAAGAAAAGAAAAATATCGAAAACGTCAATATTGGCTGCATGCAAGGAATCTTCGAACTCTTTCCTCTTCAAATTTCACTTCAAAATTACTTGCCTTGTGTCAATTTGTTATCACTGTCAAGAAAACTAAATAGGGGTCTCGTCTTGTAATTTTTAATCTTTCAAGGGTTAAATATGTTTTTCAGATCCAAATTGAAGTATTAAAGTAAGTACGATTCAGTTTATTATTTAGATTAATTTTTAAAATATCCAAACCACAAACTTATTCATAATGTATAATTTGCAAAAAAAATTCATTCTAAACCAAACCAAGCACCGTACAGAGTATTAGTTCAGATTCTAGGGGGATTTGGTTTAAAAATGATTTACTAAAAATAAGGGGGCAAATGAAAAGAAATAAAAGATAACAAAACTACCAAAAGATACAGTTTTTTCCTATTAAAATGGGCTTCCTATTACCATTTGTAAAAAATAAGTTTTGATTTTGTTTAGTCCATCTACCACATCCTTCATACTAGATCTCTTTTCTGGAGAGTCTGCACAACAATTCAAAGCCAACTCCATGATACTTGATAAACAGACTTTCTTTGTGGAAGCAACATGTTCCTCAGATCCCTCAAGTAAATCGGGATCTACAACATGAACAATTTCACCTGCTGCCATGGACTGTTGAATCCATGAAATCAAGCTTAGGCCATCTACAAATATTTCATCAGTTGGCTTCCTTCTTGTGAATACTTCCATCAACATTACTCCGTAACTGTAGACATCTCCTTTTATTGATACAATGCCTTTTGATCCAAATTCTGTCAATCACAATTTCAAGTAGTAAAAATAAGAATTAAGCTTTAGGAAAGTTTCTGTTAGAATGAATATACTGAAAATGTTAAAAAAATAAAGAAATAGATCATGCCAATATTTCATTACAACATACATACCTGGTGCAACATAACCGAAAGTAGCAAAGTTGTTGGTATATGTTTTAGATTGTCCTTCATCTAAGAGTTTAGAAATTCCAAAATCACAAACACGGGCGACCATATTTTCATCTAGTAAAATATTGCTTGGCTTTAAGTCACAATGAATTACTGAATTTGAGTTACCATGATGGAGATACTCCAATGCTAATGCAACATCTATCATTGTGTTCAATCTTTGTAAGAAATTCATGGCATGGTTATGAGAATATAGCCATTTCTCTAAGTTCCCGTTTGGCACAAATTCCATTACCAATGCTTTGAAGTCAACTGCATTAGAACAACTGCTAATAATTTTAACAAGGTTACGATGACGAAGATTGCGCATTGCTTCACATTCTACATCAAAACTCCTTGATGCTTCTTGCGATTCCAAATTGAAAACTTTAACCGCTATCACCATTCCATTTGGAAGCTTGCCTTTGAAGACTGAACCAAAACCTCCTTTCCCAAGAAGATTACTCTCATCAAATCTTTGAGTTGCTTCCATAATTTCATGGTACGAAATTCGCCTTGGCAATTGAAATGATGGTAAGTCTGAAGCTCTTGGATGTTCATTTTTCTTTCTCCTGCATGATAGAAGAATTGCACAGCCAACAAAAAAGCTTATCACAACAACTAAAGGTAGTGTCAGTGCCAGTATAAGCTTTTCTGTTTTCCTACTATGCTTTTCTGTAATGGAACATGGCTGCACAGGTCTACCACACAGTGCATTATTCACCAGAAATGATTCAGATGTGAAATTAACAAAAGCCCCACCAGTAGGAATTTCTCCTTCTAATCTATTGTTAGACAAATTCATGAATTGGAGATAAGCAAGTTTCTCTAATGACTTAGGAATGATTCCTGAAAGGAGATTATGTGATAAATCCAAGAACTCCAAGCTTAGCATGTTGCCCATTGAATCAGGAATAGCTCCTTGTAACATATTATTAGATAATGAGAGGTTCAATATATTCTTCAAGCCGTCGATCCCATTAGGAATGCTTCCTGAAATCTGATTTCTTGACAAATCCAATTTTATAACAGCATTCATACCACCAATGTCATTGGGCAAATTTCCACTCAAACCATTTGAGGATAAGTTTACCTCTAAGATATCAGCAAGACCCCAAAGGGAAGAGGGAATTGAAGACTTCAATTCATTGGAATCCAAGTAGAGCTTTCTCAGGGAATTAAGCTGCCTCAAACATCCTGGCACTGCTCCAGAAATCTTATTATTACTTAGAAGCAAACTATCCAAAATTTGTAGCTGACAAAGCTGACTAGGAATGGAGCCATTCAATTTGTTATTTGCTAAATCCAAACGTTGGAGGTGCACTAAACCACCGAGTATACTAGGAATTGGTCCAACAAGTTCATTACCACTTAAAGATAAATCAAACAAGTTCCTTAAGTTGCCAATCTGTGAAGGAATCTCACCCTTGAGATTGCAGTTCCAGCAATCAAACATTTGAAGAGAGGTAGAAAGATTTCCAATAGAACTTGGAAGTGTTCCATTAAGAGGATTCAATGACAACAAAAGCCTTTGCAATTTTCTGCAGTTTGTCAATGAAGTTAGGAAGCTAATTTCTGGGGAAGCAGGATCACTAGTCAACCTATTATTTACCAGATAAAGGATTTCAATGTTTATCAAATTGCCTATTGAGTTAGGAATAACTCCTGAAAATGAATTGTTGGCAAGTACTAGCTCAATGAGGTTTGTAGCATTGAAGAGGCTGCTTGGGATTTCTCCACTGAGATTCATGAGGCTTGAAAGGTAAAGATATTGGAGATTGGAGAGGCTATGGTGTGAAGAAATTGGAAGGCTGCCTGAAAGTTTATTTGTTGATAGAGACAAGCTCTTTAACCCTGAGATGTTGAAAATGTTTGCAGGAATAGATCCTGTCAGTTTGTTCCCTTGTAGATGCAGTGTGTTAAGGTTACGTAAGTGGTCACCTATTTCATTTGGTATATAACCTGCAGATTAGAGCAATTTCAATCAACCACAATGCTGTCATAGCACTCAAAATATCAATCAACTATGTCCTATAAAAAGGAGCAATTTGAGCTTTCATGAGTCAATAAGTGAAAGTATAATTGTGAATTACCCAACTTCAAGAGCATGCTTGGAATTTATCGATGCTTAATGAGGGGCATAGTTATAATTTAATTTTTCCCTCCTTTAGGACATTTTGGAGCGAAATTTCCTAACTCCCCCCAAAAAATAAAATAAAAATAAAAATAATTGGACAGCCCTCTTCTCTCCCCATTCTTCACTTTTCTTTCACTTCTTAGGTTTTAGATCTCCATCTTCTTCCTCTTGCAAGCCTCTATGACTATGGGCGGAATAGAAGCTTGTAACCAGCCTAGGAAAGCTAGAAAACATCCAGGGGACTCCTGATACTGTTTTGGCATTTTCAATGAATCTTGGTGTTCTCATTGCAAGTTTGTAACTGTTGTTTCTACTCTAAATCCACATATTTCTAGTCATATTTCTAGATGGGTAATCCTTGTTTTATGGAGGATTAATAGTGGTGATGATTTTGTATAGGTTATTCTTTGACTATTGCTTGAATTTGGAGTAATCATGGTTCATGGGTTATTAAATCCTAGTAAGATTAAATGATTGTTTTCGAATTTTAAGCTCATTGTTACTGAAAAATATATATAGTTTAGAAAAGTACCTGTAAAGAGGTTATTTCCTAAGAATAATCGTTTCATTGTAGTGCAGTTGCCAATTGACCTTGGAATGCTTCCCCCAACATTGTTGTTTAATATAGAAATTTGTTCAAGTGAATGAGCCCGTTGACACATTTCTTGTGGTAACTCACCTCCAAACTCGTTGTTCCGAAGATTAATTAATCTCAAAGTGGAGATGTTGAAAAGAGATGCCGGAAGTGGACCTGTTTATATCAATGGGACTTAATAAACATTGATTCTTATATGGATTGCTAATAGAAGAGCTCTTTGAAACCCTAATTTTGCCAAACAGTATAATTTCATGATAACTTCTAAACTATAATTTCAATGATTTACGCATCTGCAAGCAACAGTGTCAAACAGTATAATTTCAATTGGTATGTATAATGAAGAAACATAAGTGTTCAATTAAGATAGACGAGGACAATTACAATAACAATAGTAATAGCAAGAAGCTTGATTTTACTAAGCAAGTTCGGCTACTTGAATTACATAATGCTATTAGATTCTATCAGAAATTAAGATAAACAAAATAAAGAAATTAATTAAAGTACCTGTGAGATTGTTGTTGCTGAGATCTAACTCCTCAAGCATAGGTAATTTGCCGATTTCAGTAGGAAGGTATCCGCCAAATCTGTTGCTGATCATTCTTAGATATTTGAGCTCCTTACATTGATGCAAACTCGATGGAATTTGACCAGAAAAAGGATTCCCAGAAAGGTCCAGTCTTTCAAGATTTGGAAGACTATGGCACATATCTGGTGGAAGAGTTCCAGATAGATTATTGTAAATGAATTGAATCTCTTGAAGTGTTGACACATTGAATACAGATGATGGTATGGTGCCAGAAAGGTTGTTCTTGTTCAAATTTATGCTTCTTAGATGTGGAAGATCACCAATTTTTTGAGGAATGTTTCCTAGCATTTATAAAGGAGAAGTTAAATAAGTCAACCTTGCAGAATTTCCAATTTAAATATTTACCCAGAGACAAAATCTAATAAATAAATATCTGGTTAAGAAACTTTTTTCCTGTGAATAAAACTATTTAAAGCAAACCTAATTTCACATTATGGTCTGATTTATATTAAGTTAAAAAAAAATAAGAGAAAATAATATTTTTTTTATGAATACAAGTTTAGATAAGTTAGATTGGGGTACACCAAGATCAAAATATCTCTTAAATATTAAAGAGTGTTTGCAGAAACACTTATTGATCACTCACCACCAAGTCCTCATGTTGCAGACGGAATAGTGTTTAATTGATTCTGACCTTGTATATATAATTAATTGATTATGTTCTTGGTTTCACGTTAAGAAGAATTTAAATAATACTAACTAATTACCATTGTCAACTTATTTTAACAGAAAATCACAATATAAAAGAAACGTGTGAAATTTGACTTTTTTGAAGAAAGATTAATTTTCAAGGGGAACCTACAATAATAAAAAATGAATCTCTTTTAATAAGGTCAGTTCTAAAATTTTAAACTTATAACTCTTTTCTCACAACATGTTTTAGTATTTGATCTATTTTTTACTAACTCAATGCCTTGTTGGTTGAAGGTGATTTTCCAATCATTACGAGGTAATCAAATTCCATATCCATTTGAGTAGTGCGTGCATTAATTCAAAGCACAAGCATTAAAATATGTATATAATTTTTGGTTGATAAAAATAGATAAAGTGGTTAAACCATATATACAAACTGAATAACACAGAAACTATCAACACTAAAGAATAAATTTTGGTAAACAGAATATACCTGAAAAGGAGTTATACCCAAAATCTATCACTTGGAGTGAAGATATATTGAATATTGAAGAAGGAATGTTGCTAGAAAGCTTATTATTTGCCAAATCCAGCACTGTCAAGTTGGGAAGTTTACCAAGCTGAGGAGGAATAATCCCTTCAATGAAGTTAAAACTCAAGTTCAAAGTTTGCAGCTGTGACATGTTGGAGAGCGATGGGGAGATAGAACCTGCAAAACTATTATTGCAGAGGATCAATTGTTGGAGCTCAAACAATTCTGCCATCCATGGCGGAAATTTTCCAGTAAAATTGTTGGCGCATAAGTTGAACACCTTCAATCTATGCAAGGAGGATAACTCTTCGGGCAAATCGCCGCGAAAATTATTGTTGTGAAGATCAAGTTCTACAAGGAAAGATAGGTTCCCTAAATGTGGAGGAATTGAACCACTTAAATTCATGTTTGGTAGAGCCAAGGCTGTGACTCTTGCATTTGAGACATTGCAAGTGACTCCAAACCAGTGGCATACACAGGAAGAAGTAGACCAGTTATTGGCCAAGATATTGTGAGGATCCAAAGTGATATAAGATTTGAAGGCTAGAAGTGCAGATTGGTCTGTTGTGATGCTGGCTGAGGAGGCCATAAAATGGTGTGCTAACAATATGAGAAGAAAGAAAAAGAAGCAAGTCTGTGCCATTACTGCACGTTGAGGGTGATCAAAGGGGAAGGGAGAATTGCAATATATATATATATATATATATATGTGTGTGTGTGTGTGTGTGTGTGTGTGTCGGTGTGTGTGCGTGAAACATTATTGCCAAGTCAATTTCTGTGGGAAGAGTGAGACCTAAAATAAATAGGCAATGGCATTAAGCCAAATTCTATTGTCTTACTCTTTAAATATTGATAATTACATTTCTTGACTCTACATAACTATACATATTAGTGTATATATTTGGGGAAATGAGGTTAATCATATCAATCAAAACATGTTATTGGGATTTATTAGTAACTAAATTCTTCAACTATTATTCTAAATGAATTTTAAGTTTAAGAGGAGAGTTGTATTAAGTCTTCATTAGTTATTGTATACTTTGTAGAAAATCTTATTAAGATAGATCAACAGTGAATATATTTAATTTAGAGCTTAATTCAAAACGGATTGACCATTAATTAATTAAACATAATGGCTTCTTGATGTAATCACTCATTCATCAACCTTATAAATTAAGGTATTAATAGAAAAATGGAGTTAAATTAGTAGTTGTTACTTCAGCAAAATTCTTGCTAACATTCTCACTCCAAATTGATTTTCTTTCGGACGAGCTTGCAAGCCTTAAATTAATATCTTGCTTCCCCTTCTATTCATGTAAAAAAAAAAGGAGAAGTGTTAAGAGTAATATTTTCACTGTGTGCTTGTCGGCTCCGTTTCTAATGGGGAGTCATAAATTATCCAAAAAAAAATCTCCTTTGATCCCTATAACACTTTTTTATCTGTCTATGCATATTATATTATTTCTCTTACTTATATATTTATAATTTTATTCTCATAATCAATCCAAAACACAATATGTAAAGAAAAGGTCCCAAAGGAAAATTTCATATCCCAAGGTATTTGTCATTTTCTATGTGTTGAAAATTCAAAGGGAAAAGTTGTGTTTGCGTTACTTTGCAAACACCCATGTGTATAGAAACTAAATATTTTGCTTTACTGTCTATTTTAAACTTTATTCTATGACCTTAAGATTAATTAAAAATTAAATTTAGAATTAATTTATATTTTTAATTAATTCTAAATTTATAAAATAAAATTTGAGATAAGTAATAAAATAAAATATTTTATTTAATGTTATTTATAAGAATAAAATTATAAAAATATTAAAAATTGTGTAATAAATAAATATGGATAAATAAGAGTGCAACTATTTTGTGTGTGTCCTTCCATGCGTGTGAATTAATATTGGAAGTTGTGTTGAACAAAGCAGATATTGCTGGCGGCCGGCGGGCTGCCGTGTTGACCATATAACTCATCTCATAAAACCTGTATGGCATTATAATTCAGTCTCAATTTTATATTAGAATTTTATTCAAGTTGGTGGTCAACAAATTAATCTATATTCACTATTTAATTGCAAAATCTTTTCATCAAATTTCTGTATCAGATCTCATTTGAATTATTTGAATATATATATATATATATATATATATATATATATATATATATATATATATATATATATATATATATTCTGTTTTTTTATTGGATTCTGTTTTTTTTTTTTAAGAAATGTTAATCAAATAAATTCTGTAAATGTTAACAACAAAAACTACAATCAATATTACTCCCACTAAAAGTTTGGCTATAGATTAACATAATTTGTTTAGCAAAAAATTTATTAAGAGAATATAGTATTCTTGATATTTAACAATATTTTTCTTCTGAAAATTCTTGAATTCCCAATGAGTGAGAAAAGAAAAAAAAAAAAAAGGAAGAAAGATCTGGTGGTTCAATCTCCAAGCAACAAAAGTATAAAATAAAATTAAAAAAAAAAAGAAGAAGCTCTGACCAATCTTCTTATCACAATATATGGTTCAAATAAGAATAATTTGTTAGAATATCTATAACTATAAATACTTCTAGATAATTGTCAAATTCGGAGTCTATTATTTATGATAAACTAATGATAGAATAAGTTTGAGGTTTTGCTTAAATTAAATTTAAATATCAAATTTGTTTTTTATTAGCTTATATACGAGATACCGTTCACACTAACCTCTTTTGTGAGGGGAATTTGCAAAGGAATTTAAAGTGAACTCTAAAATATACTAAATTCGTCTTAATTGTATTTTTACACCTCTTTATCCAGAAATATAATTTATTAGAGAATTTTTTTTTCTTTACACTATCGTTAATTTAAAAAAAGATACTCATATTTTAAAATAGATAAAATAAATCTTTATATTTCAAGTCTAGAATAAAAGTAAATCTTCTGTACAAACAAAAAAAATCTCAACAAAATCTATTTTTGTTCTTAGTTTGAAATTTAAAGGTTCATTTTGTCTAATTTAAAATATTAAAATTTTTTTTAAAATTAGTGATATTGTGAGGGGATAAAAAGAGAATTTTCTTAATTTATTATCTCATTTAGTATCATATTTTTTGTCCCATAAATTTTGATTAAACAATGGTATACACATTTATGGAATTAGAATATATTTATAATTTCAAAATAATGAAGCCATTAAAAAAAAAAAAAAAAATTTCTTTCACTTTATCACCGGCTAACTTCTTAAATACCTGTCTAAGTCCAATTATGCATAACTAATAAAAAGCCCTTTTCAGATATAAATACAACCATTGTCAATTATAACCACCTATAAATTCATCATATATTTGCGTGGGATCACATTTCCTGCAGTATTTTCTTTTAATAAGAGAAAAAAAAAACTTTAAAATAATATTGTACATATTATTAAATTATTAAAAATAAATTTTTACTTTATAAAAAATAGTGAGATATAAAATAAAATATATATGTGTGTGTGTGTGTGATTATAAAAATTATAAATAAAAAAGAGAGCTAAAAACAGTAAAAAGTGAATACAAACAAAATAGATGAATATAAAACTTTGGAGGATCAAGCGATCCAAGTCGCCCAATCTCCCAACCAACCAAGCTCGCGCTTACCTCTCCAATCTCAATATTGGCATCATCAGTGATTCAATAATGACTTCAAGCTTAACCTCTCTACAAATATTTCACCTTCTGACTTCTTCTAAATACTTTCAACAAGGTAACTTTATAGCCCCCAAGATATATTTTTCATCATCACTATTTTTCAAAGTTAGATTAAATATTGTGAAACTATTATAATTGTGTTAAATATAAAATTTATCATAATTTTTTTTAATAACTTAAACTTTTAGAATATACTGATTTTTGACATGGTATCAAAATTTTTATAATCTTATAATCAATAGTATTATTTCTCTACTAATACTTTTTTAATAAATTATAATTAAATACAATTTTAGTATATGATGTAAGTGAGTTTTGTGTTACTTTTACTTTTTAAGTTCAAATGACTTTCTTGTACAGGAACATATTAAATATTTTTTTTCTAATAACTTAAGCTTTGATAAGTTCCAATGCTTGCACAGCTGCGTTACTCTTCATCTGTTTCTGAAGTCATCAATAATTCAATATTTGAACGCACAACAATCTCATCCCATAATTTTGTCATTATCAGTCTATTCAAACTGAAAAGATAATAACGTAGGTTGCTACAGTGAGTTGACATTGCTGGCGCTGTTCCCATTTATATCACATTCATGCATATAGAACCAGTTTGATGACACAGTTTAAGTTATAATAAATTGTCTATTCAAGTTGTTGGTCAACAAGAAGGTGGTTGATAAAACGTGTATGGACAGCTACCTCCGCCACATTGACCTCCACCACATTGAATGTATTTGGAATATCTAGAAGATTTCAGTGGCCACTGTTATCAGAAAATGATTAAATGATTGTACAGAAGATGTCTATGGATAAGTTGCAGACGGACAACTAAGAAAAGGGGTAAAGGAGAGCAAAATTTTGCAAGAGGTATATAGAAACTTAGGAATGGTGGCAAGTCAATATAAGATGAATAAGTGTGTAAATATTTAAAAAGGGACAATTACTTATGATAAACAATATATATTAAGAATTATTTTTTTTAAGAGGTAATTGCTTCTAATTCTTTGAACTTAGGTCTGTTTTTGATAAGTTTAATTTATAACTTCATGATATGATTAAACAATCATACAAAAAACCTCAATGAATAAGGTATACCCATTCCTTATAACATCTTATCAGCACGAAATTCTAATTATAAACTCTTATATTAATGTGTATGATAGGTTTAACTTTCTTATTCTGTCATAACAAGAGTCAACAATTATCCCTTGTAATCATTGGTAGTATTTACTAATTATCTTGTGCTTATTTCACTTTACAAATCTTCCAATTTATCATAAATAAATGCAAGTGACAACAGGTACAACAACCTACGCTTTCGCATTTCTTTTGCACCCTTTTATAGTATGAAAGGAGGAAACAATAAAGCTGACTACAAAATACTCAAAGAGCTACATACATCAAAAGGGGCAATCCCCACAAAACTCAAAAAAGACTAAATTTCATTTCTATAGCTTTTTTTTGCTTATTCTTATTTACCGAACATGGTTTCCTTCTCACATTAAAGATCCTTAATCACCCGAGTATGTATAATAAACAGATTACATTTAGCCAATTTGAACTATTTTGCTAAAACACAAACGGAAAAATATAATAAACACAACGCTACTAACCAAACTTATTTTTGCCTAACTAATCTGGACTTCCTATTACAGTTTGCAAAAAACTAGTCTTGATTTTGTTTAGCTCACTTAACACATCCTTCATAGAAATCCTCTCACTCGGGGAATCTGCACAACAATTCAAAGCCAGCTCCATGATACGTGACAAAGAGATTTCCTTTGCAGAAGTAACATGTGGCTCAGATCCCTCAAGTAAAGCAGAATCTACAACACTAACTATCTCATCTGGCATTGAATCTTCTATCCAGGACTTTAAGCTTATCCCCTCTACAAACATGTCATCGGTTGGCTTCTTTCTTGTAAATACTTCCATCAACATAACTCCATAACTGTACACATCTCCTTTATAGAAACAATGCCTCTTGATCCATATTCTGCCATCAATCATAATAAAAAGTAGTTAAGAAAACAATGATGCTTTGGTAAGAGGTAAAGGGAATAAAACAAATGTCATTGCTACATACCTGGTGCAATATAACCAAAAGTAGCCAAGTTATTGGTGCGTGTTTCTGATTGCCCTTCTGCTAAGAGTTTAGAAATGCCAAAATCACTAACATGAGCAACCATATTTTCATCCAATAAAACATTGCTTGGCTTTAGGTCACGGTGAACCACTTGTTGTGAGTTACCATGATGGAGATACTCCAATGCTGCTGCAACATCTATCATAATATTCAGCCTTTGCATGAAATTTATCACATAGTCATGAGAATACAACCACTTCTCTAAGCTCCCATTTGGCATAAATTCCATTATCAATGCTTTGAAATCAACTGCATTTGAACAACTACTAATGATTTTAACAAGGTTACGTTGGCGAATATTGCGCATTACTTCACATTCTACATCAAAGCTCCTTAGTGCTTCCGATAAATCCAAGTTGAACACTTTAACTGCAACCAGCATTCCACTTGAAAGTTCACCTTTGAAGACAGAACCAAAAGCTCCTCGACCCAGAAGATTTCTCCATCAAATCTCTGTGTTGCCTCCAAAAGTTCAACATAGGAAATTCGCATTGCCAACTGGATATCCATGATAGCTGTACTTGGACCTTTTCTCCACCACAACAGGAAAATTGCAGAACCAATGAAAATGCTTATGACAATTAAGGGCAGTGCCAATCCCAATAGAAGCATTTTTGCTGTCTTACTCTTTGCTACAATAGGACATGGTTGTAAAGGTCTACCACAGAGTCCATCATTTCCTACAAATGATTGAGATGTGAAATTTACGAAAGGCCCATCACTAGGAATTTCTCCTTGAAGTCTATTATAAGACAAATTGATGAATTTGAGATAACCAAGTTTCTCTAATGACTTTGGGATGATGCCAGATAGAAGATTACGTGACAAGTCCAAGAATTCCAAGCTTAGAATCTTTCCAATTGAATCAGGAATAGGCCCCTGTAACATATTGTTTGCCAATGAGAGGTTCAATAGATTTTGTAAATCATTAATCTGACTCGGAATCTTCTCAACAACTCAAACTCAGTTGTTGAATGCAAAATCTCATCAATTAGGTATTGTTGGCAAGTCTCTACAATGCAAAAAATTCTTGAAATCTGTATGTCAATCATCATCTTTGATTCTCTCTTTTGTAGCCTATATTAATTTTAATATTATGCATAAACAGTAGTTTTCAAGTTTATTTTAATTGTTTTACAAAAGTAAAATTATAAATAAAAAAATATAAAAAAATAAAAATAAATGTGCATAAATAACTGTGCAGATAACACAATTTTTATTTATAAAGATCACGCATATTATAGAACTATCAGAACCTAAGATTGCATAAACCCTAAGCAAATCATTTTCTCAAAATCTTGATATCCTTCCAACGTGATTCCATATAGTGAGACTCATTGTGCTGCGTATAGACTCCAATCTTGAAGTAGTGAGTGTCGTTTCCATGGTCAGGTCCTTGATACTTGAGAACTCCATCAATATAAGCCATTACAGTGGCGGCACCCACGTCATGGATCACATTTGCCCTAAACCACCTGTCGTAGATGTTTTCTTCAAGAACTGGGGATGTGTAATAAGTTAGTGAACCGTTATAAACCCTAAATTGCAGGGTTGTGCTTAGGGTTTTTCCACCAAACACTTGCATGATGGCCACTCCAGTTGTGCCATTTGGCACATACCCATAGCCTTCAAATTGCCATACACCAGATGTATAATCGTAACCCTGAAAATAAATAATGGTATGTTGTTTATGAAGATATTAGTTTGCTGTGTTTGAGACAAGGTAAATAGAGTAGTTTATGTTTGAAATATTACATAACATTTTTTGTCTATTTTTTTTTATCTTGTTTCTTGTTTCTCACAGCAATTTTTTATTAATAAAAAAAATAAGATATAAATAAAATAAGATATGAAAATGTAATCTAGATAAATCAAGTATAAAAGTAAAAATGTTAGTACTACAAAGTGGTAATAAGGTCAAAGTGTCTAGAATAAAGTGGATCTGATTACAAACTATTTTTTAAATTATAGTTTCTATTTAAAATCATTTTGTTCTGTGTCAGAAAAATTTGACAAGGCACCATCAATAAGGTTAAAGTTAGAAGAAATGATATATTTACATCCATTGTTTCATATATTTTTTTACATCTTAAATTTTATAAATATTTATAATAATAAAATTATAAATAAAAATTAAAAAAATAAAATATAAAATATATAAAATTAAATATACATCTAAAGTGAAGATGGCACTTTGACTAGGTGGATCGGGCCATTGGCCACATAGCTGGCGAATTTGTTTTTGACAAAAAAAATTATAGTTTTTGTTTTCCTTGACTCACTTTTGTAAATAATTTGAAACTGCACCCATTTGTTGTAAAATTTTTCAAAGTCAACCCTAAATAATCAGTCAGGAAAAGACTGCTATTGTATTAATTATTGAGAAAAATCCTGCAATTTGTGTCAAAAAAATAAAAGAAAACTGTACTTAAAGTGGGTAGAAAGGCTATATAGTATTATATAAAAAGAGTTCTCATGTGTAAAAGAGTTCCTCAAATAAAGAGGTTCTATATAGATAAAAAATTGCATGTCATATTTATTATTTTATGAATTTGAAATTAGTCAATAAATAAAATTGGTTCATCATTTTATTAATTTTAATCTTATAAAATAAAATTAAAACAAAAAATAAAATAAATAATTTTGTCTCAATTCAACTTTATTGTCTCTCGCATGTAAAGAGCCTCCCCAAGTGCATCAATTCGTGTCGACGAAGCTGTAACGCAATTGGATCAAATCTCATGTCTCACTGACACAACTATTAATTAATTCAGCTATGAATAAAATAATTTATTAATAAATTTTAACATATTACAAAACAATGAGAAAAAGAATAGATAATTATGATATATACAAGGCAGTAAAGGACGATTCAGATACTTACTGTAATGCGAAACTCAGTCCGCGGCCGCGTGGTACCTCCAGGAGTGTGAGGCTTGTCTGTATTGTACACCGAAAATCTATGAACTCCATCGACGAAGCTGTAACGCTCATGTGCAGGAATATTGTAAGGTTTTTGAAGCAGAAAATTGGAGTTGTTCAGTGGAACACTGCTGAATCCATGTGTGGGATCCAATATTGCTGGAAATACACAACTGCATAGGGCTGTTTTCTGCAGAATAAACTGCATTAGGGACAGATACACAACTGGTAAGAGCACCATTGGTGGAGATATATCAGAAACTCAAAAGATGGATAATGTATTATTTAGGATCAATGAATGAAGGTTTGATGATGAAGCTTGCATTGAAAGGATATATATATATGTATATATATATATAGAGAGAGAGAGAGAGAGTGGGATGTAGACTTAGTTGGATGACATGAAAGGGAGGTCCATAAATTTGTGATCATTGCCTAACGTCTCTGACTTCTTCATAAATGCATTTAGCAAAACAAGGTGTCATTAATACATTTATCAACTGAAAAGATGTCATAAAATTCATGCTACCTTTTTTGTTGTCCACACTTTATTCTTCAAACTTATATTCTTTTAATAAACGTGTTTTGGTTGATGATTCCTAAAAATTTAGGTTGTCTGATAACCTAAATTAACTCAGCGGATAGCTTCCCTTGCAACTATATACTTATCTTTTTGACAGTATGGGATTTGCCAGTGCCACTACAGTCAATACCTTTAAATATTTATATATATACACGATGAGATGTGTTATATGCACATCTATATATTTATATTCACTTTTATTCTTTTATTTTTATTTTTATTTTTTATTTTTATTTTTTATGTATAATTTTAATGTTATAAATAAACTAAACTTAAAAGGAGTGTATACAAAAGGGTGTGTACATAATTTTTTCATATATATATATATATATATATATATATATTAGAAAGTGCGCAATGATAAAGTAGAGCATGCGCAATACAGAGTGTGTTCTTCTATATTTATTGCATGCCAATGTTTATAGCCACAAAGAGGTGTGCATGTGGTCCAAGATAAGTGACAACCGCCATTGTGGGCATCTTTGGAAGTGCAGGTCCCTTTGCGGAAAGTCTCACACCCAAACATTTTTTTTTTTTTTTTAAGTTTTTAATATGACTTTTTTTTTTTTTCATGTATTTGTAATTAAATAGTATCTTACCTAAAACAAGAATTATACTAAGTACATTTAAACCTTTCTTTTATATATTAATTAGACTTAATTTATACCATAAATACAACAATCTTTCTCTTTAACAATTGACAATTTGTCTATTTATAACAATCTTTACAATTTTATTCTTTTTTTTTTTCATCAGCACATGCAGTAAGTAAAATCTGAATTTTATTTGTTTTTGCAAAAAGAGTGAAGAAAAAAAGAAAGACAAAACAAAACATGACTCTCTAAGTGATCCTAACTATACCTACTACAATTAGTTTTTAGTGGATGATATACATTCTCCAAGAAGTCAAGAATGGCTGCAGTGCATCCAATGATTCTACATAATGTGTGGTTACCATTTTCTGTCCAAATTATACTTCGAAATTTAGTAATGCTTTTAATTAACTTCTAAATTTTTGGTCTCTGTTACAATTATGAAAAAGTATTTGTTTGAAATTTTGAATTGTATTGGCACAACAGCTTTCTTAATGCTATTGTGTTACAAGAGAGATAATGATAGACTTATTGAAGAACACTGTGGATCCTATCTTAACAGTCACCATTGAGAGAGTATATCACCAATTTGACATTTTTACAAATTATTTAAAAGAAACAAGGGAAAAAAGTAAAGGAAGATAAGTATATTATTCAATGCAGTCATCATGGGTTGCCAAATGATGCAAACTTTGAACCTATTAATTTATTTAATAGTTTACGTGATACTACATTAGTAACTCATCTGACAACACAAAATCTAAGTATATTAAGATGCACTTCCTATACTACCATGCATAAAAAAACTACTTTTGATTTTGTTTAATTCATTTAAAACACACTTCAATTTTATAAAACTTGGCCAACAATAATAATAAATTTTATTTCACTATAGATTGCATAATGTTATCAAGTTTTATTAAAAATTAAATCTTCAAAAATATTATTAATCATAATATCTTTTTATATATATATATATATATATATATATATATATATAACTTTCTTTTCATAGAACTAAAGACTATATGATTAATGTAGACACTATATTTTGTTTAAATTTTTATTTTATTTTATTATTTTTTAGTTTATTTATTTAATAAATTATTTATCTTATTTTCTTTCTTCATTTTTCATTTTTTATTTTATTTCATTTCATCTTATTTTCTTATATATATATATATGTTCTTTTTTTAAAAAAAAAAAGAGAAAGAAAAAAAAAAGAAAAAAGGGATTAGCAAAAAAAGAAAAAGGAAGAAAATAAAAGAAAACAAAAGGATACAACGGAGAAAAGGAAAAAGCAGAAGGAAAAAAGAAAAAAAGAAAAAAGGAAGAAACGAAAAGCAAACAACGGAGACAAGGAAAAAACAGAAGAGAAAAAGAAGAAAAAAAAAAAAAAAGGAGAAGGAGATCGCGAAGGGAACAGAAAGCAGAGGAGGCGAACGGAAGGTAGCGGAGATCGTGGGTAGCGAAGGGAGATTCGTGGAGCGTAAAAGAAAAGAAAAATCAGCGTGAGGGGAGGGGGGGGGGGGGAGGAGAGGAGAAGGCAGTGTTCGCGCGAAGGTTTGAGAAGGAAATATAGAGAGTAATAGATATTCTTGGGGTTCATACGAGCGAGAAGAGTCGAGGAAAGTGAAGCTGATTAAGGGTAGGAACTCTTGAACAATTTGCTGGCTGTCTATCCTTAACCCCAATTGGCGACAACTAATCATTTGTGAGTGATTAACTTCATTCAAATCCTCTTGAATTCTCTGAGCTTCTAGATATCTCCATGAATTTCTGAGTTTATGTTTGAGTTTCTGAGTCTGTTTCTGGATGGAAATCTGATTTGTGGTTTGTAATTTACTCCTTGATTATCGATCATGCTTGCTGATGCTTAAATTAAGTTTGAAACTGAACCTGTAGCTATGTGTAAGCTGGGAGTAATCCTCTGGAATTCTCTGAGTTTCTGGAAATTATCTCCATGAATTTCTGGGTTCAAGTTTGAGTTTCTGAGTTTGTTTCTGGTTTGAAATTTGATTTGTGGTTGTAATTTGATCTGAATGATGCATGTAAGTCAGAGAAACCTTTATTGATCGAATCTGGTTTTATAAGCAATGAAATTACCATATATCTGATTCTATTTGGTCCTGTGTTGAAGCCTAGTGTGTTTTAATACGAAGACTAAATTAAAAATTGAACACCAAGGGCAGATTGCTGTTATATACTGGGTTACTGTTTTAGAGAGTGAGTTTTGATGGATTACATGGTTTTAGAGAGTGGATTTTGATTTAGTTTCATCTTTGGGGTTTACCTCTATTATTTTGTTCTTTTGTTTTACGTTCAACCTTCTTCTGCCATCTGTTCCTCCCTCCTCTTCCCCCCATATACCGATAGCTCACTTGTTTATGGTATACAATTCAGATGTGGCTTGGATGAAATTTCCATTGGAGTTTTCTGTATTTACACGTGAGTTGTTCAAGTTCAAAGGATAAAAGTGTGTTGAATTTAAATGCGGTTTTGATTCTATTTGTTTCTGAATAATTTAGAAAGAATGTCTGGGCTTTTGGTTTCCATGCAAACTGATAGATCATTAAATCTAATGGGATGTCTGTTTTGAATGATTTCATAGTGTTTGAGTGATGCAAATCTTTTCAATTCATCCTGCTCTGTAATGGTGTGAAATTTGGTTCTTGTGAATGAAGCTGTTTTGGGTCTTTGAGTATTTAATTTGACGAATTTGGAGAGTGGGTATTGCTTGGACTGACAGAGTTAAAACAGCTTAGCATGCCCCTCCTTGTCTGTCAGAAAAATAAAACAAAAATTAAGAATGCAGTTAAAGAACCTGAACCGCAACATAATTAAGCACAGAGCAATGCTTCGGGAACCATGTCTTTGAAAACTAGGACAGGACCAGTAACTATTTCATTGGGTTTAAACGTGAGGGATAACAAAAAATTTTCTTATGTGAAATGTCCACTAGGCACAGTTCTGTTACAGCAAATAAAGCATTGATTGGAATAAGGTAATAAGAAAATTTGGAATATATTTTTTATTCATATATTAACCTTTCTAACTCTTTAGAATGAAAAGTGTGGTGTCAAATGTCAACTTCCAGATTTCGGCCCGTTGAATTTCTCTATACCAATTGAATTTTGACTTGGATACAATGCTGAGATTGAGATTGGAAATAATGAGAACTTGAATTTGAAAAGTTTTTGTTGAAACTGAGTCCATGATGTGTTCATTTCTGGGATGCATTCTTTTCATAGTGAGTAGCCCATATGTCTTGTGATGAATAAATTGATGAAGAAATGCACTTCAACAGCAAACATTTTCTTTATCTCAACTTGATTCTTTAGTTGAATGTTTGCTTCTAAAGTCTGTGTATGTCCTTGAGATAGCCTTGATGCATGCTTCCTAGTTCCCTGTTAATTAAATGAGCTGTTACGTTAATTTGAAAATTCATTTTGCTTAATGGAAATTGAAGAATTCATGAATCTTGATACCTTATGACTGTGAGCTAAGCTGTTTGATTAAATCAAATTGGTCAAGATGTGATCATGCTATTTTTCCCATGTAATTTTTAATGTATCCCGCTCTCAATTCTAAATTGTAATTAACATTCTCACACTTGAAGACGCATTTGAATTTCTAGGATCCCAAGGCCCCTCACTTATTATAGAAGGGTAGGTAGTCTGGTCTTTTATAAGACTGAGCTTACCATATCTAACCTATGTGAGGATAAGCGCCATCTAGAGGGATAGTTTATCTGTCTTGAAGGACAAAAGAATCCTAAGTTTATCTAGAAAATTCTTGCATACATGTTTATCTTTCTGCCATTGTTTTAAGGATTATAATATTTATTTTAGTAAAAAATAAAATACAGTTTCGAGTCATATATTATTTTGCGCAATCAATTTGGGTAATTATTTTTGACAAATGTTGTGAGGTGCCTAATACCTTTCTCACGCATAATTGACTCATGAACTCATATCTGATTTGTATTCTAGTGCCTTTTCAAAAAATAAAATAAAATAAATACAAAAAATTTAAAATAAATAGGGTTTCCAATTGTAACCTAATTCTTAAACAATTAGAGGCGATTTCAGAATTAAATTTTTTTAAAAAAATTGTTTCATTCTTTATCATAGCGTTTTTACCCTCTAAAGGGTACGTTATGACAGTTAACTCTTCTCACTAAGACCTCTAGTAGCCTTCTTTGCACATGTATAAACTATTTCTTAATTGATTTTATGTCATATTCTCCTCAATAGGTGTTATCTCAATATATCTTATGTAATTATTTTGTATTACTTTTTTGTGCAACCACACATTCATCTTAGCATTCTTATTTCTGCTATCTCACTTTGTGCTTTTGTTATTTCTTTAGAGTGCAACATTAATTGTCATAAAACGTTACTAGTTAAGTTTGATAGGTACTTTGCTGTTGTCATAACTCTTAATAGCTTTTTTTATATCTTAACCGTTCAACTTGTATTATATCTGTGACATCCTTATTATTTTGTAATATTGAACCTAAATATTTAAACTTAGAAACTGTTTGTCTAACACGTTCTCCAACTTTTATATCTAGGACATTTTTATCTTGTCTTTATTAATTTACTGGATTTGCAATGCATATATTCTATGTTACTCATACTCAAAAAAAGAAAAAAAACAAACAAACTTTGATTCCAGTTTTTGTCTCTAAAGAAGTTTAAAGTTAACAAATTCATTTGATTCCTCAATCAAAATATATTATTCATATATTTAAGGAGAATTTGGTGTATATCCATGACGAGAACATTCAATACTAGATCACACAAAACTTAGCCAATTTGACAATTTTACTATAAATCAATCAACAAAACAATCACTCTTTAACAAATCAAGCACAGACAGAGCCCACAAATCATGGGGAAATCATGTAAGGGTAAATATATGCTCATTGTTTCCTCTTCTCATTAATTACCTTAGTCTTAAACTTATATATATATATAGGAACCAATTATACAGAAATTCATCAAGCAATAGAATACACAGATTTACATCTATTACATGTTCATCATCTTGTACATTTACAAACCATTTACAATAAGAAACATTACTAAACGATATTATTATTTTCTATAAAACTAGAGTCTGGACTTCCTACTACCATTTGCAAAAAACTAGTTCTAATTTTGTTTAGTGCATATAACACATCCTTCATAGTGGGTCTCTTTTCTGGAGAGTCTGCACAGCAACTCAAGGCCAACTCCACCATATTTGATAAAGAGAATTCCTTAGAAAAAAGAACATGTCTCTCTGATCCCTTGAGTAAATCAGGATCCAGAACATGAACAATTTCACCTGCCATTGCCTCTTGGATCCAAGGCTTCAAGCTTAGCCCCTCTACAAACATTTCATCAGTTGGCTTCTTTTTTGTGAAAACTTCCATCAACATAACTCCATAACTGTACACATCTCCTTTTACAGACACAATGCCTTTTGATCCAAATTCTGCCCTCAATCCCAATTTCAAGTAGCCAAAATAAGAATCAAGCTTTAGTGAAGTTTCAATGAGAATAAATATACAAAAAAAAAAAAAAAAAAATAGATAATATGAATTTATCATTATAACGTACCTGGTGCAATATAACCAAAAGTAGCTAAGTTCTTGGTATATGATTTAGATTGTCCTTCTTCTAAGAGCTTGGCAATTCCAAAATCACCAACATGAGCAACCATGTCTTCATCTAGCAAAACATTGCTTGGTTTTAGGTCACAGTGAATCACTGGATTTGAGTTACCATGATGGAGATATTCTAATGCCGATGCAACATCTATCATTATATTCAACCTTTGCAAGAAACTTAGTTGATAGTTATGAGAATATAGCCACTTTTCTAAGTTTCCATTTGGCATGAATTCCATTACCAGTGCCTTGAAATCAATCACATTTGAACAACTTGTAATGATTCTAACAAGGTTACGATGGCGAAGATTGCACATAACTTCACATTCTACTTCAAAACTCCTTAACCCTTCCAGCAAATCCAAGTTGAATACTTTAACTGCAATCAGCATTCCGTTTGAAAGCTTACCTTTGTAGACAGAACCAAAAGCTCCTCTACCAAGAAGATTTCTCTCATCAAATCTCTGTGTTGCCTCCAAAAGTTCACCATAAGGAATTCGCATTGGCAATTGTAAATCCATAGCTGGATCTGGACCTTCATGGTATTTTCTCCGGGATAATAGGAGAGCTGCAAAGCCAACTAAAATGCTTATTACAATTAAGGGTAGTGCCAATCCCAATAGAAGCTTTCTTGTTGTCTTATTCTTCTTTGCTCCAACAGCACATGGCTGTAAAGGTCTACCACAGAGTGCATCATTCACCATAAATGATTGAGATGTGAAATTCATAAAGGGACCACCACTGGGAATTTCTCCTTGTAGTCTATTGTAAGATAAGTTGATGAATTTGAGATATTCAAGTTTCTCTAAGGACTTAGGGATCATGCCAGATAGAAGATTATGTGACAAGTCTAAGTATTCCAAGCTTAGAATCTTTCCAATTGAATCAGGAATAGGCCCTTGTAACATATTGTTTGCCAATGAGAGGTTCAATACATTTTGTAAATCATTAATCTGACTCGGAATCTTCCCTGAAAAATTGTTCTTGGAAAGATCCAAGCTTATCACTGCCTTCATATATCCAATCTCTTGTGGCAAAGTCCCAGTAAAACTATTTGAAGACAAGTTTACCTCCAAGATATTTGTAAGACTCCCAAAAGCAGAGGGTAGTATTGAGGTTAAATTGTTGGAGTCCAAGTAAAGTCTTCTGAGAAAAGTTAAGTTACCTATGCAGAATGGCACTGACCCAGAAAACCCGTTTTTGCTTAGAACTAACTCACTCAAATTTCTTAGTTGACAAACCTGGTCAGGAATTGCACCCTTTAGTTTGTTGTCTCCAAAATGCAGAAGCTGGATTCTCATTAAGCCATTGAGTGTATCAGGAATTGGCCCAACAAGTTCATTCCCACCAAGTTCTAAGAGATACAAGTTGCTCAAATTTCCAATTTCCTTTGGAATGCTGCCCTTGATCTTGCAATTCCCCAATTCAAGAGTTTGAAGAGAACTAGAGAGGTTTCCAATAGAACTAGGAAGGGTTCCGTTGAAGGGATTCGATGATAACCTAAGCTTTTGCAACTGTCTACATTTTGACAGAGAATTGAAGAAGCTAATTTCTTGAGAAGAAGGATCACTAGTTAACATATTTCCATATAGATAGAGACGCTGGATGCTTCTTAAATTCTCTAATGTGTTAGGTATAACTCCGCTAAATTGATTGTTGAATAAAGTGAGGTCAAGAAGATTTGTACTATTGAAAATATTACTGGGAATTTTTCCACTAAGGTTGTTAGTGGATATATAAAGGTATTGAAGGTTGGGGATGCTTTGGTCTGGAAAGGATGGAAGATTTCCTGAGAGTTTATTCATTGATAGTGACATTGTCCTTAAGCTTGAGATGTTGAAGATTTTTGGAGGAATAAATCCTGTCAGACTGTTCTCTTGCAAATGCAATGCCTCTAGGTTAAGGTCTCCTATTTCAGGTGGTATAGAACCTGCAACATTACAGCATATATATATATATATTATTACACAAATTCTCTTCATTTTTGTTTTCTCAAACCTTTAATTTTACTAGATATTCACGCTAGTTCATAGAACAGAAAAATCTTTTTTCATTTTTAGGCAGGATGGGATAGAAAGAAGACATTTTTTATATGGACAAGATTGTTCTCTACATTAACTATTGAGTTGGGACTCAAAATTTGGTCATGGCCCTATCGCATATCCCAGTTTGTCCTGTTGCGAATGCCCTACCTCTTGGGAACCTAATCTTATAACCATAACCAACCATCATGACTTCATTGAAAGTTATTATGGCCAACTTACTCAAAAGCTAAAGCATATTGTAATCTTATAGTAGGATATAATAGAATCCTTAAAAAAAGAAGAAAAACCGGAAAGATACCTGTAAACAAGTTTCTTCCAAAATATATCCGTTTCAATGAAGTGCAATTGATAATTGACCTTGGTATGCTTCCCTCAACGTCATTGTTTAATATAGAAATATGTTGCAACGAGTGAGCCTTATCACAAATTTCTTGTGGGAGTTCACCATCAAAGTTGTTATACCGAAGATTGGCCATTCTCAAAGTGGAAAGGTTGAAAAGAGGCAGAAGTGGACCTGTTATATAAAATTGGACAAAAAAATAACTATAAATATGGGATTATATTAAGCTATTTTTGTCAAAATGCATGAACATTAAAATTCTAAATTGCAATTTGAATTGGTATATATAAGTTGAGATTAGAAGAGTGATTGTAGTGTTAATCAATGAATTAAAAAAAAAAAAGAAAAAAGAAGCAAACTAAGATACCTGTCAGATTGTTGTTGCTAAATTCTAACTCCTCAATCATAGGTAATTTCCCAAATTCAGTAGGTAGGTATCCATCAAGTTTGTTGCTGGTGAGAGTGAGATATTTGAGCCCTTTACATTGATGCAAACTTGGTGGGATTCGACCAGAAAGTGCATTCCCAGAAAGGTCCACTGATTCCAGATTCGGAAGATTATGACACATATCTGATGGGAGACTCCCAGATAGGTTATTGGAAAACAGTTGAATCTCTTGAAGCATTGGCATGTTGGAAAGGGATGATGGTATGGATCCTGAAAGGTTAATTTTTCTTAAATTCTTCCTTCTAAATTTTCCTCATTTTTTTTTTTTAAAAAAGAAAATCAAACTAGTTAATATGGAGACTTTTGAATTCAGTGGTAGGGAAGTCAATTTGGATTTGACCTACAAGGTAGCTTGATTAAATAAATTTTAGAGCTAGATTAGGCCAAAAAAAATTAAGACCCAAAAAATTTGGCAGTTAAATATTATTGTATAGAAAGCTTTCTAATTCCTACACCTAGGGTGGATGTGGGATGAGATGTTGTCCATCTCGGTCATGCTATGAACTTTGTTTGGGACAATAAAGAAATACCAGAAATTTTGAAGATATACCTGAAAAGAAGTTATTGCCAAAATACATGACTTGGAGTGTGGAAAGATTGAAGACTGTAGGAGGAATTCTACCAGAAAGCTGATTATGTGCCAAATCCAAAACTTTCAGGTTGGCAAGCCTGCCAAGCTGTGTAAAAACATTCCCTTGAATGAAATTAAAACTCAAATTCAAAGTTTCCAACTGTGACAAGTTGGATAGTGATGGAGGGATGGAACTTGTAAAGCTGTTATTGCAAAGACTCAATTTGTTGAGCTGAATTAACTCTCCCATCCATGGTGGAAACTCCCCAGTGAATTTGTTGGTGCATAAGTTGACAACCTTCAATCTATGTAACAAGGATAACTCTTTGGGCAAACTGCCATGGAAACTATTGTTGTGAAGATCAAGTTCAACAAGGAAAGATAAGTTCCCTAGTTGTGGAGGAATTGAACCGCTCAAATTCATATTTGGCAGAGTCAAGGCTGTGACTCTTCCATTTGAGACATTGCAAGTGACTCCAAACCAGTTGCATACAGAGGAAGAACTAGACCAGTTATTGGCCATGATATTATGAGGATCCAAAGTGATAAGGGATTTGAAGGCTAGAAGTGCAGATTGGTCTGTTGTGATGTTGGTGTTGCTCTGTGCTGAAGAGGATAGGAAATAGCGAGCTGACAGTATGAGGAAAGAGAAGAGCTCCATGACTGTGCATGTAACCTGAGATTATGCTATAATTTTGGCCACGCAAAGATAGAGAGAGTGGCAGTATATATATTAAGCAAGAAGAAAAAAAATAGCAATGAATGATCAGACTTGTAAGGAAAAAGGAAGAGCGCAATTGAGAATGTTTGAAAAACCGAAAGGAAAAACGCAAGCTCGTGGATGGAAAAGATGAAAATTGACTTAATATATCAGCGAAGACTTAGACATTTCTCCTTTGTCTTAAATAAAATGAGAACGCTTAGATTTTTTATAGTGACAAGGGAAAAGGGATAGGCTCAAATTCGCAAAATGAGAAAATTAGAGCTTTTGTTATATCGTTATTGTCACGGTAACTCTTATAAAAAAAAAAAATCATTTACACATCTAAATTTATACACCTTAAATTATAATTTTTTTATTTTATTATAATACAAAAATAAAATTATAAATAAAAAATAAATATATGTATGAACAAATAAATATATAAATATAACACCAGAGTCAGCATCATGGCTTTGCAGAATCCAAATCAACAAATCGAACTGAGTTTCACATTATCTTTAGCTGACTAATATCCGAACCCACAATTAATGTTTTCGGTTCGGTCGATGTCTGGGCCCAGTTCCCGTGAACAATTCATGCCTGTAGTTTCAAGCTCTCTAACCCAAGTGTAAAAAGCAGATCATGCAGCAGAAGAAATCAAGCGCCCATTTGTCCTTTTCTTAGCCATTTGTAACAACACAACAAAAAGGAATGACCAGTCATCATGGGATGAGAGAATTCCAAATAGAAATATATTGTGCCGAGAGAAAGATTGCCAATGCAGTTCCGTACGTCATAACTCAGAATTGAATAATTAGTAGGTAATTGTTAAGTTATTTCAATTCAAGTTGGCAGTGTTATTTTCTGGAGTTTGGTGGGATTTTGCATTTTGAAACTGTGGCCATTGCAAAGATTTTAAAAATGGGAAATTGTAGTTTTACACTTTTTTTTACACCGACGTGTATAACGTGTATACTTCTTGTCTTGTATGACCAAAACTGTGAATAATATATATATATTTAAAAAAAATTGTGATAAATTAATTTTTTTATTTATCTTCATTACCTAAAACAAGAATTATACTAAGTACATTTAAACCTTTCTTTTATATATTAATTAGACTTAATTTATACCATAAATACAACAATCTTTCTCTTTAACAATTGACAATTTGTCTATTTATAACAATCTTTACAATTTTATTCTATTTTTTTAATCAGCACATGCAGTAAGTAAAATGTAAATTTTATTTGTTTTTGCAAAATGAGTGAAGAAAAAAAGAAAGACAAAACAAAACATGACTCTCTAAGTGATCCTAAACTATATCTACTACAATTAGTTTTTAGTGGATGATATACATTCTCCAAGAAGTCAAGAATGGCTGTAGTGCATCCAATGATTCTACATAATGTGTGGTTATCATTTTCTGTCCAAATTATACTTCAAAATTTATATTCTTCCCCTACTATTTAGAATTTAGTAATGCTTTTAATTAACTTCTAAATTTTTGGTCTCTGTTACAATTATGAAAAAGTATTTGTTTGAAATTTTGAATTGTATTGGCACAGCTTTCTTAATGCTATTGTGTTACAAGAGAGATAATGATAGACTTATTGAAGAACACTGTGGATCCTATCTTAACAGTCACCATTGAGAGAGGATATCACCAATTTGACATTTTTACAAATTATTTACAAGAAACAAGGTAAAAAAAGTAAAGGAAGATCAGTATATTATTTAATGCAGTCATCACGGGTTGTCAAATGATGCAAACTTTGTACCTATCAATTCATTTAATGGTTCACGTCATACTACATTAGTAACTTATCTTACAACACCAAATCCGAGTATATTAAGATGCACTTCCTATACTACTATACATAAAAAAACTACTTTTGATTTTGTTTAATTCATTTAATACACACTTCATTTTTATACAATTAGGCCAATAATAACAATAAATTTTATTCTACTAGGTGAGGTTAATTGCATAAATTGCATGATTTTCTTAACTGATTTTATGTTATACTCTCCTCAATATCTCTTCTTATGCAATCATTTTGTATTACTTTTTTGTGCAACCACACATCTATCTTAGCATTATTATTTCTGCTACCTCACTTTGTGCTTTTGTTGTTTCTTTAAAGTGCAACATTCACTATCATAAAATGTAACTAGTCAAATATCAATATGATAAAACTTATCTTTAAGTTTGATATGTACTTTGCTGTTATAATAACTCCTAATAACTTTTTTTTATATTTTAACCGTTCAACTTGTATTATATTTGTGACATCCTTATTACTTTGTAATATTGAACCCAAATACTTAAATTTAGAAATTGTTGGTCTAACATGTTCTCCAATTTTTATATCCAGGACATTTCTATCATGTTTTTATTAATTTACTAAATTTGCAATGCATATACTCTATGTTACTCATATTCAAACAAAAAAAACTTTGATTCTAGTTTTTGTCTCTAAAGCTCAAATTTAAAGTTAACAAATTCATTTGATTCCTCAATCAAAATAGATTATTCGCAAATGACATGTATTTAAGGAGAATCTCATGTGTATCCATGATGAGAACATTCAATACTAAATTACAAAAAACTTAGCCAATTTGACAATTTTACTGATAAATCAATCAACAAAACAATCACTCTTCAACAAATCAAGAACAGACAGACCCCTCAAATGATGGGAAAATCACGTCCAACCAACTGCAATTAATTAGGGTAAACATATGCTGATTATTTCCTCTTCTCATTAATTATCTTAGTTTTACACTTGTATATATATATATATATAGGAACCAATTATACAGAAATTCATCAAGCAATAGAATACACAGATTTATATCTATTACATGTTCATCATCTTGTACATTTACAAACCATTTACAGGGAGCAACATTGCTAAACGATATTATTCTTTTCTATAAAACTCGAGTCTGGACTTCCTACTACCATTTGCAAAAAACTAGTTCTAATTTTCTTTAGTGCATTTAACACATCCTTCATAGTGGGTCTCTTTTCTGGAGAGTCTGCACAGCAACTCAAGGCCAACTCCACTATATTTGATAAAGAGAATTCCTTAGAAAAAAGAACATGTCTCTCTGATCCCTTGAGTAAATCAGGATCCAGAACATGAACAATTTCACCTGCCATTGCCTCTTGGATCCAAGACTTCAAGCTTAGCCCCTCTACAAACATTTCATCAGTTGGCTTCTTTCTTGTGAAAACTTCCATCAACATAACTCCATAACTGTACACATCTCCTTTTACAGACACAATGCCTTTTGATCCAAATTCTGCCCTCAATCCCAATTTCAAGTAGCCAAAATAAGAATCAAGCTTTAGCAAAGTTTCAATGAGAATAAATATACCGAAAAAAATAGATAATATGAATTTATCATTATAACATACCTGGTGCAATATAACCAAAAGTAGCCAAGTTGTTGGTATATGATTTGGATTGTCCTTCTTCTAAGAGCTTGGCAATTCCAAAATCACCAACATGAGCAACCATGTCTTCATCTAGCAAAACATTGCTTGGTTTTAGGTCACAGTGAATCACTGGATTTGAGTTACCATGATGGAGGTATTCTAATGCCGATGCAACATCTATCATTATATTCAACCTTTGCAAGAAACTTAGTTGATAGTTATGAGAATATAGCCACTTTTCTAAGTTCCCATTTGGCATGAATTCCATTACCAGTGCCTTGAAATCAATCACATTTGAACAACTTGTAATGATTCTAACAAGGTTCCTATGGCGAAGATTGCGCATAACTCCACATTCTACTTCAAAACTCCTTAACCCTTCCAGCAAATCCAAGTTGAATACTTTAACTGCAATCAGCATTCCGTCTGAAAGCTTACCTTTGTAGACAGAACCAAAAGCTCCTCTACCAAGAAGATTGCTCTCATCAAATCTCTGTGTTGCCTCCAAAAGTTCAACATAAGGAATTCGCATTGGCAATTGTAAATCCATAGCGGGATCTGGACCTTCATGGTATTTTCTCCGAGATAATAGGAGAGCTGCAAAACCAACTAAAATGGTTATTACAATTAAGGGTAGTGCCAATCCCAATAGAAGCTTTCCTGTTGTCTTATTCTTCTTTGCTCCAACTGCACATGGCTGTAAAGGTCTACCACAGAGTGCATCATTCACCATAAATGATTGAGATGTGAAATTCATAAAGGGACCACCACTGGGAATTTCTCCTTGTAGTCTATTGTAAGATAAGTTGATGAATTTGAGATATTCAAGTTTCTCTAAGGACTTAGGGATCATGCCAGATAGAAGATTATGTGACAAGTCTAAGTATTCCAAGCTTAGCATCTTTCCAATTGAATCAGGAATAGGCCCTTGTAACATATTGTTTGCCAACGAGATGTTCAATACATTTTGTAAATCATTAATCTGACTCGGAATCTTCCCTGAAAAATGGTTATTAGAAAGATCCAAGCTTATCACCGCCTTCATATATCCAATCTCTTGTGGCAAATTCCCAGTAAAACCATTTGAAGACAAGTTTACCTCCAAGATATTTGTAAGACTCCCAAAAGCAGAGGGTAGTATTGAGGTTAAATTGTTGGAGTCCAAGTAAAGTTTTCTGAGAAAAGTTAAGTTACCTATGCAGAATGGCACTGACCCAGAAAACCAGTTTCTGCTTAGAACTAACTCACTCAAATTTCTTAGTTGACAAACCTGGTCAGGAATTTCACCCTTTAGCTTGTTGTCTCCAAAATGCAGAAGCTGGATTCTCATTAAGCCATTGAGTGTATCAGGAATTGGCCCAACAAGTTCATTCCCTCCAAGTTCTAAGAGATACAAGTTGCTCAAATTTCCAATTTCCTTTGGAATGCTGCCCTTGATCTTGCAATTCCCCAATTCAAGAATTTGAAGAGAACTAGAGAGGTTTCCAATAGAACTAGGAAGGGTTCCGTTGAAGGGATTCGATGATAACCTAAGCTTTTGCAACTGTCTACATTTTGACAGAGAATTGAAGAAGCTAATTTCTTGCGAAGAAGGATCACTAGTTAACATATTTCCATATAGATAGAGACGTTGGATGCTTCTTAAATTCTCTAATGTGTTAGGTATAACTCCGCTAAATTGATTGTTGAATAAAATTAGGTCAAGAAGATTTGTAGCATTGAAAATATTGCTGGGAATTTTTCCACTGAGGTTATTAGTGGATATATAAAGGTATTGAAGGTTTGGGATGCTTTGGTCTAGAAAGGATGGAAGATTTCCCGAGAGTTTATTCATTGATAGTGACATTGTCCGTAAGCCTGAGATGTTGAAGATTTTTGGAGGAATAAATCCTGTCAGACTGTTCTCTTGCAAATGCAATGCCTCTAGGTTAAGGTCTCCTATTTCAGGTGGTATAGAACCTGCAACATTACAGTATATATATATATATATATATATATATATATATATTATTACACAAATTCTCTTCATTTTTGTTTTCTCAAACCTTTAATTTTACTATATATTAACGCTAGTTCATAGAACAGAAAAATCTTTTTTCATTTTTAGGCAGGATGGAATAGAAAGAAGACATTTTTGATATGGACAAGATGGTTCTGTACATTAACTATTGAGTTGGGACTCAAAATTTGGTCATAGCCCTATCGCATATCTCAGTTTGTCCTGTTGCGAGTGCCCTACCTCTTGGGAACCTAATCTTATAACCATAACCAACCTCACCACTGCATCGTTACCAACCATCATGATTTTATTGAAAGTTATTATGGCCAACTTACTCAAAAGCTAAAGCATATTGTAATCTTATAGTAGACTATAATAGAATCCTTAAAAAAAAAGAAGAAAAACCAGAAAGATACCTGTAAACAAGTTTCTTCCAAAATATATCCGTTTCAATGAAGTGCAATTGATAATTGACCTTGGAATACTTCCCCCAACGTCATTGTTTAATATAGAAATATGTTGCAACGAGTGAGCCTTATCACAAATTTCTTGTGGGAGTTCACCATCAAAGTTGTTATACCGAAGATTGGCCACTCTCAAAGTGGAAAGGTTGAAAAGAGGCAGAAGAGGACCTGTTATATAAAATTGGACAAAAAAATACCTATAGATATTGGATTATATTAAGCTATTTTTGTCAAAATGCATGAACATTAAAATTCTAAATTGCAATTTGAATTGGTATATATAAGTTGAGATTAGAAGAGTGACTGTAGTGTTAATCAATGATTCTTTTTTTAAAAAAAAAAAACAAAGAAGCAAACTAAGATACCTGTCAGATTGTTGTTGCTAAATTCTAACTCCTCAATCATAGGTAATTTCCCAAATTCAGTAGGTAGGTATCCATCAAGTTTGTTGCTGGTGAGAGTGAGATATTTGAGCCCTTTACATTGATGCAAACTTGGTGGGATTCGACCAGAAAGTGCATTCCCAGAAAGGTCCAATGATTCCAGATTCGGAAGATTATGACACATATCTGATGGGAGACTCCCAGATAGGTTATTGGAAAACAGTTGAATCTCTTGAAGCATTGACAAGTTGAAAAGGGATGATGGTATGGATCCTGAAAGGTTAATTTTTCTTAAATTCTTTCTTCTAAATTTTCCTCAGATTTTATTAAAAAAAAAAGAAAAGAAAATTAAACTAGTTAATATGGAGACTTTTGAATTCAATGGTAGGGATTTCAATTTGGATCTGACCTACAAGGTAGCTTGATTAAATAAATTTTAGATCTAGATTAGGCCAAAAAAATTAAGACCCAAAAAATTTGCCAGTTAAATATTATTGTATAGAAAGCTTTCTAATTCCTACACCTAGGGTGGATGTGGGATGAGATGTTGTCCATCTTGGCCATGTCATGAACTTTGTTTGGGACAATAAGGAAATACCAAAAATTTTAAAGATATACCGGAAAAGAAGTTACTGCCAAAATACATGACTTGGAGTGTGGTAAGATTGAAGACTGTAGGAGGAATTCTACCAGAAAGCTGATTATGTGCCAAATCCAAAACTTTCAGGTTGGCAAGCCTGCCAAGCTGTGTAAAAACATTCCCCCGAATGAAATTAAAGCTCAAATTCAAAGTTTCCAACTGTGACAAGTTGGATAGTGATGGAGGGATGGAACTTGTAAAGCTGTTATTGCAAAGACTTAATTTGTTGAGCTGAATTAACTCTCCCATCCATGGTGGAAACTCCCCAGTGAATTTGTTGGTGCATAAGTTGACAACCTTCAATCTATGTAACAAGGATAACTCTTTGGGCAAATTGCCATGGAAACTATTGTTGTGAAGATCAAGTTCAACAAGGAAAGATAAGTTCCCTAGTTGTGGAGGAATTGAACCACTCAAATTCATATTTGGTAGAGTCAAGGCTGTGACTCTTCCATTTGAGACATTGCAAGTGACTCCAAACCAGTTGCATACAGAGGAAGAACTAGACCAGTTATTGGCCATGATATTATGAGGATCCAAAGTGATAAAAGATTTGAAGGCTAGAAGTGCAGATTGGTCTGTTGTGATGTTGGTGTTGCTCTGTGCTGAAGAGGATAGGAAATAGTGAGCTGACAGTATGAGGAAAGAGAAGAGCTCCATGACTGTGCATGTAACCTGAGATTATGCTATAATTTTGGCCACGCAAAGATAGAGAGAGTGGCAGTATATATATTAAGCAAAAAAAAAAAAAAAATAGCAATCAATGATCAGACTTGTCAGGAAAAAGGAAGAGCGCAATTGAGAATGTTTGGAAAACCGAAAGGAAAAACGCAAGCTCGTGGATGGAAAATATGAAAATCGAAAGGAAAAACGCAAGCTCGTGGATGGAATGGATGAAAATTGACTTAATACATCAGCGAGTGACGTAAACTTTTGTCCTTTGTCCTAAATAAAATGAGAACGTTGAGTTTTTTATCGTGACATGAGAAAAGGGATAGGCTCAAATTCCGAAAATGAGAAAATTAAAGCCTTTGTTATAGGGTTGTTGTTAACTCCTAAAAAAAAAATCATTTGCATATCTAAATTTATACACCTTAAATTATAACTTTTTTAATTATAATACAAAAATAAAATTATAAAAAAAATTAAAATATATATATACAAATATAACACCACTCTCCCCTCTTTCTCCCCTAAAGAGTCAGCATCATGGCTTTGTAGAGTCCACAATCAACAAATCAAACTGAGTTTTCACATTATCTTTAGCTGACTAATAACCTAGTATCCGAACCCGCAAGTAATGTTTTTGGTCAATGTCAGGGCCCAGTTCATGTAAACAATTCATGTCTGAAGTTTCAAGCTTTCTAACCCAAGTGTAAAAAGCAGATCATGCAGCAGAAGAAATCAAGCGCCCATTTGTTCTTTTCTTTGCCATTTGTAACAACACAACAAAAAGGAATGACCAGTCATCATGGGATGAGAGAATTCCAATTAGAAATATATTATGCCGAGAGAAAGATTGCCAATGCCCCGTACGTCTTAACTCAGAATTGAATAATTAGTAGGTAATTTTTAAGTTATTTCAACTCAAGTTGGCAGTGTTATTTTCTAGATTTTGGTGGGATTTGCATTTTGAAACTGTGGCCATTGCAAAGATTTTAAAAATGGGAAATTGTAGTTTTATACTTTTTTTACGCAGACGTGTATAACTTGTATACTTCTTGTCTTGTATGACTAAAATTGTGAATAATATATATATATATATATATATATATATATATATTTTAAAATTATGATAAATGAATTTTATTTATTTATCTTCATTACAAACAGTTAATGGAGAATGTTACATGAAATGTTTTTTGTCACGTGTACTGTTAAGTGTTTATTAATACAATTTACTATACTTTAAAAGCATGTTAATTTTTATAATAATAAACACTTAATAATACATGTAGAGAGAAGATGTTTCACATTAACATTTTTCGTTAATGATTTAAACTAATTTATTATAATTTTAAAGTATTAAGAATTAAATGAATAAAATTAAAATATAAAAAAATAATTTTCATAATTTTAAAATGTTAAAAATTAAATTAATAAAAAATTAATTTATCATAACGAGTAAGTGAAGAAGCAAAAGGAAATTTTCTCTACTTTTTATCCCATCCAGTCTTTGCCTGTTTTTTTGTCCTTCAAAACTATCACATTTTTAGAGTTTTAACACTTTGTTAAAATTATTTTTTCTATAATTCCTCATTAATTAATTAAAGATAGTTTACTTATTCTCTCAATTAAAAAAGTTAAATATATGATAAATAGTCAAAGTGTTATGCTAATTGATAATATTATCAATTAATTTCTATGTAATAAACTTAAACAAGTAAAGATATCGGACAGGGAGTATGCGTTTCTTAGGGAACTGCTTAATCAGAAACAGAACCGAGGTGGAGTATATACGAGTATTGTACTAATCCCTGTCATGTTCTTTGCTATTTCTACTGTTGAGGTTCATTAATTTTAACTCATTTCCTTACCTAATACTTGCTAATGTCAAAGTCACAAACTTCAAGTCTCTGGTTCTGTTAATAAAATATGAGCTAATACTTCTCACCTTACAAAAAATAAAAAACAAAATTCAAGGATCATAACTAATCAGAAAATAGAAATATTTTATTCCAAAATTATTTATCAAAAAAATATTACATAACCAAAAAATTGCATATATATATTCTATTTAAACAAACTATTTTCTAAAAATTTTGATATCCTTCCAACGTGATTCCATATAGCTAGAAGAATCATTTTGTTCATAGACTCCAAACTTGAAATAGTGAGTGGCATCTCCACGATCATCTCCCTGATACTTAAGAACCCCATCAATGAAAACCTTTACCGTAGAAGCACCCACATCATGAATCACATTAACCCTAAACCACCTGTTATAGATGTTTTGTAGAAGAACTGGGGACCTGTAATAAGTGAGTGAACCGTCATAAACCCTAAGCTGTAGGGTTGTGGCAGAAGAGGTTCCACCAAACACTTGCATAATGCATACCCCACTTGAGCCACTTGGGACATACCCATAACCTTCAAATTGCCATACACCAGATGTGTAATCGTATCCCTGAAAAATAAAATGGAGACTAATGAATTGGTAAGTGAAATTTTGGAGATGCAACTTTAGGGTGATTAAGTTGATTAGTTATGAGAATTTCAGCGGCCATTCTGATAGACTTAAGAGAAAAATACTTTTAAAATATAAAATCAAAAATAAAATTATTTAAAAGTAAAAAGTTATTTTGTATTTTGATATAATATTCAAAAAACACTTCTACCTTTTAAAAAAAAATACAACAATTTTGTGATTAAAAATGAATCATGAATATGCTTTTTTTTTTTTAATAAAAACATTTTCTCGTTCTTTTGAAAAAAACTTCTTGATATATTTTATAAAAAAATCCAAAAATTCTAAAATTACAGTGAAGAACTTTTTTATTTTTGTCAAAGATACTTCTAGAAAAACAAAAAAAATCCAAACCGAGTTCTAAAGCAACTCGTAAGAGATGAGTTCAAACTTTAATGCTGTCATGAGACAAGAAGATAAAGAAATGAAAGGTATCAGATGCAGAAAATGTCTCTGCATCACTTACAGTCACACGGATCTCTGTACGAGGAGCTGTATTACTGGTGGGCGTGTGAGGTTTGTCCGTAGAGTAGACCCAAAATTTATGAACTCCATTTTCGAAGCTGTAACGCTGATCTTGAGGAACATCATAAGGCTTCTGAACCTCAAAATTGGAATTGGACAATGGAAGACGAGTGAACCCTTGTGTGGGATCAACTGCTAGAGTACTGGTTTGGAGCAAGATGAACTGCAATAGGGAAAGATACACAATTGGTAAGAGTATCATTGTAGGAGATTTATCAGAAATTCTTACGTGATGATGATTGATATATGAGATAGGATAAGGCTTGATACTGAAGCATTCGTTGTATGATCTATATATAGATAGAGATCTAGCTAGAGACTCTTGGAAGAAAAGAGAGCGGTGGTATTGTAATTATATATGTTTGACAAGTTCTCATTCAACATTGTCATCTCTAATTATTCATTAAAAATTGTGTATAGCAACAAAATCATTTTACTCTATAGCTTAAACTGTAAAGTTAATGTTTTGTTCAAATCTTTTGGTTAAAGAAGGTGTGATATTATATAAAAAAAATATATTACATAAAAAAAACGACGACTAACTAACATCTCGTAAGTTTTTAATTTTATTCTAAAATTATATATATAATATACTCTTCACCTTTAATTTTTCTTTAATTAATATTTGTTAATATACTTTTTACTCTCCGATCTTTTTTCTAAATATTGGTTCCACTCTTGATATCACCTAAAAACTTATGCTGTTTAGAAGAAAAAAAAATTATTGATTTAGGGCGTAACTTGTTTGACAGGTTTAGCGTTGACTTTCATATTGGGAAGCATATACATGTAGTCTTGTGATATATTCAACGTTTGGCCACAAGAGGTGCATGTTGGTCCAAAATGAATGATACATACAGACACAAACAACTTTGAAAATTGCAGCATCATTTGCGGAAAGAAAAAATTCTATGTGAACATTTGTTATTCTATATTTACTACATAATAATTATTTCTAGAAATAAAATTATTAAAAAATAAAATAAATAACATATAGTAAGACAGATAAAAAATATATGTATATAAACAAGTGTATTTAAGGGATTATAGTTTTTTATAATAAATATTTCGTATCTCCACCCGTTAAAAAATAAAAAATAAAAAAAGGAAAAATTTCTGTATACATCTATGTACCTAGTTGTGGAAGCCAATTCTTTTCACAACTGAATGTCAACTATATATACAGATACACTATCATTGTATGGGGAAGAAGAATCAACCTCTCATTTCTTTATGTCGGCCATTACGGACGAGTCTTATTTGGTGGATGCATGCACATGTATTCTCTAAGAAGTCAGCACCAAAAGAAGGAGACAAAAATAAAAATAAAAATCTCGAAAAAGTCAATATTGGCTGCATGCAAGGAATCTTCGAACTCTTTCCTCTTCAAATTTCACTTCAAAATTACTTGCCTTATGTCAGTTTGTTATCACTGTCAAGAAAACTAAATATGGGTCTCGTCTTGTAATTTTTAATCTTTCAAGGGTTAAATATGTTTTTAAGACCCAAATTGAAGTATTAAAGTAAGTACGATTCAGTTTATTATTTAGATTAATTGTTAAAATATCCAAACCACAAACTTATTCATAATGTATAATTTGCAAAAAAATTTCATTCTAAACCAAACCAAGCACCGTACAGAGTATTAGTTCAGATTCTAGGGGGATTTGGTTTAAAAATGATTTACTAAAAATAAAGGGGGCAAATGAAAAGAAATAAAAGATAACAAAACTACCAAAAGATACAGTTTTTTCCTATTAAAATGGGCTTCCTATTACCATTTGTAAAAAATAAGTTTTGATTTTGTTTAGTCCATCTACCACATCCTTCATACTAGATCTCTTTTCTGGAGAGTCTGCACAACAATTCAAAGCCAACTCCATGATACTTGATAAACAGACTTTCTTTGTGGAAGCAACATGTTCCTCAGATCCCTCAAGTAAATCGGGATCTACAACATGAACAATTTCACCTGCTGCCATAGACTGTTGAATCCATGAAATCAAGCTTAGGCCATCTACAAATATTTCATCAGTTGGCTTCCTTCTTGTGAATACTTCCAGCAACATTACTCCGTAACTGTAGACATCTCCTTTTATTGATACAATGCCTTTTGATCCAAATTCTGTCAATAATCACAATTTGAAGTAGTAAAAATAAGAATTAAGCTTTAGGAAAGTTTTTGTTAGAATGAATATACTGAAAATATTAAAAAAACAAAGAAATAGATCATGCCAATATTTCATTACAACATGCATACCTGGTGCAACATAACCAAAAGTAGCAAAGTTGCTGGTATATGTTTTAGATTGTCCTTCGTCTAAGAGTTTAGAAATTCCAAAATCACAGACACGGGCAACCATATTTTCATCTAGTAAAATATTGCTTGGCTTTAAGTCACAATGAATTACTGAATTTGAGTTACCATGATGGAGATACTCCAATGCTAATGCAACATCTATCATTGTGTTCAATCTTTGTAAGAAATTCATCGCGTGGTTATGAGAATATAGCCATTTCTCTAGGTTCCCGTTTGGCACAAATTCCATTACCAATGCTTTGAAGTCAACTGCATTAGAACAACTGCTAATAATTTTAACAAGGTTACGATGACGAAGATTGCGCATTGCTTCACATTCTATGTCAAAACTCCTTGATGCTTCTTGGGATTCCAAATTGAAAACTTTAACTGCTATCACCATTCCATTTGAAAGCTTGCCTTTGAAGACTGAACCAAAACCTCCTTTCCCGAGAAGATTACTCTCATCAAATCTTTGGGTTGCTTTCAGAATTTCATGGTACGAAATTCGCCTTGGCAATTGAAATGATGGTAAGTCTGAAGCACTTGGATGTTCATTTTTCTTTCTCCTGCATGATAGAAGAATTGCACAGCCAACAAAAAAGCTTATCACAACAACTAAAGGTAGTGTCAGTGCCAGTATAAGCTTTTCTGTTTTCCTACTGTGCTTTTCTGTAATGGAACATGGCTTCACAGGTCTACCACACAGTGCATCATTCACCAGAAATGATTCAGATGTGAAATTAACAAAGGCCCCACCAGCAGGAATTTCTCCTTCTAATCTATTGTTAGACAAATTCATGAATTGGAGATAAGCAAGTTTCTCTAATGACTTAGGAATGATTCCTGAAAGGAGATTATGTGATAAATCCAAGAACTCCAAGCTTAGCATGTTGCCCGTTGAATCAGGAATAGCTCCTTGTAACATATTATTAGATAACGAGAGGTTCAATATACTCTTTAAGCCGTCGATCCCATTAGGAATGCTTCCTGAAATCTGATTTCTTGACAAATCCAATTTTATAACGGCATTCATACCACCGATCTCACTGGGCAAATTTCCACTCAAACCATTTGAGGATAAGTTTACCTCTAAGATATCAGCAAGACCCCAAAGGGAAGAGGGAATTGAAGAGTTCAATTTATTGGAATCCAAGTAGAGCTTTCTCAGGGAATTAAGCTGCCTCACACATCCTGGCACTGCTCCAGAAATCTTATTATTGCTTAGAAGCAAACTATCCAAAATTTGTAGCTGACAAAGCTGACTAGGAATGGAGCCATTCAGTTTGTTATTTGCTAAATCCAAACGTTGGAGGTGCACTAAACCACCAAGTGTACTAGGAATTGGTCCAACAAGTTCATTACCACTTAAAGATAAATCAAACAAGTTCCTTAAGTTGCCAATCTGTGAAGGAATCTCACCCTTGAGATTGCAGTTCCAGCAATCAAACATTTGAAGAGAGGTAGAAAGATTTCCAATAGAACTTGGAAGTGTTCCATTAAAAGGATTCGATGACAACAAAAGCCTTTGCAATTTTCTGCAGTTTGTCAATGAAGTTAGGAAGCTAATTTCAGGGGAAGCAGGATCACTAGTCAACGTATTATTTATCAGATAAATGATTTCAATGTTTATCAAATTGCCTATTGAGTTAGGAATAACTCCTGAAATTGAATTGTTGGCAAGTACTAGCTCAATGAGTTTTGTAGCATTGAAGAGGTTGCTTGGGATTTCTCCAGTGAGATTCTTGAGGTTTGCAAGGTAAAGATATTGGAGATTGGAGAGGCTATGGTGTGAAGAAATTGGAAGGCTGCCTGAAAGTTTATTTGTTGACAGAGACAAGCTCTTTAACCCTGAGATGTTGAAAATGTTTGCAGGAATAGATCCTGTCAGTTTGTTCCCTTGTAGATGCAGTGTGTTAAGGTTACGTAAGTGGTCCCCTATTTCATTTGGTATATAACCTGCAGATTAGAGCAATTTCAATCAACCACAATGCTACCATAGCACTCAAAATATCAATCAACTATGTCCTATAAAAAGGAGCAATTTGAGCTTTCATGAGTCAATAAGTGAAAGTATACTTGTAAATTACCCAACTTCAAGAGCATGCTTGGAATTTATCAATGCTTAACGAGGGGCATAGTTATAATTTAATTTTTTCCTCCTTTAGGACATTTTGGAGCCAAATTTCCTAACTTCTCCCAAAAAAAAAAAAAATAAAATAAAATTGGACAGCCCTCTTCTCTCCCCATTCTTCACTTTTCTTTTACTTCTTAGGTTTTAGATCTCCATCTTCTTCCTCTTGCAAACCTCTATGACTATGGGAGGAATAGAAGCTTGTAACCAGCCTAGGAAAGCTAGAAAACATCCAGGGGACTCTTGATACTGTTTTGGCATTTTCAATGAATCTTGGTGTTCTCATTGCAAGTCTGTGGCTGTTGTTTCTACTCTAAATCCACATATTTCTAGTCATATTTCTAGATGGGTAATCCTTGTTTTATGGAGGATTAATAGTTGTGATGATTTTGTACAGGTTATTCCTTGACTATTGCTTGAATTTGGAGTAATCATGGTTCATGGGTTATTAAATCCTAGTAAGATTAAATGATTGTTTTCGAATTTTAAGCTCATTGTTACTGAAAAAGATATATAGTTGAGAAAAGTACCTGTAAAGAGGTTATTTCCTAAGAATAATCGTTTCATTGTAGTGCAGTTGCCAATTGACCTTGGAATGCTTCCCCCAACATTGTTGTTTAATATAGAAATTTGTTCAAGTGAATGAGCCCGTTGACACATTTCTTGTGGTAACTCACCTCCAAACTCGTTGTTCCGAAGATTAATTAATCTCAAAGTGGAGATGTTGAAAAGAGATGCCGGAAATGGACCTGTTTATATCAATGGGACTTAATAAACATCGATTCTTATATGGATTGCTAATAGAAGAGCTCTTTGAAACCCTAATTTTGCCAAATAGTATAATTTCATGATAACTTCTAAACTATGATTTCAATGATTTACACATCTGCAAGCACCAATGTCAAACGGTATAATTTCAATTGGTATGTAAAATGAAGAAACATAAGTGTTCAATTAAGATAGACGAGGACAATTACAATAACAATAGTAATAGCAAGAAGCTTGATTTTATTAAGTAAGTTTGGCTACTTAAATTACATAGTGTTATTAGATTCTATCAGAAATTAGATAAAGTACTTACGAGAAATTAAGATAAAAAAAATAAAGAAATTAATTAAAGTACCTGTGAGATTGTTGTTGCTGAGATCTAACTCCTCAAGCATAGGTAATTTTCCGATTTCAGTAGGAAGGTATCCGCCAAATCTGTTGCTGATCATCCTTAGATATTTGAGCTCCTTACATTGATGCAAACTCGATGGAATTTGACCAGAAAAAGCATTCCCTGAAAGGGCTAGTCTTTCAAGATTTGGAAGACTATGGCACATATCTGGTGGAAGAGTTCCAGATAGATTATTGTAAATGAATTGAATCTCTTGAAGTGTTGACGCATTGAATACAGATGATGGTATGGTGCCAGAAAGGTTGTTCTTGTTCAAATTTATGCTTCTTAGATGTGGAAGATCACCAATTTTTTGAGGAATGTTTCCTAGCATTTATAAAGGAGAAGTTAAATAAGTCAACCTTGCAGAATTTCCAATTTAAATATTTACCCAGAGACAAAATCTAATAAATAAATATCTGGTTTAGAAACTTTTTTCCTGTGAATAAAACTATTTAAAGCAAACCTAATTTCACATTATGGTCTGATTTATATTAAGTTAAAAAAAATATAAGAGAAAATAATATATTTTTTTATGAATACAAGTTTAGATAAGTTAGATTGGGGTACACCAAGATCAAAATATCTCTTAAATATTAAAGAGTGTTTGCAGAAACACTTATTGATCACTCACCACCAAGTCCTCATGTTGCAGACGGAATCATTAGTGTTTAATTGATTATGACCTTGTATATATAATTATTTGATTATTTTCTTGTTTCGCGTTAAGAAGAATTTAAATAATACTAATTAATTACCATTGTCAACTTATTTTAATAGAAAATCACAATATAAAAGAAACGTGTGAAATTTGACTTTTTTTTTTAAGAAAGATTAATTCTCAAGGGGAACCTACAATAATAAACAATGAATCTCTTTTAAGAAGGTTAGTTCTAAAATTTTAAACTTATAACTCTTTTCACACAAAATGTTTTAGTATTTGATTTATTTTTTACTAAGTCAATGCCTTGTCGGTTGAAGGTGATTTTCCAATCGTTACAAGGTAATCAAATTCCATATCCATTTGCGTAGTGCGTGCATTAATTCAAAGCACAAGCATTAAAATATGTATATAATTTTTGGTTGATAAAAGTAGATAAAGTGGTTAAACCATATATACACACTGAATAACACAGAAATTATCAACACTAAAGAATAAATTTTGGTAAACAGAATATACCTGAAAAGGAGTTATACCCAAAATCTATCACTTGGAGTGAAGATATATTGAATATTGAAGAAGGAATGTTGCTAGAAAGCTTATTATTTGCCAAATCCAGCACTGTCAAGTTGGGAAGTTTACCAAGCTGAGGAGGAATAATCCCTTCAATGGAGTTAAAACTCAAGTTCAAAGTTTGCAGCTGTGACAAGTTGGAGAGCGATGGAGAGATAGAACCTGCAAAACTATTATTGCAGAGGATCAATTGTTGGAGCTCAAACAATTCTCCCATCCATGGCGGAAATTTTCCAGTAAAATTGTTGGCGCATAAGTTGAACACCTTCAATCTATGCAAGGAGGATAACTCTTCGGGCAAATCGCCGCGAAAATTATTGTTGTGAAGATCAAGTTCAACAAGGAAAGATAAGTTCCCTAAATGTGGAGGAATTGAACCACTTAAATTCATGTTTGGTAGAGTCAAGGCTGTGACTCTTGCATTTGAGACATTGCAAGTGACTCCAAACCAGTTGCATACAGAGGAAGAACTAGACCAGTTATTGGCCATGATATTATGAGGATCCAAAGTGATAAGGGATTTGAAGGCTAGAAGTGCAGATTGGTCGGTTGTGATGCTGGCTGAGGAGGCCATAAAATGGTGTGCTAACAATATGAGAAAAAAGAAAAAGAAGCAAGTCTGTGCCATTACTGCACGTTGAGGGTGATCAAAGGGGAAGGGAGAATTGCAATATATATATATGTGTATGTGTATGTGTGTGAAACATTATTGCCAAGTCAATTTCTGTGGGAAGAGTGAGACCTAAAATAAATAGACAATGGCATGAAGCCAAATTCTATTGTCTTACTCCTTAAATATTGATAATTACATTTCTTGACTCTACATAACTATACATATTAGTGTATATATTTGGGGAAATGAGGTTAATCATATCAATCAAAACATGTTATTGGGATTTATTAGAAACTAAATTCTTCAACTATTATTCTAAATGAATTTTAAGTTTAAGAGGAGAGTTGTATTAAGTCTTCATTAGTTATTGTATACTTTGTAGAAAATCTTATAAAGATAGATCAACAGTGAATATATTTAATTTAGAGCTTAATTCAAAACGGATTGACCATTAATTAATTAAACATAATGGCTTCTTGATGTAATCACTCATTCATCAACCTTATAAATTAATGTATTAATAGAAAAATGGAGTTAAATTTGTAGTTTCTGCTTCAGCAAAATTCTTGCTAACATTCTCACTCCAAATTGATTTTCTTTCAGACGAGCTTGCAAGCCTTAAATTAATATCTTGCTTCCCCTTCTATTTATGTGAAAAAAAAAAAAAAAGGAAGGAAGTGTTAAGAGTAATATTTTCACTGTGTGCTTGTAGGGTCCGTTTCTAATGGGGAGTCATAAATTACCCCAAAAAAAAAAAAAAAAATCTCCTTTGATCCCTATAACACTTTTTTATCTGTCTATGCATATTATATTATTACTTTCTAAAGTCGGACAGTTGGGAGACTTTATACCTCCAATAATTGCGCAACTTGATTAGCCTTCTGATCTTTTTGGAGGCAGGAAGAGGTCTTTCGGCGCTAATAATCTAATCCTTATTCAGACCAAATTAAAAGAAAGAGTCATTTTTTTATATACTTACATTTTATTTTTATTTTTTTAATTTTTTTTATTTCTCTTACTTATATATTTATAATTTTATTCTCATAATCAATCCAAAACACAATATGTAAAGTAAAGGTCCCAAAGGAAAATTTCATATCCCAAGGTATTTGTCATTTTCTATGAGTTGAAAATTCGAAGGGAAAAGTTGTGTTTACGTTACTTTGCAAACACCCATGTGTATAGAAACTAAATATTTTGCTTTACTGTCTATTTTAAACTTTATTCTATGACCTTAAGATTAATTAAAAATTAAATTTACAATTAATTTATATTTTTAATTAATTTTAAATTTATAAAATAAAATTTGGGATAAGTAATAAAATAAAATATTTTATTTAATGTTATTTATAAGAATAAAATTATAAAAATATTAAAAATTGTGTGATAAATAAATATAGATAAATAAGAGTGCAACTATTTTGTGTGTGTCCCTCCATGCGTGTGAATTAATATTGGAAGTTGTGTTGAACAAAACAGATATTGCTGGCGGCCGGCGGGCTGCCGTGTTGACCATATAACTCATCTCATAAAACCTGTATGGCATTATAATTCAGTCTCAATTTTATATTAGAATTTTATTCAAGTTGGTGGTCAACAAATTAATCTATATTCACTATTTAATTGCAAAATCTTTTCATCAAATTTCTGTATCAGATCTCATTTGAATTATTTGAATATATATATATATTCTGTTTTTTTATTGGATTCTGTTTTTTTTAAGAAATGTTAATCAAATAAATTCTGTAAATGTTAACAACAAAAACTACAATCAAAATTACTCCCACTAAAAGTTTGGCTATAGATTAACATAATTTGTTTAGCAAAAATTTTATTAAAAGAATATAATATTCTTGATATTTAACAATATTTTTCTTCTGAAAATTCTTGAATTCCCAATGAGTGAGAAAAGAAAAAAAAAAGAAAAAGGAAGAAAGATCTAGTGGTTCAATCTCCAAGTAACAAAAGTATAAAATAAAATCAAAAAAAAAAAAAAAAAAGCTCTGAACAATCTTCTTATCGCAATATATGGTTCAAATAAGAATAATTTGTTAGAATACTTCTAGATAATTGTCAAATTCGGAGTCTATTATTTATGATAAACTAATGATAGAATAAGTTTGAGGTTTTGCTTAAATTAAATTTAAATATCAAATTTGTTTTTTATTAGCTTATATACGAGATACCGTTCACACTAATCTCTTTTGTGAGGGGAATTTGCAAAGGAATTTAAAGTGAACTCTATAATATACTAAATTCGTCTTAATTGTATTTTTACACCTCTTTATCCAGAGATATAATTTATTAGAAAATTTTTTTTTCTTTTTTTACACTATCGTTAATTTTAAAAAAGATACTCATATTTTAAACTAGATAAAATAAATCTTTACATTTCAAGTTTAGAATAAAAGTGAATCTTCTATACAAATAAAAAAAATCTCAATAAAATCTATTTTTGTTTTTAGCTTAAAATTTAAAAGTTTATTTTGTCTAATTTAAAATGTTAAATCTTTTCTAAAATTAGTGATATTGTGAGGGGATAAAAAAAAAGTTTTGTTAATTTATTATCTCATTTAGTATCATATTTTTTGTCCCATAAATTTTGATTAAACAATCGTATACACATTTATGGAATTAGAATATATTTATAATTTCAAAATAATGAAGCCATAAAAAAAAAAATTTGTTTCACTTTATCACAGGCTAACTTCTTAAATACGTGTCTAAGTCCAATTATGCATAACTAATAAAATGCCCTTTTCAGATATAAATACAACCATTGTCAATTATAACCACCTATAAATTCATCATCTATTTGCGTGGGATCACATTTTCTGCAGTATTTTCTTTTAATAAGAGAAAAAAAAACTTTAAAATAATATTGTACATATTATTAAATTATTAAAAATAAATTTTTACTTTATAAAAAATAATGAGATATAAAATAAAATATAAGATGTTATTCTTATTTACTTTCTCTTAGCTTGTTCCAATTTAATTTTATCTTTGAAGTTTGTGTATTTTCAATGTGGCCCTTAGCTTACGTGTACTCTCATAAAACTTTGGAGGATCTAGCGATCCAAGTCGCCCAATCTCCCAACCAACCAAGCTCGGGCTTACCTCTCCAATCTCAATATTGGCATCATCAGTGATTCAGTAATGACTTCAAGCTTAACCTCTCTACAAATATTTCATCTTCTGACTTCTTCTAAATACTTTCAACAAGGTAACTTTATAGCCCGCAAGATATATTTTTCATCATCACTATTTTTCAAAGTTAGATTAAATATTGTGAAACTATTATAATTGTGTTAAATATAAAATTTATTATGATTTTTTTAATAGCTTAAACTGTTAGAATATATTGATTTTTGACATGGTATTAAAACTTCTATAATCTTATAGTCAATAGTATAAATTCCTTATTAATATTTTTTAATAAATTATAATTAAATATAATTTTAATATATGATGTAACTGAGTTTATACTGTTTTCACTTTTTAAACCCAAATGACTTTCCTATGTAGAAACATATTAAATATTTTCTCTTAATAACTTAAGCTTTTAAGATTAATCCCTTAGTTCCAATACTTGCACAGCTGCGTTACTCTTCAACTGCTTCTGAAGTCATCAATAATTCAATCTTTGAACGCACAACAATCTCATCCCATAATTTTGTCATTATCAGTCTATTCAAACTGAAAAGATAATAACGTAGGTAGCCACAGTGAGTTGACATTGCTGGCGCTGTTGGCATTTATATCACATTCATGCATATAGAACCAGTTTGATGACACAGTTTAAGTTATAATAAATTGTCTATTCAAGTTGTTGGTCACAACAAGGTGGTTGATAAAACGTGTATGGACAGCTACCTCCACCACATTGAATGTAGTTGGAATATCTAGAAGATTTCAGTGGCCACTGTTATCAGGAAATGATTAAATGATTATACAGAAGATGTCTATGGATAAGTTGCAGACGGATAACTAGGAAAAGGGGTAAAGGAGAGCAAAAATTTGCAAGAGTATATAGAAACTTAGGAATGGTGGCAAGTAAATATAAGATGAATATGTGTGTAAATATTTAAAAAGAGACAATTACATATGATAAATAATAGATATTAAGAATTATTTTTTTTAAGAGGTAATTGCTTCTAATTCTTTGAACTTAGGTCCGTTTTTGATAAGTTTAATTTATAACTTCGTGATATGATTAAACAATCATACAAAAAACCTCAATGAATAAGGTGTACCTATTCCTTATAACATCTTATCAGCATGAGATTTCAATTATAAACTCTTATATTAATGTGTATGATAGGTTTAACTTTCTTTTCTATCAAAACAAGAGTCAACAATTATCCCTTGTAATCATTGGTAGTATTTACTAATTATCTTGTACTTATTTCACTTTACAAATCTTTGTACAATTTATCATAAATAAATGCAAGTGACAACAGCTACAACAACCTACGCCTTTCGCATTTCTTTAGCACCCTTTTAGTATGAAAGGAGGATACAATAAAGCTGACTACAAAATACTCAAAGAGCTACATATATCAAAAGGGGCAGTCCCCACAAAACTCAAAAAAGACTAAATTTCATTTCTATAGCTTTTGTATGCTTATTCTTATTTACCGAAAGAGGTTTCCTTCTCACATTAAAGATCCTTAATCACCCGACCATGTATAATAAACAGATTGCATTTAGCCAATTTGAACTATTTGCTAAAACACAAACGGAAAAATATAATAAACACAACGCTACTAACCAAACTTATTTTTGCCTAATTAATCTGGACTTCCTATTACAGTTTGCAAAAAACTAGTCTTGATTTTGTTTAGCTCACTTAACACATCCTTCATAGAAATCCTCTCACTAGGGGAATCTGCACAACAATTCAAAGCCAGCTCCATGATACGTGACAAAGAGACTTCCTTTGCAGAAGTAACATGTGGCTCAGATCCCTCAAGTAAAGTAGAATCTACAATTCTAACTATCTCATCTGGCATTGAATCTTGTATCCAGGACTTTAAGCCTATCCCCTCTAAAAACATGTCATCGGTTGGCTTCTTTCTTGTAAATACTTCCATCAACATAACTCCGTAACTGTATACATCTCTTTTTATAGAAACAATGCCTCTTGATCCATATTCTGCCATCAATCATAATAAAAAGTAGTTAAGAAAACAATGATGCTCTGGTTAGAGGTAAAGGGAATAAAACAAATGTCATTGCTACATACCTGGTGCAATATAACCAAAAGTAGCCAAGTTATTGGTAAGTGTTTCAGATTGCCCTTCTTCTAAGAGTTTAGCAATGCCAAAATCACCAATATGACCAACCATATTTTCATCCAATAAAATATTACTTGGCTTTAGGTCACGATGAACCACTTGTTGTGAGTTACCATGATGGAGATACTCCAATGCTGCTGCAACATCTATCATAATATTCAACCTTTGCACGAAATTTATCACATAGTCATGAGAATACAACCACTTCTCTAGGCTCCCATTTGGCATAAATTCCATTATCAATGCTTTGAAATCAACTGCATTTGAACAACTACTAATGATTTTAACAAGGTTACGGTGGCGAATATTGCGCATTACTTCACATTCTACATCAAAGCTCCTTAGTGCTTCCGATAAATCCAAGTTGAACACTTTAACGGCAACCTGCATTCCACTTGAAAGTTCACCTTTGAAGACAGAACCAAAAGCTCCTCGACCCAGAAGATTTCTCTCATCAAATCTCTGTGTTGCCTCCAAAAGTTCAACATAGGAAATTCGCATTGCCAACTGGAAATCCATGATAGCTGTACTTGGACCTTTTCTCCACCACAACAGGAAAATTGCAGAACCAATGAAAATGCTTATGACAATTAAGGGCAGTGCCAATCCCAATAGAAGCATTTTTGTTGTCTTACTCTTCTTTGCTACAATAGGACATGGTTGTAAAGGTCTACCACAGAGTCCATCATTTCCTACAAATGATTGATATGTAAAATTTACAAAAGGCCCATCACTAGGAATTTCTCCTTGAAGTCTATTGTAAGACAAATTGATGAATTTGAGATAACCAAGTTTCTCTAATGACTTTGGGATGATGCTAGATAGAAGATTATGTGACAAGTCCAAGAATTCCAAGCTTAGCATATTGCCAATTGAATCAGGAATAGCCCCTTGTAACATATTGTTTGCCAATGAGAGGTTCTGTATGTTCTTCATCCCACCAATCATTGTAGGAATATTACCTGAAAAATTATTCCTTGAAAGATCCAAATTTATCACAGCTTTCATGTTGTCAATCTCAGGTGGCAAAATCCCTATAAAACCATTTGAAGACAAATTTACCTCCAAAATATTTGTAAGACTCCCAAAAGTAGAGGATTGTATTAAGGTTAGATAGTTGGAGTCCAAGTAAAGCTTTCTGAGAAAAGTTAGGTTGCCTATGCATGATGGCACTGACCCAGAAAATCGATTTCGGCTTAGAATTAACTCATTCAAATTTTTCAGTTGGCAAATCTGATCGGGAATTGAACCCCCTAGTTTGTTGTCTCCAAGATGCAGAAGCTGGATACTCCTTAAACCCTCAAATGTAGCAGGAATTGACCCAACAAGTTGATTCCCTCCCAAATCTAAAAGATATAATTCCCTCAATTTTCCAATTTCCTTAGGAATGCTGCCTGTGATCTTGCAGTTCCCCAGTTCCAGAGTTTGAAGAGTACTAGAAAGGTTTCCAACAGAACTAGGAATGATTCCTTTGAAATTGTTGGATGATAACCTAAGCTTTTGAAGTTGTCTACATTTTGACAAGGAATTCAAGAAGCCAATTTCTGTAGAAGAAGGATCATTAGTTAACATATTTTCGTATAGATATAGACGCCGAATGCTTATTAAATTCTCTAATGAGTTGGGTATAACTCCACTGAAATGATTGCCAAATAGTATTAGATCAAAGAGCTTTGTAGCATTGAAAAGATTACTGGGAATTTTTCCACTAAGATTGTTGGTGGAAATATAAACACTTTGAAGGTTGGGGAAGCTTTGATCAGGAAAGAATGGAAGATTGCCTGAGAGTTTATTCATTGATAGTGACAATGTGTTCAAGCTTGAGATGTTGAAGATTTTTGGAGGAATAGATCCTGTCAGGCTGTTGCTTTGCAAATGCAATGCCTCAAGGTTAAGCTCGCCTATTTCAGGTGGTATGGAACCTGCAATTTAATTTAGTTTACAATATAAAATCACTATTCAAGGTATAAAATAAAGATGATGGTCAAAATGTTTCGTATTACATACAAATTGAATAAGTGTTTTGCTTGATCTCTTCCTAATGGACTGACACAATTAGTTATATTTTAGAAAAGCTATATTAATAAGTGTTAGATACATGACTTGTGTGTTGGGTAATCATGATGATGTTAGCCTAATTTGGGAACACACGGAGAAAACTCTAGTCTCTACCTACAAATGTAATGTATTTGCCCGTTAAACTTGATGCAATGTATTTGACCCATTAAAGATAAGCATTCTATAGCATTTAAGACAGAAATTATTGTATCTTCTATACCCTTGAAGCTTGATATTTCTGTAGTGCTTCTAATAAGCATAGATTCTTCATTTATATCAAGTATTAATTAATTCTTTATTCGATTCATCTATATATTAGAGATAATTAACATACAATAAATTGGTCTAATACATTCATTACTTATCCCTTATGTTTTACACTTGGACTATAATTAATGAATTCATCTATGCTTCTCCAATTTTTATCTTGAAATTTTTTACTGTTGCCTTACTCCAAAGCTATAGCAGACTATAATATTAAACCCTACAACAGAAGTGAAACCAGAAGGATACCTGTAAAGAAGTTTCCTCCAAAATATATCCGTCTCAGTGAAGTGCAGTTGCCAATTGACCTTGGGATGGTTCCTCCAACTCTATTGTTTAATATAGAAATGTGTTTTAAAGATTGAGCTTTATCACACATTTCTTGAGGGAGTTCCCCTCCGAAATTGTTGTTCCGAAGATTGGTTATTGTCAAAGTGGAGATGTTAAAAAGAGACAATGGAAGTGGACCTGTTACATAGGTTGGACAAAAGAAAACATTATAGCTTTATACAAAGTTTAATCAAAAGTTATATTCATAACTATACAAAGCACAACTGATAAAGAGATTGGGATAATATCTTTTATCTTATGCTTGATCTGGTCTCATCGTTTGTCTCAAAAAATTAAATTTTATTCTCATGACTAGTCAGAATCAAGGAATGAGATAAAATATGTCTCAAAATGATCTTCCAAGAACATTAAGGAATCCCTACTAGAACGACTTGTAATGACTAAAGACAAACCTGTCAGATTGTTGTTACTGAGATCTAAGAATTCAAGCAAAGGTAATTTCCCAATTTCTGTCGGTAGGTATCCATCAAGTTTGTTGCTGATGATACTAAGATATTTGAGCTGTTTACATTGATGTAAACTTGGTGGTATTGGACCAGAGAGTGCATTCCCAGCAAGGTCCAATAATTCCAGATTGGGAAGATTATGACACATATCTGATGGGAGACTACCAGATAGGTTATTGTAAGTTAACTGAATTTCTTCAAGCGTTGAGATATTGAAAAGGGGTGATGGTATGGATCCTGAAAGCTTGTTTTTGTTCAAATTAATGCTTCTCAACTTGGGAAGATCACCAATTCTTCTTGGAATGTTTCCTTCAAATAATGCAGTAAAAGTCTAAGTTAGTCAACACAAAAGCTTTTTGAATTTACTAATTCTATCTATTTGTTGCAGTCAAAACACTGCTATAGTTATGTAGTCGTTAACATAGTATATCATAAGTTGTTAAATAGATATATTGATATGACACCGTTCAATTCATTTAATAGTTTACCTGTAATAGAGTTATACCCAAAATCCACGACTTGGAGTGTGGAGACATTGAAGATTGAAGAAGGAATGGCCCCAGAAAGCCGATTATGTGCCAAATCCAAAACTGTGAGGTTGGCAAAGCTACAAAACTGTGTAGGAATATTTCCTTCAAAAAAATTAAAGCTCAAACTCAAAGTTTGCAGCTGTGACAAGTTAGATACAGATGGAAGGATAGAACCTCTAAAACTGTTATTACAAAGGCTCAATTGTTGGAGCTCAAGCAATTCTCCCATCCATTGCGGAAATTTTCCGGTAAAATTGTTAGTGCATAAATTAAAAACCTTCAACCTATGTAGCAAAGACAACTCTTTGGGCAAATTTCCGTGGAAACTATTGTTGTGGAGATCAAGTTCAACAAGGAAAGATAAGTTCCCCAAATGTGGAGGAATTGAACCACTTAGATTCATGTTTGGTAGAGTCAAGGCTATGACTCTTTCATTTGAGACATTGCAAGTGACTCCAAACCAATTGCATACAGAGGAAGAAGCAGACCAATTATTGGCCAAGATATTTTGAGGATCCAAAGTGATAAGAGATTTGAAGGCCACAAGTGCAGATTGGTCTATTGAGATGCTCTGGGCTGAAGAGGACAGGAAATAGCGTGTTGTCAATATGAAGAAAGAGAAAAAGAAGCAAGCTTTCTCCATGATTGTAACTTCAGAAATTATGATTTTCTGTGATTGTCCAGAAGGGAAGAAAGAGTGGCAGTATATACATTTTGTCATGTTATTGCCAAGTCAATCTGTGTTTGCAGTAGAAAATTGGAGATATCCCAAAAGGACAAAAAAAAAAAAAATCTGGTCCACCATAGTATCTATATTTAGAGTGAGACAATGCATGATCTACTGTAATTTCTCTTTCTTTTTGAATAATGGCAGTGTCACATCATTTCCCTTTAAACATTCACATTTGGGTGGCTATAAGCTATTGCCATTTCTTTATTGCATATAAAACAACATAGAAAATCTTATTTGATTACCGTTAAAATTGGTAAAAAATTTAATTAGTATGGTTAATTTAGTGATTCTCACTTTTTAATAAAGATTTTGTTAATGTTTTCACTTAAGTATAAATTCCCAAAAGACTAAATCAACTCTTGGAATATCCTGTTCCGCTAATACCTATAACTAAAAAAAATTTAAAAAAATTATTTTAGTAGTTATCCAAATTGTATATAGTCCTAGAAAAACTTTTAGAAACTTATTCACGTAGTCTAAGCTGTAGGAAATCCTGTTGAATCAATCACCTGCCACGGTTGGTTTATGATCTCCCAAATTATAATCCTATAAGAACTTCAAAAAATTTGTATCCATAGTGTAACCCCTCTTTTTTTGTAATAGAAAATTTAGGGCGTAGAAAGGCTATTTCATTCCAATATCAGTACTAGCCACAGGCTTTAGTAAGTATTCACAATTATACTTACACATATTACCTACAGAATGAAGACCAATTGTAGTCAAATTCAGTAACCCCATTCTTTTAGCTTGTGCTATTTATTTATTTTCCCCCAATAATCATGCCTAGATCTAGTTACAATTTTGATTTTCAATCCTTTCTCTTTCATATAATCCTATAATCGGGATTATTTTATCATTATAAAAGATTTTTTTTTTTAAAAATACCACTATATTAAAATTTAATTAGGATAGTTTTGTTGCTCAAATAGTTTTAACAAATTCAAATTAAACTAATCGGTGTCTCTAAGTCATATTGCATACCAGTGGGTTATACAAATTTGTTTTTTTTTAAGTTTTATTGAATTAATTTGTTTCCTGTCTTCAGATTTAGGGGTAGATTCATTGTTCTGAATTTAGGTTGATATAATAAATAATATCCACTGCTGTCAAAACTTTATACAAATATGGTATGTACATTCACACAATTGGTGTAAATGATTGAATTGGAACATTCATGATATGGCAAATTCAACAAGTAGTCTTGACCCCTTTATAAAGGTTTTATGAGTTTCTTTATTTAATTATAATCTTTTAAGATTATAAATTGAAATTTTTTATATATTATCTCCTCTTTTTATTTATGATAAAAAAATATAACAAATTTTATAAGAAGAGCTTAATTTCCTGTTTTTGCAGTCTTATTTACTAACTTAAATTAAATTAGTTAATATTTAATATAAAAAATATATCAAATGATTTAAAAAAAAAAATTCTGTCATGTGACTAATAGCATATTTCTTTACACAATTATATACTTTTGTTAAAGTCAGACCAGAAAACGACAATGATGGTAGCCCGCAATAATTGCGCAACTGCATTACTATGCAGATCAAAAATCTAGTCTTTGATTGATTCATATCAATTTAATTTGAAAAAACTTAATATGCACGTAATTATATATTTTGTCTGTTGTTAGACGTAAAACCTACAAAGAGGTGGCTTGAATCTTCTTGGTATCAATTTCTAGAATCCTAGACTGCCACTTGAGCAGTTAGCTAGGGTGTCTCATTGCTCATTCAAGGAGCAAGGGCCCAGGGTCTAGATGGGGTAGTGCCACCCTGATAGAGTTTCCAGGGTGGAACCCTAGAAAGAGAAGTAGCATCCCTGCTCCTCTTGGATGTTGCTCCAATCCAAAATTAGAAAGAATTTCTCAGCTTAAAAACCCTTACACAAGATTTACATTCACCTTATTTCAAAGAAATGAACAAGGACCACAAACACTCTTCCCAACCCTCTATATTGGTTTCCCATAAGTATTGGACATCGACACTCTTCCAACATGCCTGGAAAAGTGTTCAACGCTTCTCAATGCAACTGCAAAAAAGAAGTTTCAAACACAACGGGGCACTCCTCCGACAAGCTTGGAAGTGTTCAACACTTCTCCAACATGCCTTGGAGGTGATTACTTTGATTTATTTGAAATTGAAGATGCTAGAATTTTTAAAGTTGTTAACTTATTTCTTGATAAATCGGATATATAGGTCATACCTTTTATTAATGAGAAGGAACAAATTAGTGGTGTCGTCTTTTGTTTGTGTTTTTTTATTAATTAAACTTTATAGCTAAGTTTTCACTTGTTTCCCACTAGCTTTTTTTGATGGAAAGTGAAAGAATTATATTCACACAAAAAATGAAAATCGAAAGAAAATGGGACAGACCCTAAATTAGAGAGGTTAAAAAACATTTAAACCTCTCACCTATAGCTTTTGTACTTCTACTCCAAACTGTTAACAAGGATTCCCACGGGCTTTTATTATATTCACGAGACTTATTATTACTTTATTGTTTAAACAACTTATTTGAAAAAGCTTAGTTATATTAGTGAAAAATGTTATTTATATTATAATATATATTATTGTGTCCCATCATATTTATGTCCACAATTTTTATAAAATTGTCAAGTCACTATGTCAGCATTCTGTCATATCCGTATTACCTGTTTGTATTTCTTAAGTGAGAGCTGAAGGCTCAAATGTATAACTTACTAAACATAAAATTTTATCTTATCCTATTTAACTAACTCTTTAGGGTTATTATAAAGTGATGACCAAGTCAGATAGCCTTAATGAATAATTCTATTGCTGCCTTAAACCTACGGGTGATTAAGTTCATATTATTTAACATCTATTGTGATTAATTAAGACCGCTGCTTATTTCCATGTTGATCTATTCTATTTTGACGAAGATGGTGATTGAAGTTTATGGCTAAAAATTCTTATCCCCATCACAGATTTCATTCTCTCCAAATTATTATATCCTTTATGTTATTCTAGGATTATTATCGATGACTTCTACATTTTTTTTCTTTCTGGAAATTGTTTATACGGATTGCTTGTCTTCTATAACTACTTTCTTATGCCGATTCAATTTTCTATGATATATTTACATTCTTTTGAGAATTACTTTGAAGGTTTTGTTGGATTAATTTATTTCCAATCTTCAGATTTAAGGGCAGATTCATTGCTCTGAATTCAGGTTGATACAATAAAAAATATCCGCTGCTATCAAAAGATCATACAAGATACATAGTACTAGTTATTCTATCCCCTCAATATGGTATGTATGTTCACATACCTCATGTACGTGATTGCATTGAAACATTCATGATAAGGCAAATTTTGTACAAACAACTTGATTTGCTGCCAGTGTAATCCTAATAGGTTTAAATTAGATTAATTAATGTCTAATATAGAAAAAAAATTATCCATATCACTTTATGTGTTAGACTTTATCTTTTATGATTAGTTAAAATATTTAATTTAATAAAATTTATAGTATTATTTTATGATATTTTAACCAATTATAACTTTATAAAATATAGTTTGACATATAAAATGAAACAATAAATTTTATCCAGTCAAATATGAGATAGTTTAAAAAATTAAAAAAAGAAAAGAAAAGAATATTGTCATATGACTATTAACATTTCTTTACACATTTATATATTTTTACTAAAGTCGGACGAGAAAACGATAGTAATGATAATTTATAGCCAAGTAGCCTACAATAATTACGCAACTGCATTACCATGCAGATCAAAAATCTATTCTTTGTTCAGATCAATTTGGCATAATATATTCAGCTCAATTATTCAAGTTGGGGGCTGCACCTAATAATTTGTTTAGTAATCTACTACAGCCAAAATGCAGAATCATTCCAAAATTATCCACAAAATGCGTAACAATTCCTCAACGCCAAAGTATTTCGTCTTCTCTTACCCCTGCTACATTCAAAGGATTTTATTCTCTAGTATGTTAATTTGAAAAAACTTAATATGCACGTAATTATTTTGTCTGTTGTTAGATGTAAAACCTACGAAGATGTGGCTTCAATTTTCTAAGTATCAATTTCTAGAATCCTGGACTAGTAGTCGAGCAGTTAGCAAGGGCCTAGGGTCTAGATGGGGATAGTGCCACCCTGATATAGAGCTTCAAGGGTAGAACCCTTGAAAAGTGATGACCAAGTCAGATAGTCTTAATGAATTCTTACATAAAAATGTAATATGTAAAAGAAAAGGGTTGGGGGTGGGGAGGAGGGGAGGATAGGAGTGTAAGGTCGAATTTTAATATCAAAAACCCTAATTCTATTGCTGCCTTAAACCTACGGGTGATCTGTAAAATGTTCTGGAAACATATTTGTCCACATATTATTAAATTTGGAAGTACTCCTTAATTATTTATTAAGTAACTCACTGCAACTAAATTGCAGGATCTGTCCAACAAGGTACTTTGATTTTTTTTGAAGGAGACAAGAAAATTTCTGCCTTAAATGCCTTTTGAACAAATGGCACAACCTACTCCAGAAAACTAGTTAAAGGAAGCTCATTTTCATGCAAAATTCCTCCAATGGTTACCCTAGCTAAGGCTTCTAGCACATTGCTCTGAAAATTGGACTAGACTAGCCGTTTCAACTAATTGAACCAAAAACTAAACCTAGAATCAGTCTGATTCAATTTATTAGACCGTTTATACCAACATTAATCTTGTCGAATTTCATTCAAATCTGATTGAACCGAGTAAAATCAAATTGGTTTTGCTTAGTTGAATCGAGTTTGACCAGCTAGGTCAAAGTTTTGAAGCACGTTTCTCATTAGATAAGACAAGAATGCTAGCAAGAAAAGGATCCAAATCTCACCCTTGTGGACTCTAAGTCATTACCAATTCTTTCTTGGAGTTATGCATGTATTTTACTTCTAAACATAATCTAGCAGTATAATTAATTGAAATATTATTGGTATATGTGAAGAAATTATATAAAACTTGATAATCCATTTGTATTTTTTTTTATTAGATTATATGATTCATAACTCATAGTTTTATTCTATATTAATTGAATTTATATTATATTTTGTGACTTTACTCTTATTTTTTTTATGTTGTATATTTTTTATTTTTTAAAATTCTGTGATGAACCAATAATATAACAGTTGAACCAGCAAATTAATGTCTTAATGATCTTTTTGGGTCAATTTCATGTTCAGTTTTTAAAACATTAGATTCAATTGTACGTATGTGGGTAATTGATTTTATGGTTACAAATTTGTTGTAAAGCAAATGATACATAAGAACACCTCTGTAAGAAGAGTTTCAATGGGTGAATTGGAAATATTCTTTGGTAAGTATTTAAATGTTCATATTGTGGGAAAGAATTGACAAAAACGAGAGTTTGTACAATATCGTAAAGTGCTTCATGGAAGAAGTCTTCTTGGATTGCAGCCAGTTCAAGCTAGTGATTTCCTGCTTAGAATTGACCAAAGAAAGCACCAGTTGACCACATTCAAAAGGAAGATGACTGTGATCAAACTGAAAGACTAAGTCTTTGAATCCAAACAAGTGAAGTCAAGTCAAATCAAATTGCTTATACGGTTAATAGAAGGGAAATAATGTGTGCGCAAATGTTAATACACATCTTTTATTTTATAGTTATTTATAAAAATAAAATTGTAAAATAAAAAAGTACGTAAGAGAGATATAAACATATATATACACATATCATTACTCTTAACAGAAGAATGCAAAGCAATATAGTTAGAAGATTCAAGATTGGCGAGTGGATATTCAACGAAATCTTGAAGCTGTCAAAAATGCGAATATGCACAACAAGAGATAAGAGCTGGAAAAATGGGATTCAAATAAAAGCACTACTCGATAGAAGAACAAGCATATACTAGATTCGAAAGGAAGATAACTGTGATCAGGTTGAGAGACCAAGTCTTAAAATCTAAACCTGTCAAGTCAAAATCATAGTTCTTGTAAACTAATCTGAAGACTGCAATATGGCTAGAAAGATCAAGACTGGCGATGAATTGGATATTCAACAAAATAACATCGAAGCTATCACAAGGTGAATCTTTGCAAATGCACAATAAGAAAAAGCTAGAAAATGGGATTCAAATAAAAGAGTTATTAGATATAATATAAAATTATTCAGGACATTTTCTTAATAGTTTAAATACTTTTTAGGTTAGATTTATTTGTAACATTATATCAAAGCTATTTTGATTTAATAGTTAGGAAATCAAATCTCTCCATCTATAAATTTTTAATTAAATTAAAATTTCAACATGATATATATATATAGTGAGTGTGTTAAACATAAATAAAATTATTATTAAACTTTTTTTTAATAATTTAAACGTTTAGGTTAAATCACTTGTTGACAATAGTGATATTTTTTTCTAACAATTTAAGCATTTAAAAGTTCTTTGAATTGCCAAATGCTAGTGCATAAAGTTACCAAAAGGTGGGGCTAGCAGGAACTTTGTCTTATGCTGGGAGAAGCCAACTAGTATAAACTCAGTTTTATTCTCCCTTCACATTTACTGGAGTTCAATTTGTATTCTTCCTCTGAAAAACTGTCAAAGCTATTGAAATTTGAAAGAGAATGCAGAGAATTGTGAAGAAAGAAGGAGGCAGAAGTACTCCTCTTGCTAGCTGGATAAATAGAACATGTCACTCTAAAAGATTAAAAACTAGGGCTAGAATACATTCTATCCTTGATTAAAAACTAGATGTCATTAGGAATTTTGCACTGTTTGCTCGCAAAAATTCCTTTGGCTATGAAACCTTTTGCGTATGTAATTAGTTTTGGTATTCTAAATTTGTTTTTTGGGCATTAAGGCTTGGTGGACCAAGTTTTTGAACCCTTCCTCGTTTAGGGGATAAAACCCCAGAGCATTTTTTTTTTTTATACGAAATTCCACATCTGCCCTCTTTGAACAAAACTCCTCTACCTTTCCCCCACCCCAATTGACCTTGAGTTTGAGTTGGATCGTAATCGACCCGACCCGAAAATTTCAAATATTAATGTTAATGATAGAGTATAAGTTTCGATTATGTTTTGTTTTAGGGTGTTTTTCCGATGATTCTGGAGTTAGTGGTGAGGAATTGAAATTCGGAATAATTTTTTGTGTTATAAATTTTTTAAAATCTATAATACATTTTTTTTTAATTTTATATTACAGATGTTTCAAAGTGTATAATATAATTCTTTTTTGTATTACGGATTGTTTAAAGTTAACACCACAATATATTTTTTGTGTTATAAATTTTTTAAAGTCTGTAATACAATTTTTTTATACTATGAATTATTTGAAGTTTATAACACAATATATTTACTTTTTATATTACGAAATTTTTCAAAGTTCATAATACTTTTTCAAAGCCCATAACATTTCTTCAAAGTCCATACATAAACTTTTCCCATTAAATATTTTTTTTCAAGTTATTAGCATTATTTAAAGAGGAGAAGCTATGTAATTTTACATGAAAAAATAATTTTGAGGATTATAATAGAAAATTTAGGGGTTACAAAAGAAATCCCCTCATTTATCATTGGGCTAATACTTTTGTTGGTTTGACATAGTGGTGTGAAAATAGGTTATATGACACAATTAGAGGAGAGCCTGTTTTGGGCTTTGGGCTAAAATAGCCTTTGTCTTTTGACACACCCATAACTTCTAGTCACACACCCCCACCTAATCTGTACGCTCCATTGCTACAAAACCATTAATGCAATAAATATGATTACTGGATTATTTAACTATATTTTTTTATTAAATTTATTATTCTGTTTGATTAAATTCAGAAAAAAAAAATCATAGATAAAATTGTATAATGAGTTGTACACGGTAACACAGACCAGGAAGTTAATCAAACAATACCAATACCAAATCAAATTGTATTTATCCGTTACAACCCATTCGGTTTAGGCCAGTAAGAAAGAAAAAAGAAAATTAAATATTTTTAACAGAATTCCTTTTAAATTAGTTACCATTTTATTTTTATTTTTATTTTTATTTTAAGCCGAGTAAAAAAAATAAAAATAAAATAAGAAAAATATAAAACCGTCTTATCAAAAAAATTAAAAAAAAAAAAAGAAAAAGAAGAAAGAGAACCCTCCTATTTTTCAGAGAATAATAATTATATTTTTTAGTTGAAAGATATGAATTCATTTAGTTTAGGCAAGGAAAATATAATTTTTTAGAATAATATTTTAAAAATTATTTATTATTTTTCGCAATTTGTTTTTTCCATTTCCATTTTTTAATTTAGGCAAATAAGAAACTTAAGAAAAATAGAAAACCTAATAAATAAAATTTATTATTTGTGAATTGATTTTCTCTTCACATTTCTCTCTGAACCCTTCTGCAGTTCTGAAGAGAGAAGAAACGGGAAAGCGAATCCTATAAGATTTGCCGCGTGGCTCCATTCCTCCGACTCTAGAAAATTTCTCCCTATTCCCTCTCTTTCCCTTCTCTTCATCTTCAATATAAATCTCAATGCTTCATCCGAACCCTAATATTTCAAATTCCCCAATTTATTTTTCTTCTTCTTCTCAGTCTCTCTGAGAAGACCCTTCTCTTGCTCTCTCTCCCGCAATCAGAATGGTCGGTGGTTTACGCAAGCTCAAGGAATCTCTCTCCGCCGTGTTCTCCTCTACCAAATCGGATTCCTCGTCGGTGCCGCCACCGGCATCGCATCGTCGCTCGAATTCTGAATCCCGCCGCTCTCAGCCACCGAACCGCGCTGTCTCCTTTAGTGGTACCGGTGAAGGTCACAGCCACAGCCACGGCCACGGCCACAGTCACTCGTCAGCCCAGTTGTCTCGCTCGACTTCTTCATTCTCTCGCCTCTCTCGTGCCTTCAGCATTCGCTCCTCCAAGGTCAGATTCAATGCATTTCCAGATTTTTGGTTTGGTTTATTGGGGTAGAAAGAGAAAAAAATTATTCATTTTTCTTGACTTAATTTACTCTTAGCTCATTTTCAATTCATTTTAGGTTCGATTTTATGGTGAATTATGTTTATTTTATGAGATTTCATTTTCTAGCCGGAGTAAGTTTCCGGCGCTGAAAGTAATTTTCCCGGCGCTGCAAAGTTGGACGCTGAAATTTCTAATTTGCCAGCTGTTTTTGCCTAATCAAAAAATAAGGCTTTTATCTGAACTGAATTGATCTTTCTTTAAATGTCCATATTGCCCCTGACTATCGCTATTTAAGGAGGATATTTCCGTAATATTCTTCTTGATCATTATCTCACGTTGCCTGGCGGCTGTTAGCCTCAGTTGAGTTCAAAATCATTTCTTTATTATTATCATTTATTATAAGATTACATTATCATTTCCTCCTCCCCGTGGTTGGTAGTGGTTGAAACGTGCTATTAATAAAAGCTTAAATTACGGAAATGGCCTTTTATTATATGAGTAATGTTATATCTTCTCACAACATTTTCTTATAAGAGCATATAAAATTATTCTTATTTTATTTATTTCTAGAATGATTATTTTCACACCCTAGTTAGTGTTATTATCATCATTATTGTATTAATATGATTATAAATTATTTATTTCAAAATATTTTTAAAATTTTTATATTAAATAAGAGAAATTTAATCGGCTTTATATTAGGATATAAAATAAAATATAATACCAAGAAGATTGGTAAAAGTAGGTACCTTTCTTTATCAATTTCTTTTTCCATACTCAAATTATTCTTTGTTGAACTTTTATCCTTTTTTAAAATGTGAACTGCTGACCCTTTCTAATTTTCCATGGAGAAGAAAAGTTATTTTTTGGCTGGCTATGATGAATGGGTTGACTTGTACTCGGAGTGAACAGTGTTATTACCTTTCAAAAAGATTCACTTTTATGTTACCAAAAAGGATTTCAATTAAGATTCCATTCATCATCCATGTGGGGCCCACATTTACATAACATTCTACCAAGCCGAAAGGATAGAACCCTAAGTGATCTTTTTCACATATGCTTAGTTCTTGTAACAGGTCTTTTATGTTTTTCTTGGTCTGTTTCCTTTTCCCTCCTCAGATTCTAGAATGTTTCCCTGAAGTATTTGAAATACCGAGAATGTTTCCATTAGCTAAAGAACACAACTTTAGCACTAATTCAGGAGGTTTAAATAGTCCTTCCAGGAAAATATTCGTATATTCATCAACGATCCAATTAATTGGCTTTGTTATATATGAACTATAAATGGAAAAATATTATTAATTTGATTTGAACTATATATGAAATTTATGCATGTTCTAGTTCCATAATATTTGGATTGCTGTTCATTCATTGTAACCATGTGCAGAAAATATGTACCATCTGCTTGACTGACTTGAAAATAGGACAAGGCCGAGCTATCTTTGTTGCCGAGTGTTCCCACTCCTTTCATTTCAATTGCATTGCTTCAAATGTCGTGCATGGGAACCGTGTTTGTCCGATTTGTCGGTCCAAGTGGAAAGAAATACCATTTCAAGCTCCGGCTAACGTTCTAGGTTCTCACCGTAGTAGCAGAAGAGGAGACAGGGTCTCTTCCCCACCAGCCCTTGTACAGTCATTTCGCATCCGTGAGCCTATAAATTTCTCAGATGATGAACCACTCCCAGCACCACCAACCTCTACAGACCACGCAGCACATGCACCAGATGGTTTTGCTGTCAAGTCCCATCCAGAATTTGCTTCTGTCTGTGCATCAGAATTCCTTCCAAAGTTTGCAATTCTTGCCACTGTCCGCGCACCAGCACTTTATCAACGTGACCGTGCACCTGTTGATCTTGTTACAGTGCTTGACATCAGCGGCAGCATGGGGGGTTCTAAGCTTCTCCTCCTACAGCATGCTGTCAATTTTGTTATTCAGAACTTGGGCCCTTCTGATCGACTTTCTATCGTAACTTTCTCATCTACGGCTCACAGAATCTTTCCCCTACGAAGAATGACTGACAGTGGCCAGAGTGATGCAACCATTGCCATCAATTCTCTACAAACTCATGGTGGAACCAACATTGCGGATGGGCTTGGAAAAGGAATTCGGGTCCTTGAAGAACGGCGACAGCGAAACCCAATTGCTAGTATTATACTCCTATCTGATGGCAAGGCTGTATTGCCTAGTACGTTTAGCTCCATTTCCACTAATAATAATAATAACTCTGGGGATTCGGCCTCACAACAAGCTTTTCCTGTCCACACGTTTGGGTTTGGCAGGGATCATGATGCCACTATATTGCATACTATATCTGATTCATCTGGTGGCACATTTTCCTTCATTGAGTCAGTTGGCTTGGTACAAGATGCCTTTGCTAGGTGCATTGGTGGTCTTCTGAGTGTAGTGGCTCGAGAGGTACAGCTCACGGTCAGGGCAGTATCAACAGGTGTGCAAATTGGCTCCATATGCTCAGGGAGATACGCTAATGAAATTTCTGACGAGGGTAAGCGAGGCAGGATCGAAGTTGGCAACTTATACGCAGAAGAAGAGAAGACATTTCTTGTATATGTATCGATTCCAGCTCTCTCAGCTGGGGAAGGAGAGGAAACGGAGGAAAAGAAGGAAACAACTTCATTATTGGATATCTCGTGCCAATATAAAAAGGCAGCATCAGAGGATCTAGTTCAGGTTGAGGGTGCAAGAGCTGAGATACAAAGACCAGCTTCTTCATCACCTTCTGATGCGATGGTGTCCTTGGATGTCGACAGACAGCGAAATAGAATTCTGGTGGCCGAAGGTATAGCAGAAGCACAACAGCTTGCTGACCGGGGAGATTTAGAGGGCGCCAAAGCTTTGCTGGAAGCAAGAAGGTCAACCCTGTTATCCTCAAGATCAGCAGCAGTAGGGGATGATGTCTGCAATTGGCTTGAAGCTGAATTGAGAGAAACCAAGGAAAGGATGGAAACCATGGATCAATACCAACACACCGGAAGGGCATATATTCTCTCCGGACTGAGCTCGCACTTGATGCAGAGGGCCACAACAAGGGGAGACTCCTTAACCCAGACATTTGTCTGGAACGGAGATGAAAGAGACTTAAATGCAAGTCGAACAATTGGTTATGACACACCTTCAATGGTTTCCATGGTGAGAATGTCCCATAATCTTAACCCAGCCATTGTTTCACATTCTCGGCATTCTTCTGATGTTGCTGGTTATTGAGCATTAGTTCTTCTGATGTTGCCTGAGCCAGTTGAAGTTCTGATGATGATATCTATGATTCTTTCTAAGATGAATTTATACTATTTTGAAAGTGGATTTGCTAACAGAGAATACGCAGTTGAAATATAGTACTGAAATTTGCCATGTTTCTGCTTACTCTTGTATACAATTGACTCGTACAAATGATGACGAGAGCAAAAGAGACAAGCATTGTGTGAAAAAAGATGGTGTCCTCATGCAAAGTGGGCATGCTTTAATTTGCATTTTGCAATGGAGACTTTTTTTCTTTTACAAGGTATTCCTTTGAAAATACGTGAATATATTATTTAATATCGATAATTAATTAAATATATAATTTGATATTTTTAAGCTATTAATAATAAAAAAGAAAATTATACGAAATCGTCATTGATTTTTGTGTTGTACATTTCTTCAAATTATTTTTATTTTTAAAATATACATGTCACTCTATAAATTTTAATTTTATTAAAATAATTTAATTGAAAAAGATTTATATTTCATTGGTATTTATTTGTATTTATTATTTTTAATTTTTTATATAATATTTATCAAATTTTTAATAAAAATTAGAGTTTAAGGTAATTTAAAAATAATTTTTAAAGCGCATTTAAAAGAAAAATTTAAGTAAAATCCATAGCACACCGTGTTTAAAAGAAAAGTTTAACGAATTTCTCATACTACCATAATAAAATTCGAATATATTTAATAAAAAGAAATTCCGATATTGAAAAGGAATTGGGATGGGCAATTCGGCTATTGATCATCTTATGTAGGGGACACAATCCTCAATCATCACTTTCTCCGGTTACCACCATGTCAAAAATAAAATTGCATAGGTTATTGTTTAATAATTTTTTTATAAATTTTATACTGACACATCATTTATTATATTTTTTATGTAATTTAAAAATAATTTTTTTTAATGGTACAACTCATAGTAGTTACATAAGTAGGTCTTACAAGTTACTTCACATTATTATTTTATTTTAATATTTTATTTTTGTAATTTCATATTTTTAAATTTATTTTATTTTATTTTTAATACATTACGTATGTATAAAATTAATATTAAATAAATTTAATAAATTTGTGTAAATTAAAATACATAATGCATAATAATATATTAAAATAAATTGAACATCACTTAATATACATAATAATATTTAATTTTAGTTAATTTAATGCCTAAAAAGTCCTAAATATGCTCAACTAAATCTGCTTGAAGTTGTTGATGGGTTTACCTTTGACGAACATCAGCTCTATTTCTTAAGTATCTTTGAAAATCAATAAACAAATCAGGTAGAAATCCATGAGATATTATATGTTTGAATGATGATAAGAATAATAAAAGTGGCAGCCATAGGTGCGTCATTCATCTTCAACAATCACATGTTATGTAGTATGTTATGTGCGTATATTATATGTTCGAGTGTATCCATATATCAATTAACGGTTAGATTTGTCTTTTTAATAACTCATCAACGGTTAGATTTTAAGTTCCAGAAAATCCTATTTTTTCTTCTTTTCAATGCACGGTTTGTCTGCTCCATTTCCACGCTTCTTTTTCTTTTTCCTTTCTCTGCTCCATTTCGCTACTTATTCTTCTCTCTTTTCTTTGCTCACCGCTTCGCCGCCTCGCTGCCTGGTCGCCTTGCCCCCTCGCCTTCTTTTTGCTTTCTCTACTACTTCTTTCTCCTTTGAGAGTTATTGCATATAAGATTTTTGGTTACATTTGAGAGTTTTTTTGTTTCTTTTTATTTCTGAAACTTTTTTTTATTCATGGTTTAATCTCATTTTTGGAACTTTCTTTTTCTAATTTCATGATTTAATCTGATTTGGGAAATTCGTTTTTCTGATTTCATGGATTAATCTGATTTCTGGAATTTTTTTTGCTGATTTCATTTTTCTCTGATTCTTGGAAAGTTTTGTTCTTTCAATTTCTGTGTCCTTTCAATGAACGAGAGAGGATTTTCGCACCAAATTGTTCTGTAATTTTTTACTTTTTCATTGTTTCAAATACAAATTGGGACCCTAGTTGTGCTCCCGTTCTTTGGATAATTGCCGAATTGTTCTTCTTTTTGCTAGTAGGATGCCATTAGGGCATCCTCTAATCATGGAATCACTATTCTCTTCGTTGCGCAGTTCTATGCACCCTTCAAATGCCTTCCATTAGAGATGCTCTAATCCAAATTCTTCAGTCCACACGTTCTGTGCAACTCCCCCAATTTGTCACTCTCGAACTCCTCTCCCGCTGTGGCGATCTTTGGGTCGTTACTTGGTCGGGAGCCACTTCTGCTTCTTCCGCCATAGAGGTACCAATCCATTTCCTTCTTTTCATCTTAATACATAGTGTGTTTGTAATTTAATTCCAAAATTGGGTTCCTAGATATGTAAAGTTGGTAACTTGTTGCTTGGAGAAAAGTGTGTAAGCTGTGTTTTTAGCTTGTGGTTACTGCTGCAAAATTATGGAAGCTTTGCCTCTTGTTTACCCAATTGCATTGAGTTTTCTGGGCTAACTTGACTTAATAATAATAAAAGGCTATAAAGCTCTTTAATTATATTAAGGGTAACATTAATATAGCTGCTTGTTGCCTTGATTGTTCTTTAAGTCTTGGAACTATTGCATGCAAAGGTGAATGGATATGTCATTTATAAAGTTGAAGTCTTCTCTGATATCTTGTTTGGATGACGTCTTTGCGCTGCTATACTTTTCCAGCTCTTTCTATCAATATCTTGACAATTTTCATTCTGATCAATTATTGCCACTGTTTACTTTTCATATAGATTTCTTCCATCGATGCTGAAAAATGTAGGTTGCCCAGCAATTTGCGGAATGCATTTTCTTGCCTGATCATGCTACGGAACAAGTAAGAGCTGCTTCTAATGTGCCACATGCTTCTTCAATTTCAATAGAACCCCATTAAATAGAATTATTTAAGTTTCAGATGATAGTGGGTGACAAGATTTATTTGGATCAATTTGGATTGTTAATTTGATCAGGAAACATGTTAATTTGTTATTTCAAAGTCAAATTTCAAGCAAAATGATTCCTTGAATATGTTGGAAAAGATTTATCTGTCCTTTCATTTTGAATATCTAATTCTGAAAGAGAAGGATTTCATGCATGCAGGGGTTTATTTGAAGCCATGTAATATTCCTTTGAAAAGAAGTATTCCTTCCATTTCTCTTTGTTCTTGCCACTTCAAAATGTTCAGGCAGGATGATGCCTTTAAAAAAAAGGGTCTAGAAGGTCTTTATAACAATAAGAAACGCATAGATAAAAACTGTGCCCACAAGGACTAACTCAGGTATATTCGTGGATACTGTAGATTGGTCAGTCTATAATTAAGTTATTGCTGCTCTTGCTGATGAATCCCATGACAAAGTGGGTGAAGAGGTTGAGAATCAAAATGGTATTTGGCACAACTGAATGCAACCACTTCCATTACTGCTATGGAAGTTAATTCATTGGTTATAGGTAGTGAAACCTTGCTTCAGTTTGAAGTAAGTTGTCTCAACCTTGCGACTAAAAGAAAGGTTCAGGTAGCTTCTAATTCTTCAAAGAACAGAAACATGACAGCCGAAATATTATTTGTATTTGACAATCAGTGAGGAATCTCTATATCATGGAAAACTTAATGCGAATGAGGTTGTTCTTGATGAAAGGAACATGACAAACAATACTGTGGTGCACTGGGAGCCGTTAGAAAAGCTGAAATTGGGTGATCTTCTGCTTCTGGGTTGTGTTTTATTGCCCTTGTCGCCATGAACCGCCATAAGCCATTGACAACACTGATGTTTTCCAAGTTCATATGCTTTGTGATTCATTCATGGCAGTAAAGATTAAGCAAACAGAAAACATCTTACAATTTCAAGTATGCATCTATATAACTTCAAATATTGTAGTTGTCATATGCAGATGTATCAGTTTCCTTCACTTAATGATTATTGCAGTTAATGTCGATCTGCTCTGGTCCTTCCCTCTACCTCTCATGTTTGAATGTGTTTATCTGTATCTTCTGTTATGAGTTTTCTGATATGACAGAAATAATTGATGAAGTCTAGAGATGCAAAAGACAAGAGGCAACTCTACCATGACAATGAAGTACTGCAGCAAAATATGATTTGTTCACAAGGTGGAAGCTGCTCTTTGATCAAGTTTTTCTTTTCTGTCATTTTGTATTCATTTACTGGGAAAATTTTGTATAGGAGTTGCTTGTTGTGCAATTCATCAATTGTTGTATGATATATCAAGCCAGAAATAAAGTAGCCATAGTCTTAGAACAGAAAACTACCTGTGTTCAATGATAAAACACTTTCATAATATTAAGATTCAAGAAAGACAAAGTCTGTTTAAATTGGTTTTTAAAAAAATAAGTTAAAAGTAAAAGTAAAAGTTGAAAGGAGAAGAGAAGTTATTTTATGTTATAGATTAATTTTTTAAGTTATTTTTTTATTAAAAAATGAGAAGTTAAGAGGAGAAGTATCTTTTTCACTTACTTGAAAAAATTGGATTTTGGTTTTCATAAGTGTTTTTCTTTTTATACAAAAGCTAATTTAAACAATTAATTATGTATAAAAATGTTTTTTTTTTAAATTAAAAACAAAAGTAAGTTAGTAAAAGCTAATCCAAATAGACTCAATGAGGTATTCAGTTCATTTGGATTAATTTTTGTCAATTATTTATTTTTAATTTAAAAATAAATACTTTATATAAAAATGCACTGAAAATTGATTTTTTATAAAAATCAAAATTTTATTTTAAAAAATGAAAATTTTTTTTTTTTAACTTTTACTTTTATTTCTATTTTAATTTCTCTTTATTTTAAAGGTGAATCTAAACAGAAGCATAGAAGATAGTCTTTTTCCTTTGAGACCGTGTCATTTTCTACTACTATTTTCAAGAGCCCATTTGGTAGTCAGAATTTCATTCTATTTTATGCTATTTTCTATGGAATGATCATTTCTATATTTGATAGCAAAAAGCAAAATTGAGATGGTAATTCTATTTGGAAGCTAATTTCCATAGAACTTATTTCATGCTTCATTTTTATGTAATTAGTACACTTTAAAATTAGCGCTTTCTTTTTTTTAACATACCCTCTTTAATTAATAATTTTATTTTGTTTTTATTTTAAATGAGGGACATTGTTGTGTTGGAAATTAATTATAATTCCATTTTATATTTCACTTCATTAATTATCAAATTATAGAATAGAATAACAATTATTCATCTCATGATTTTTATTTTGAATACCAAATGAGGCATTATTTAATCTCAAAGTTCTCTAATAAGATTGATTGATTGAAAAGTCATGTAATTATAAGAAATATGGAAAGATAATTGATTGTTTTGACTAATCAATGTTTCTACTATTTTTAAAATGGCCTAGGGAATCTATTATTTGATTGATGTGATTATTTTTCTTAATTGACTCATTCTTCATGATGGTTTGTAATCGGCAATCATATAGAAATCATAGTGCAATCTAAAATGAAATTTTTTTTTCAAAGAACCAAAATGGTTAATTGAGTTAAACCAAGATTTTGATATCAAAATATCATCTAATATATATATATATATATATATTGCCTTTGATATAGTCTAAAAGGGCACCAAAAATCTCCTTTTTATTTTTCTTTTGTTTTTCTACAATTTTTTTTTATTTTATTTGATACAACCTTTTTTTTAATCATGCTAGTGTAGTTAATAAATTATAAAAGAGATTATTTGATACATCAAACATAACTATTTTTTAAGGGGGTTTAGATTCATTTTTAAAATTTAAATCATTATAGCTTATGATTTTGTGTTTTTTTTTTTTTTTGTGTTTAATAATAAATTATATAGGAGATTATTTGATACATCAAAGATGTTTTATAAAATTCCTTTTTAATTTAATTTGTTTAAAAACAATCTCAAGAAAGAGAGCGAGCTTTTAATTTTTTAAATTCTTAAGAATTTTAAGATTTATGTTTATAATTCTTTAATTCTAGAATAAAAAAATAGATCTCTCAAGTAAAAGTAGCTTAAGAACAACATAAAAATAACAATTATAAAATAGTGAAATTTGAATATAAAAATTAATAATTATTTGTATTTAAGTTGTATTTATTTATAACGGTAAAGATCCCTAATGTTATCGTAAAGAAAAAAAAAAAATCCCTCAATGCTATGTTGGGTTAATAAACTCTTTTTTTTTTTTATCATGGGCTAATAAACTAATTAAAATATTCATTAGGATTTAGATTAAAATAAATTTTTAAAAAATAAATTTTTATATTTAATATTTATTTATGTTTATTTATAAGCATATAAATATCATACTTAAATTTTTAGCTATGCTAATAGTTTCAAAACAATTTAAATGGAATAATATATGAAAAATATTTCTTAGAAATTTAAGTGGAAACCTGTACTTCATAACTTGGTGTATTTTATTTATTATTTTTTTTTGTCTCGTTTTGTTTTTTATTTTATTTATATAATTTATTTAGTGGGATGCTGTTAGATTGAGAACCGAGTGTCCGAGACACTTGAAAAAAAAAAATAATAAATACATAAATAAATTAATAAATTTAGATAAAACGGAAAATGGAGGTTAAACGAATGCAAATACATTTCCGGAGCTTCGGGTTGCTGCGCCTGCGAGGATCGCAGAGGTAGAAAGCGGAGAAGATAGAGAGAGAAAGAGACACTCGCACAGAAAGCGAGAGAGGCGTTCAAAGCCCAGAACACCACCGAGCCTCCACCTGTGGTTTCGCAATTCGCCATTCGCATCCCCCTGTAAGTCGCTGAAACTTGTTTCGCCCTCTTACTCCGACTTATTTGCTTTATCGAACGTGTTTGATCTGATAATTTCCCTGTTTTTGCTTGCCCTTTGCTTTAGAATTGGCAAATTTTTCATCTTTACCTGAAAATTTTAGTCTTTTTAGTCAAATTATTGATATTGATGCCCTTGATGAATGTGTGGCATTTCACGACCAAAAATTTTCTTCTTGACGCAAAATTTGCAGAATTATAAATTCTCTGTTTGCGATATGAACAACTAGCATAAAAATCCGTCTTTTGCAAAGAAAAATTTGGTTTTTCTACGTTCTTGGTATTCTGAGTTCGAACTATAGTGACACGATTGTGACGAGAATTCAAATTTATTTGAATTTTTACTCGCCTTGGCAATACTTGTAAAATTAATTCTATGATGGAGCTGTTAGGTGTCTTGTTGTGTCTCTTTTGGAGATTATTTATAAATAGAGTTCATAGAGTTGGCTCTCTCGAATGTTTTTTGGGAACTGGGTTTGTTAGAACACTAGGGATAATTGCAATTCAATGGTTACATTTAAAGAATATTTTCCCTCCAACTGTCTTGTTTCATTGCTCTATCTGTAAATTAATTTGAAGGCAGCGTTCATGTTTTCCTTTTTTGCTTTTGTTTCGTATATTATTAAATAGACGATTATGGCTTTCTCAATATCTCAAATGTGTTTAGATTAGTGCCATGAAGTTTGTGGAACATCGTGGGGAATGGTTCTGGCAGCACAGTATGGTAGGCTTGTTTAGAGCAGTGGTCTGGGTTGCAGTATCTTTAAGAACCTCAGTACTTAAAAAAAAGTTATTTTTGATGGTCCACTAAATTTTTCCATCAAGGCTACCATCGCCCAGTTCCTCTCTGCAATAAGAATTGATTTTGTTGAAAATTTTCAACCTCTTGCTCATCATGAATGAAATGGACTCAATTTTTCCTTTCCTACTCCCTCAGTCCCTCTAAAGTCATCGCATAAATTTACTGGAATGAATGGTGATTTCTATTATCTAACTTTAATTCCTAAGACTTCAATGTTTGAAGATCACAGTTTGGAAAATCAAAATCATTTTTATAATTACCCATAGTAACAGGAAACTCCTTTGTTGGCACGATTGCATGGTTAATGTATTTCTTTGTGCATTTACTTTTCTAGGAACCTTAATGATAGAGAAGCTGCTATCCTTGCTTTAGTGTACTGGTTTATTATTTGGTAGCCTTGATCATTTTTGCTTCTCTGGCCTACCTAATAATTGGTTATGATAATTTTTATGTTGATACATGTAAATCGTTTTTTCCCCCCTGCATTATTTGATTCAACACCCTGCTGTCAGAACACTTTTTAACCCCTTTCGGAAGGTAAAAGCTCCCTCTAAGGTTTAAAGTTTTGTTTGGATAATAGTACTTTATAGAGCTAAGCAAATGATTTGTTTAATATTTGTTGGCCTCACAAGGTTCTTTGTTCAAATGTTGAAGTCAAAAATCACCTTTTTCTACTTTGTGAAGATGTTTGTCAGCTTCTGAATTGATTGGTTGGTAGTACATCCTGCTGTGAGAATTTTTTTTGTTTTCCTGTTCCAATTTTATGTCCTTATTTCAAATTGGTACAGCCCATTTATATTGCCCTATGCCCCAAGCTATTAAGTTACTTTGGCTTAGATATGAAGATTTTGATGCTGTGCTGTAAAAGAGGCTTTATCAGTTTATCTTTGCATTCATTATCCCAGAAATATTTACTTAAGGACTAGGCTGGAAGGAAATTAGTTCACTCGAAGGTACCACAAACCTTTCAAATTCTTAAATAACTGTCAAACCTTGTAGTTTTTCATAAAATTAGGTAACCATCATGTTGTGTGACTTCAAAGTTCTATTTATTTCTCATATTCCTGGTCCAATATATTTGTTTAGTTCTTCTTTTAGTAACTTACAGAATCATCTTGCTAGATAATGGTGGTGAAGTGACAGATCAACTTGAGCTTGAATGACTGTATTTATCCAGTGTGCAGAAAAGCCGGTGGATATGGCTGGATTTGTGTCTGGGGAGTCGTCTAATCATGGATCATCTGACGGGGCTGGTTCTAGAAGTTCTAAGGACAAGCAAGAGGAAGCACTAGGTCGTTGGTATATGTCCAGGAAAGAAATAGAGGAAAGTTCACCATCAAGAAAAGATGGAATTGACTTGAAGAAGGAGACTTTTCTGCGCAAGTCTTACTGCACATACTTACAGGATTTAGGCATAAGGCTGAAAGTGTAAGTTTTCTGCTACTGGTATTAGTATGAATATTGACTTATTTACTGTTTTAAGTACCTAAATTTCTTATATTTCTATAATTTGAGGGTTTTCTTTGATATTTGAATTGTGAATGGTTTGAGCTTACTGTTCTTGCTTTTATGAATTCCCCCGAGCTATAATATAAATTTCTTACCTCTTTCATATGGTATATGGATCTTGGTTGATGCTCCTTGATTGAAATTTAGACAATTAATTTGATTTCTTAGTTTCTTAATAGTCTTAGATTGAGGGTTAGATCATATTTTGTAGCTAATGCAGAGCAAAACTAGAATTCATGTTCATTCATTGAAAAACATCTTGTGAAGGTGTTTCTAGTGTAGCTTTCATTTAGGGCATAACATATAAAGAAGACATAACATCTAATAATAACATTTAAGATGCAATTATTTTCATTTAAGTTGTAAATATTGATATTCTCTTGAGAAAAAAATGGTTATTGGTTAATACTACATCTGTCTCTTGCAGGCCTCAGGTAACTATAGCAACAGCCATAATCTTTTGCCATCGATTCTTTCTTCGACAATCTCATGCAAAGAATGACCGAAGGGTGGGTTCTTACCTTTGCAAGTTGATATTACATCTCTCTAAATCTTTAGTAAGTAGGACTTTGAGTTAGTTTGATGAGTTCATGCTCTTGCAATGTTAAGTATAGGTCCATGGCTAGTCTTTAGTGTTGAATGGTCTATGTATCATATAAAATGTTATAATTAGATAAGAACATCGTGGCACTTTTAACAAGGTTTGTTCTGTAGGGAAATTGTTCCTTAATTCATTTTCATCTGCATGCTAATGCTGACGGATACTTTCTGGGTCGTTTAAGCATGTAATTTTAATGTGCTTCTGGCACACATGTGGTTTTGGATTGTTGCTACATGTTTTCTCAGTGAAGAAAGCTACTATATTCTTTCCTGTGGCTTATCTATTAAATGTTCAAAATGTAAAATCATTTTTTGGTGTGGATTTGTAATCAAGGATTTGTCTTGTATGTGTGTGTGCACTATACATATTACATTTTTGCATTTTGTGGTTGGCATCTGTTATTTGTACTTTATGTCTTTATCACATTTTATATTTCATTCAAAAGTTTCAATTAGTCGGTAAATTTTTCCAATTGGCAAAGTGTTTATATCCGTAGTGTTGTTAGTTTTAATGAGACAATGAACTAAGCGCCCAACTCATAATTGGCGAATTCGTAGGTTCAATTCCTACTGGATGCACGCCAATGGACCCTCCAATAAGTCCATTGGAATTGGCTCTGTATCATTGGAATTGGCTCTATATCAATGGAATCTCATCATCCATACATAACGAATTGGTGTGGTATATTCATATCATACTTCTCTAGACTGGGTCTTGTCATTATTTAATCCTTAGTTATTTCCTGTCAGGAGATCTTAATTCTTATATGCCCTTCAAAGTAAACTTAGAATTCTTTTAAGTCCTTGTGACTTTCCTTCCATGTTTGCTAAGATATCATGGAAAAACTTGTGCTGCTTTAGAATCCTTTTTAAGTCCTTGTGACTTTCCTTCCATGTTTGTTAAGATATCATGGAAAAACTTGTGCTGCTATACTGCTATTAAGAAAGGGATTACATATTTGTATACAAAATAGTGGACCGGAAAAACTGTGCACTATTCAGTAGTTTGATGTCCTGGTGATCCGTCATTCAATTATTTGTGGGTCGTGCATTGATGGAGGTCAGTGGGTTTTCAGCCTTAAAGAATGAAGATGACGTAAGATTGAATGTACCACCTCCTATAGCTGTTCATCCATTCCTATACTAAGAAAATTGTGGCTGTAGTAGTCGTCTGAACTTGAACTTGTATTTAATTGGAATCTCATGCTCTTCTTGATGAACATTTTCTGCAGACCATTGCAACTGTCTGTATGTTCCTTGCTGGGAAGGTTGAAGAGACTCCTCGTCCACTAAGGGATGTTATTGTTATTTCTTATGAGATCATTCACAAGAAGGATTCTGCTGCTGCCCAGAGGATAAAACAGAAGGTTTTTTACTATTGATGGTGCTTTGACCACTTCATTTCTAGGCATGCTCATTCAGGATTCTAAAAATTTTGAAATCTTGTTGCTCCTACTTTTATTTCTCTCATAATATTCTTTCTACGTGTTTCTTCTCTAGATGGAGAAGTTTTTCTTACTACTTGTTCCAAGACTAGCCTCACTTTAGCCAATCAGATTCTCGTCAGTTCATCTTCTGATCTTAGTTTAGGACCTATAAAAATAGGTGGATGTCACCTCAAGGTTAAAATCCTTTAAAATATTGTCCAGCTTGTAAATTATGAATAGCCCTTGTACAATATCAACTTAAACGCTGAGTTACAACTGGAAAAAAACTGGTTGCGTGGAGTTAGATAATTTACCAAACATTCTCTCTCTAGAGTTCAGACCCATTCCTATTGGGTTCTTGGTACAATCCTCCCTGTTTTACTCCACCGGCTTTATTTTGGTAAAGTCTCACCATTTCAACTTACTATTCTATTTTCGGGGATCTTTGCATTTTGTTCTCCATTTATTGTGTTTGTCATATTATTTATATTTTCTTATATTGGTGCTCATAAATGATGCAGGAAGTATATGAGCAACAGAAAGAGTTGATTTTACTTGGAGAGAGGGTAGTACTTGCAACTTTAGCTTTTGACCTTAATGTTCAACATCCCTATAAGCCCCTTGTAGAGGCCATAAAGAAGTTCAATGTTGCAAAGAATGCCCTTGCACAAGTTGCATGGAATTTTGTTAATGATGGGTATGATCAAGATGCTATTGTTTAAATTAAACTTTATTGAATCCGTTTCAATAATCATCTAGTATTCTTTTTCACGCACTGGAAAGTGGCTTTCAGGCTGCGGACATCGCTCTGCCTGCAGTTTAAGCCACATCATATTGCAGCAGGTGCCATTTTTCTTGCTGCCAAGTTCCTTAAAGTGAAGCTTCCATCAGATGGTGAGAAGGTTTGGTGGCAACAGTTTGATGTCACCCCACGTCAGTTGGAGGGTTGGTGTCATTCCCTCAATTCACTTGTATGCATGTAGTGTTGACCCAATTGGATAGCGTCTTATGTTCATATAGCTGTTTGCACTTTGATGATTTCTGTTATACGTGCCTTAAATTTTGTGAAAACTTTTAATGAGAGCAAGACCATGGCCATCAATTTCCATGTCTGGCTACTGTCACCTGATCTAGTTAGACATTTTCATTTGGGAGAACAAATACAATTGTATTCCATGGTTTATTTATTCTTGAGCAATGGCTTGCTGAATATTTGTGATATCTTTCTGAGTTTTTTTCTTTTGCAGAGGTTAGCAATCAAATGCTGGAACTCTACGAGCAGAATAGAGTTCCACAATCTCAAGGAAGTGAAGTAGAAGGCAGTGCTGGAGGGGAAGCAACCAGAGCTGCTGCAAAAGCTCCTGCTGTGAGTGAGGAGCAGCCTTCAAAACAATTATCATCTCATCCGACCCCTCAGCACTCATCTGCAGAAAATGATGAGGTGTCACAAAAAGCAGCAGAAAACCAAAGCAACGATGGGAGTGGAGAAATGGGTAGTGTTATTACTGATCACAAGGCAGATGTAGAGATTAGAGATAGTCAGCATTCTGAAGAGTTGCCTCAGAAAGATAACAACAGAGAAATGACAACTAGATCAAATTCTGGGACTGGGACTGAACGAATAGTTGCTGTGGACCAAGATACAAAGGGTGGGAGAAAGGAGGCTGCAGAAGTGGAAAGGAGGGATGATTCAGCATCCTGCAAGTCTAGCTACATTGTTGGTCGAAATTTGGAGCCTCGGGAAGGAACACTTGGTCAGTCACCCAAGGAAGCGATAAAGATTGACAAAGACAAAGTGAAGGCTGCACTGGAGAAAAGGAGGAAGGCACGAGGGGAAATGACATTGAAGAAAGATGTAATCGATGAGGATGATCTCATTGAGAGGGAACTAGAAGTTGGAGTTGAACTGGCTGTTGAAGATGAGAAAAAGCGGGAGAGAAGACAGAACTGGTCTAAAATTGATAACTCAGACCATGGCAAGGACCATGAAGAAATCAGAGATGGGAAACACACGCAGAAAGACATGGAAGCAGATAATGCTGAAGAAGGGGAGATGATAGATGATGCTTCATCTTTGTCAAAAAACCGCAAGAGAAAGGCCAATAGCCCACCAGATGGGCAAACCATAGATGAAAAAGTAACTTGATCCCATTTACCACAATGATCCTGCAGATGATGGAAACTGGAAAAATAGAGTTTTTTATGTAGACAGGGAGCACTGAAGACATGAAGATGAAAACCATTGCTGAGGTGAACATTCTGCTTTTTTTGATTGTCCATTTTGGGGTAAGCCAGTTGGTATGAATTGATGATTCTGGATGCCCTTTGAATTGTTAATTATTTTGAGTAATCTGGATGCTTTAGTTTTGGTAGTGATGTTAAAAGCTGATGCCAATTGCCAAACATTTATCATAATGCCTTGCTATCCAACTCATATTCTTGCCAATGAGTTGGCAAGGTAATATTATTGATGCAATATCTATATCAATAGCAGTAGTGCCTTGTCATGTAAAAAGTTGAAAAATATAATATAGGTAGAACTGGTTTATATGTTAGTATGTATTTTGTAATTATTATTTTTATTTTGGAAAGCCTAATTTGGTTTTTCCAGAGAGATATTGTAAGTTAATTTCATTTAACTTTGCTCAGAAGACCTTTGTATATCATGATTTGGATTTTGAGTGAGAAAAAGTATGTTATTCTTAAATTGATTTTCTTGATGAAATTAGCTTTTTTAGTCTAAGTTAAGAATAAAATATAATTGGAAAAATAATGCTCTGAATAAATGAAGCAAAAACTTTTGTCAATCATTTGTACCCACTTATAAATTTTCCATACCGGATCTATCATTCTTATCATCTTGCATTTAGATAAGATTTGCAATATTTGTATTCATTTTACTTTGACTACTAGATTTAAGGGGTGTTTTAATATTTTAATTATTTATATTATTTTTGTAAATTTTATTATAAAATATTATTTTTATTTTATATAACTTTAATAATTTTTTTCTATTCATACGATTTTTAAAAAAAATTAAAAATAATTCCACGATTATCTCATAATTTTATTTCTTGTCAAATTATGTCCAATTAAAAAAAAATTGAATAAACTCATCCTACGGCAACCATTTAAGACGTGACCCCTTCTCTGCTGTAAGTACAATTGGGGCCCACTTTTGGTTAGATCAACTATAGCCATAAATCCTAAAATCTCCAAAATTCACCGTTAAAAATGGTCTTAGATTCTATTATATTTACTCTCTCTGCCAACCGACTAAAGTTATTTGAATATTTGCTCATCTCACAGTACTCTTTCCCACTCTGGCAATTGTGGTTGTACACGTGTAACTCAGGGGCGCGTTTCAAAGCTCCACGTGTCAAAATAGC